>SRMA01027076.1:237048-338450 GCA_007224835.1 Danionella cerebrum | reverse complement strand
GGCACTAACATTAACAGATGGCTGTATGATTCAAGGAAGGAAGAAAAGACTTAAAGTGCAATGATTTTGCTGGAGGACGACACCCACAGTCAGCAGAGAATCAGCAAAATTGTGGCTGCAGGGTGCTTAAGCAATGGATCGACGATGATGCCTAGACTGGAATGTCTAGTTCTGTTACCTTATCTAAACAGAATAAACACCGTTTTTTGTAACTCATGTATTTCTAATAGGCTGAAATATACAGCTTTAGTATAAACAATAGTTTTAACAGAAGTGTCATTTTCAATAAGTCTTGAGAGAACGCACATGGCCAAAGCCTTGTATCTAAGCTGTTGTATTCCATGTACTATTTACCATGTACTTTGTGAATAAATGGAAAAAAAGACAGCATTTAAATCAGGACATTGAGTCCCCTCATAAAACTTTTCCCCCCACCGGGACAAAAGAACTGAATCCATCTTACTCTAGTTGAGTCTGATATTTGAAGCAGTTTCACAGACCTTTGGAAAGACCCTCTGCTGTATTTGCAGCCTCAAATAAGTTATTCCACCCCCGTATACTCTCTGGCTCAACACATAACTGTTTGGCAGCTTTAGCCGAAATAAGGCGAGCGATTAAATAAATCGTTTAATTGGTCATTAGGGACATGCGAACATGAACCCTGGCTCACCGGTGTCACATGTCGAAACACTACCTGTAAATTTGCTCTGCAAACAAGAGAAACGCTTTTTATTACCTCTCAAGTTGCTGGATTCATGTTTGAAATAATGATTACTTGTGTTTTAGAGGCAAAAGCAAATATCTTCACCTTAAACAAATCTAGAGGACTCAATTCCAGCAGAGCGGGGCATGAGAACTTTAACAAGAATGGGCTGATGTAAAAAGCAAGGGTAAAGGTACAAAAGAACATGTTTTTCATCAACCACATGAATTTTTTGCATTATTTCTTGTGCCTTTACATTGATGATTATATTTATTTAGTGCCTGACTTTGATTTGTACTAAAAATAATAGCTTTAGTGTATCTGCAGCTCATTCAGATTTATTTGAAATGTGTTATTTAATAGAGTCAGTGAGCACACTAATGAGTTTTCCAATCAACTTTTTGCACATAATGACACATAACAATTTTAATGAAATAATGGTAAATGCTTTCAGTGGATGGGCAGATGGATGGATGCCACTATAATAGCAGTACTTGTAAAACAAAAAGTAATTGATTTAAGGTCCCCAAATGCAAAAATTCACACATTCAGATCATTATTGATATAACACCTAATGTTAATTTTGTCACATGATCAATAAGGCACATGCTCTTGTATTGGTGGAAGCTGCAACACATGCTTACAGATGACTGTGACAATATGGGAGCAATTATTGTGTATGATCTGTGTATGGGACCAGGGTTGGAGTAAGCTGAGAGTTTATGTCAGAGTTTGCTTTGATTGGTGTTAAGTGCATCATATGCCTGGACAGACTAACACAATTAATAGCGTCTATGTTATCAGTTGGGAGTCTCAGTGGGAGACAACTTCCATTCCATGTGATGATTTTATGTTATAAATATTTATATTTATACAACACAGGCTTATCTCCAACAGTCCTGTGCATCATTTGAACTGCTGGTAATGGCTTATTCACCAGAGAACACATCAGCCTCATACAAATTAATTTGCAACTAATAGGCAGCCATTTTTTACTTGGAAGCACTTAATTCAGGCATTGTTTTGTGAATCACATGTTAGAAAATGAGATTAAAGTATGAAAGACCTATTTCTAAGTAAAAAAAAAAAATAATAATAATAATAAAAAAAAGCCTCTGGATCATCAACTTACAGTCAAAAAAGTATACAATATATTTTTATTTAGCTAATTTAGGTCAGTGCAAATATTTAGGCAGTTTTCCAGATGTTAAATCAATTTAATATAACATTCATAACTTTTTTTATTTTCATTTTGCTGAAGATCTAATTTCCCCAAATTTTTGGAACAGTAGTGATTGAACTGCATACAGTGTTCCAAATGCGTGATTAAAAGTGGTGAAGGTGTTAACACAACATATCCTGCTGTATTGTAACACCTTCCTATAAATAACCGATACAGCAATGAGGAAAGCATTTATCCGTGATTGTTGTTTAGGCGTTGGGTCTCTTGGATGTTTAGCACATTGCAGAAGAATTCAAACTTCGGCTTGGCTGCCACTGATGCCTCATATTTTGGCCCTCTAATACAGAGAGGAAGTGCATATGGAGCCATAAAAATAAAAGCCAAAATAAATCAGAGCAGTTGCACAATAATGCAGGCGTTCATGCATTTTACAAGACAGCAGAGGGGCCAGAGATTTTCTTACTTGCTGTTTTTTCTCTCTTTGTATCAACACTTGTTGGCATATGCTTGCCCTAATATGCAGAGATTTTACTCTAAGCTGAGAGTGCAAATCTGTCTGTAATAATGGAAAAATATGAAACACGTCAGCTTCATTCTGCCGGGATAAGTTCATGACTCTGAAATTCAATTATGGAAAAGTTATATCTTGGGGGTCACAAAGCAATAACTGGAAAGTTAATAAAATATTACAAAAATCTCTCATCAGGAAATAAGACTCATGCTCACATCAGAACATGTTTTAATCAGTACTTTAAAGGAACAATGTAGAACTAAAAACCAAAGCACATGATTTTAAATAACAAACAGCCATTGTCCGCTGGCAGGACTCTAATACTGTATTGTTTAGCTGAACATAGAGTTTGTACATTTCTTAAATGTGTGTATTTGGGTATTTATGGTTTGTAGCCTTTAAAGTCAAATATTAATATAAATTTTACATTTACTAATTCATATTAAATAAAGTCTGGCTCTTTAAATAATCCAGAGCTACTGCTGATCCCTTATTATTAACATAATTTGGAGATCACCAATTAACATTTGGAACATGAATTATGTGACGTAAGTGTGTTGATGAATGGTGTTTTCAGATGCACACACAGACACATAACACTGTTACTCTCTCTTTCTCAATCATCATTATTATCTTACAAACATTTAACTCACAGATCAGTGTATACATTTTAAAACTGCTTCAATTTTTTGATTAATTTGAAGGCGTGGAATTAATCCATGTTCTGGTGTGGCTCGCAAAGAGAAACCTTGCGCTGTGATTCCAAACCTAACAAAGATGTGGACATGAATATCTTAAAATGGCAACAACTTACAAGGTTTTACAAAAAAATTTTACTGTGGCCTGATTTAAAGTGATGAGACACAGGAAGCAAGGTAGAGAGAGAAAGAGAGGGGTGATGATGTGAAAGACATTGTGCTTGGAAAACGAACTGGTACTGCCCTGCACAACCGCATATACAAGTCATTGTGCACTAACAACTTTTCCACGGTGCAAGACCGTTTCAATATTTTCCTGTTTGTCTTTTCAACTTCTCAAAAATATGCAGTCTACATGGAAATCATGCATATCACTGTCCTGTTAGAGAGAGGTGTCCATGAAAGCGGAATGAGATGCCTTCCCACTTCCATAACCTGGTGAAGGATTTAACAGCAAGAAAAATATATATTTTTTTATTAAAATCAACAATATTTTGTTGATGTGAAAATCACAGTGATGCATTAGTGCACAACAGAACTGCAAATTATATGCAATTGTGTTGCATGCGTTGATTTGCAGATGTTATGTGAACTAATGGGCCACCATAGAAAATTGCCATTTTCAAATAATTAGACATCAATGAACAGAGCAAAGCACATTTCTTGTTTTTCTTGATTGCGTTCTTGATTGCCATCTACTCAAACTTCACGTTTTCAAAACACACAGGTTTAAACAGTGGCACTAATGGCCAAAATGTCCAAAACATGTACAATATGCAGCAAAAGCAACAAACAACACAACTCACAAACTAGCAAAATACAAAATATGAAACCCAGTGTGAATCAGTGGTCCATTGCTCGCCATTGTAGCCTATTGTCACTGCCATCTGTTGTCTTTTCATATAGGCTGCATCACGTTTGCCTTCTGCACAGAATTGGATCCAAAATAATAATGCTTTGATGCATTTTATTTTTCAAACTTTGGCTGAATATTGAAATACTGGAAATATTACAGAAAATACAGTAAAATTCGATTTTCTTAAAGTACAATAAATAACTGTAAGAAAATAAAAATGCTTTACAGTGAAATATAAACATCTACAAAAGTAAAGGACATTGCCCCTTTTGAAACACTCTTTGGTCTTGATGATGGGGCCACATGGCCTTATCCACATCATAAGCAAAATTCTCTCTTGCAATGCACCTAGGGTAAATCTTCTTTGCACCTCCTTCCTGGGCAGCAGCAGTCATTTCATCTCCACCTCGCAAACAGACTCCTCTTGCTCAAACCCCCCCTACCTCTTACTCTCATTTGCCTAAGACCTCCTCCATCCATGTTGCCAAAATACACCACAGACCTGGCTATGTTGCAATACATAAACAATGGGGGCAGCAAGGCATATTGCAGATCCAGAGATGAACAAGTTGAAGATGGATGTTATGAGATTTTGGCCCAAAACAAAAACGTCCAAACTAACAGAGTCCATATTGCATACTTTATAAGGTGCAAAGGCAAGTTCCTTTTCACACCAACTTGGCTAATGTATCTGGGCAGGTTACTACTCAAGAGAATATGGATTGAGGAGAACCAACTGGTTCCGGTGTGAAAGTGCTTATACTTTTGTAAACTGAATGGAGCTTAAACGGTTCTCATTCTCTAAGCCAAGACAAAACTTAAATAGTGTTCTTTTTGTTTTGCAGCAGAACAGGTGGTTCTGAAGTGGCGGGTCAGGAAGGGTCGTTCAGAAACAGCTCCATTGAAAAGTTTCCACTCTACAGGGTGAGCTGCGGCCCAATCTGAACACGATTGAGCCTGACATTCTGCAGGTTTAGGAGTTGGCCAGCAGCAGACAGATTACTGCAATACCGACATGTTTGTTTAATTATGTTTAAAAGTACAGGAAGGCGATCACTGCCAGGAATATGTGCTGCTTTGAAACCAGAGATGAAGAAAAAACTACCAACAAATAAATACTTCCCCTTGAAAGCAGCTGATGCTTGGAAATACAAGATCTTACAGCGTTCTTCATCTGCAGAAGCTCTGAGCAGATTTCCATCATCACTTTCTGTGTAGTAGAGCTAGTGGTAATACTTTTCAGGAAAGTGACACCTCCACCAATCAAACACACAGTGACTAGAAGCACCATCACAATGGATGCTTAATGTTTCTCGGTTAAATCAGGTACACAGAACGGTTCGTTTTCAAATTAGAAACAGATTGAGTGCACAGCCCAGGCCACCCCACTGAAGCACAGGGGAAGGCTTTCTTTCTGCTCTCCACAGCTTGAGACTTCTCCCTCCTACGGGGACATGTTTGCATGTTGTTGTAGGTACAGCCCAAATGTAAATATGACCCCTAAGGTTTGAGCGATGCCAATGGCTCCGAATGTCTGCTTCTGTGTGAGCGAGTGTTTATATGTGATTTAGGGCTTCTCTGCGACTGGCCTGATTAGGGTCAAATGTTGGGAAGATTCCCCACTGTCAAGGGGCCCCAACTCTCCACCTCTGCTCCTGTAGAGTGTAAAAAGAGACTCAGGGGAGCAAAGGTGTGAGCAATTACTCTGTCATTATCTCAGAGTCAAGCCAGGATTACTGAACATCCTTCCAGTAAATAAACAACCTTTTATTCATAAAAGGATGGAGATTAGTAAGCCATAAATTTAGCAAAACATGTATTTTAACATTTTCAGTAAATAACATTTCAACAATTTGTTTCAGTATAGCAAAGTGCACTTGCTTGTGAACTCATGTTAAATATACAGTGTTTACAGTTAACACAGTAATTATATAGTTAACGTCGTATTACCAAAAATTGGTATTTTAGCAACAACCAAATGAAAGAAAAAAAATCTGATTAAAGGTAGACTATGTAATATTTCACCACTAGAGATCACATTTCAAAAATACATTTGAAGAGTAGGTTCAAGAACACAACTGCACATGTTGTCAGCCAATGACAAGAATAATAGATGACATCACACATCACTTGACCATAATGAATCAATATAATAAGATTTTATTATTCAATAATTTCTAACCCACTTGTTCCCTTTCGAAGTCTGTGGGTGCCTATTTCCAGTTTACTTCAAGTGAGAGGCAGGGGTACACCCTGGACAGGTCCATCGCAGTGAAATTTTATCAAATATTCTTTATACATATATGTTTCAGTGTTTTTCCTTGTGTCTTATATCTAGAATCTTTATGGTGTCCTTTGAAGGATATACGAAGGATTGATGGCGAAGCATAATCACACCTTTAAGGCCAATACACACCAACCCTAATTTTTGGTGCAAAATTTCTTGCAACAACGTGCCTTGACCGAGAACAGGGCGCATCACGTGTGACCTTGCACCCACTGAAGACAAAAGTCATGACGACTGCTCATGCCATGTCCACATGTACCCATGTGTACAAAAAAAAAAACGCATTCTCACATGGCCGTTTAAAAAAATATATATATCCCCACGGACACTCAAACACCCCTCGTATGCTGTAATGACTACAAAACAAACAGGTGGCAGTCAATGCATGGCTTTTTAAAAAATTATTATTTAATACGGCGTGTGCAAAAACACATGTGCCTCTGTACAGTGATCAAATAGAAAACATATAAATGTTATCCTGTACATGCTGTAAGCTACAATAGTGGAATAAACTGCAAAATAGTCCTCGCCTCAGCTGCCATTAGTCAACACAGTAGTGACATAGCATGGCGACATGGGGTTTGTTGACAACAAACCCGACTCCTCAGACACACAATACTCCGGTTATCCTGTCCACATGTACAAGAGGTTCAGATCGTATCAAATTCGATTAACTTTGTCCAGCGTTTTTAAAAATGTGCGGTTACATGAACACGGTGCTGCTGTTATCTGTGGACAGTAAGGTGAGCTACGTGTCATTTTAGCGGTTTGTGTAGATGTGGGCACACAAGGGTGATTGTGTTACTAAACTGGCAGAAATGAGGGATACCAGGCTGGTGCATTTTATAGCATCAGAAGAGCCAATCAGACAGAAGGAACACTTGAAAACATAGCTAGATTTGTCATAATTTTTAAAAGGTCTGAAAAGATGCTAAATCAATAAAACAAAATGTTAAAGTCACCAATAAATTGATAATAATGCTTCCATTACATTGCACACAGGATGTAAGAACACAATGTAAAAAATATATATATTACAAACTACTACTTAGGAAAATAATTGCTACAAACATTGCCATGATACAATATATTTTATGGTATTGCTTGTAATGGCATATAATAACAAATGAGCTGGCACTGATCATCTAGTGGTGAAGTAGTCTGTAATGTAGTAGATTTTGAATTGTTAATCAGAAACATCCGCGGTTATTCTCTTTTGGGGTCTACCGGTGCCTATCTCCAGCGCACATTGGGCGAGAGGCGGGGGTACACCCTGGACAGGTCGCCAGTCCATCCTATGGCTTGATCAGAAACATGCAGAAAGAAATTATATCGAAAGTCTTGGAGTCTCTATATTTTTCTTGCCAGAATCTAACTTAAACCTGAAAAAAACTGCACCTGTTTCCAAGATCCAAACAATTGAGAGATTTTGCATGTTTGAACTGTGGCATAGAGAGAAAGTGCTTCTGGGACCAATATTTAAGAAAACACACTCACATACACACAAACATAAGCAGATTTCACGATGATAAAGAATTCCATTTTGGTTCCAGTTACAGCTTCATTGCTTTGCCAAACCTGAGCTCAAGAACAAACCAGAGCAGAAAAGGAGAAATTTAATAAAGGAGGCAGATGGGAATAAAAAGAAGGAAGTACGATAAATGAGTTTACTTTCTGAGGTAGAGAGATGGTGAGTGGGATTGTGTGAGTAAAAAAAATGTTGTAAAAGATCAAAGAGGCCTTAAAGTAAGTAAAATGTAAAGCACGGAACACTATGAACATGAGAAATTAAGAAAAATTAAACACAGAGTAAAAGAGGAAAGATGCAGCTGAACACAAATCAGATTTTAATAACCACAAAATCGCGATAATCATGTTTCTTGTTTTTTCTTGCTCTTTATAAAAGCACAGACCCTCTTTTTCTTTTCTGTGAAGTCTTTCTGGCATCACACCAGCCAGTCTGGCAAATGTCCCAATAACAGGAACAAGGGATGAAAAATAAGAGTGTGGGAAAAGGTCTGGGCAGGTCTAGCAGACACCGAAGACTGGGGATCTGGTTTGGTCCGAACACATGCTAGCAGTGACACCGAGAGAAGGGACGATCCCAATGGCTCAGGCCATCGGTTTGTGTTTAGAGGATTCTGCAGCTTTGCAATTGCTCATGGAGCCAGAAGATCTGAAGATCTGAGGAGTCACGGACAGCCTGCTCCCATCAGAAGCTGCTCTGGCCTTCCTCACACCATAAATCTCTAGGTTTTTTTTACCAGTTCTCTGCTCATCAGAGCTCTGAAGCTGTTCCGTATGTCTCTGTGCTTCCCTGTTAAATGTCCCAGGCCTGTGCTGTTCCCTCTGTTCGGTCCGGTGTGTGTTGTGTGCATGGAAGACAGCTGCTCAGGGTCACATACAGTAGGGCAAGCAGGGCGAGTGCCCTGGGACGTATGGACATCTCAAAAGAATGCAAAGAAGATTAAGAAGATTGTATCCTCTAAAGGTTCTGATGAATCCCACGGTATGAACCAGATTTGTGTTTCGATTTGGCCTTTTTATAAAACTGTTGGTAACATTGGTTTTCCTGTGACTGTCAGAGATAGTGAGTTTGAACCTCAAGGAAACTGAAAAATGATTGTATTCCTTGAAATTTAAGATGCTTTGGATAAAAAAAGTGTCAAAAAAACCATTAACAGCATCAGCAACATTATATTTTCCATGGATGTTAATATGTAAAAAAGGCTAAACTGTGTAGGTTTATACTAAAATGTATTCCAATCATGATGCTCTGGTCTCTAATGAAGCTCAGATTTATGTGCTCTGCGAACAACTGTTGGCTGAATGAATTTATTGTCTCAAAACTGGCTTATCTCAGTTCCTCAATGACTACTTTTAAATTTAGCTGTAACTGGAATTGGCATGGAATACCTGGCATCCATTTTTATTCCAAACATGTTTATGTTTTATAACATACAGCAAAATAAAAATTCATAAATTCTTTACCCCAAAAAAGTAAATAAAAGGTCAAATCAATCAGAAAATGTTATCAAAAACCAGGCAAACTTCTTCTAAACCTAATGCACTTTTTGTTCCACTATGCTTTGTTTTATGGCAGAAATCACACAACAATCACACAAAAAATCAAAACTAATAACCTTTTTGAAACCAATTATAATAGCCAATAGTAATTAACCAATAGTATGTCTATTAATCAAGATTAAACAAAAGGTGGGTTGCGTATAGGGTACATTTAATGTAAAGCCAAAATGTAAAAATGAAATGTAAACAAAAATCATTTTCTTGATTTTTGTTTTACAAAAATCTAACAAATTGTGAAGTCAATGTATTTTAAATAAAGAACACAATGCTGCTATTTCTAATACTTGCTCAAAAATTGCACCAACGAACTTGTGAAAATTTGGCAAATGACTGTACTTTGTATAACCAAAAACAAACATTTGGCTAATATTGTGATAAGTTTTTGCCTTGGTTGACTGAAAGAGATTTATTTTTTGCTCACTCAAAAGAACCTAAGCTAATAATTGACTTGTTCTAAGTGAATGAATCCAACGTATTTTCCTTAGCAGATCATCTGCTCACTGGGATTGACTGGCTTTGTTTGGGGAAGATTCACAATGGTTTATACCAGGGTCATTCTCCAGACTGGTGCTCTGGATTGTTTGCTCTGGACAATAAAGGTAATAAAGTTGTAAATAACCTTCAGGTTCTTTCACAGACAATTTTTGTTTGTTTGTTTTAAAGCCTTCATTGTCTTTTCAGTGGCAATGGGTAATGAACAGTTTTTTTCTGACCAAAAGATTTTGCGTTTTGAGTCCTTCCACGGTGTGTAATAATATCTTTCCAGCTGTACTACACTCATTGGTCAGGTTTTTTTTTTTTCTAAAAATGTGCCAAAGAAGACTTGGCCTCAGATTTCTGTGGCTTGCGGTCAGTTCTTTACTTTGTGATTTGTGGTGCAGGTGGTGATGTTCACAGAAATTAGTTCTGAGAAGCGAGTGTGTAGGAATATCTTCCTTCATCAGACACCCGATACAAACGAACACTGTTTTAAAGAGGAAACATTAGTTACAGGAGGAATTAGGGCCTGTGGGAGCTCGGTGCAGGAAGCAAAGTCTTCGTTCTGCTGCTTGACTGCAGAGTGTGATTTGTAAGGTGGGGGCAGAGTTGGGAGAGTGTTCTCTGGAAGTCCCATAAAGTGTGCCTGTATCAGTCGTTCTAATCTACGTTCAGATGTTTGGGTGGGTTTGACCTGGGGCCATCTTCACCCCTCAATAAAGTAAATAGAGACCTGTGGAGTTAACATGCTTTGGGAAACAGACTGTGTTAGATAAACCTTTGACTTGAAAGAAAGAAAGAAAGAAAGAAAGAAAGAAAGAAAGAAAGAAAGAAAGAAAGAAAGAAAGAAAGAAAGAAAGAAAGAAAGAAAGAAAGAAAGAAAGAAAGAAAGAAAGTGTAATATTTTACGGTAATAACTTATCATTTAATTGTGATGCTAAATTGGACAGAAATCCAAGAGAAGTCTTCTTCTGTATTATTCTCTAAAATAAATGTGCCTTCTCTAAAGTGAAGTTTAAAATGTGTTGTGTTTTATTTATTAGTTTGAATAAAAATGTAACATGAACAAAAATAATGATTCATTCAAATACACTTTTTAATGTCAATTGAGGTATTTATTCATTATTTGTCCTTTTATTAATTATTTAATTTACTTGTGTATTCATACATTTATGGTAGTGTCCCAGAATAAATTGATATATTAACCCTTAGAAGTCTCTGCACATAGCGGTGGATTAAGTAGGATTATGCGATCCACCTATTTTCAAAATTAATTTAAAATATAATGTGTAGGTTATAAATAGGTTATTAGTTTTTATGTTGTCTTTTAAACTAACAGAATTAAAGTTTATATTTATAAGAGATATTATAAGAGACACTTCATTTAAGGTAATTAAAATTAAAATGTGAGAAAAAGTGAGATCATCTTTCAGTTTTGTTACATAGACCCCAAACTGGTGCCAACAGTACTAGTTCTAGTGATGAAAAAGGGAATAACCGTTTGGAAGCACAAGACCTGTGGTTTGGCTTGTGTTTTTAAAAGTTTTAGCACAAAAAGTGCCTGGAACAGTGTATACGTTTTAGAAGAGGTTAACCTGGTATCTTGATACAATTGTCACATTGTTTTGACTTTGCCTTTGCTTTTTTAGAGGGATTTATGTTTTTTTTTTGTCTCAACACTATTGATTTATAAATTGTCTATTTTTGCTGTGAAAAAATTACATTTATTTTTTTTTACAATTTCAGGATTATTGTGGAATTATTCAAAACATTATTTATAAATAAAATAATAAAAATAAAATAAGTTTGGGGTTGTACCAAACAAAAGCATTGTCTCAAAAAACTGTTTAAAAGATTTTGCTAAGCAAATTGTAAAGTAGTAAAATTGTTCAAAGGACCCAGACTTCTAAGGGTTAAACCACTGGCACAAATCCAGAAAGAATCTCACAAGATTCATACATTTCAAAATGGCACTAAATCAGCACTGAATGATGATAACTAGCTTTCTTTCTCACACTCTTGGTGAAGAGTGGCTACTGAGGGAGATGGTCCAGCTGCACTGTGCGGGCTCTGTCAGATTCTGTGCTGTGTACTGTAAAGAAGAGAGCTAGCAGTCCAGTTATGGACATGCTTGAGATGGTTTTGAATTTCCTCTGGGTTGATCAGAATGTTGGCTGCATCCACGATTTTAAAGCTACTCCTGCTGGACTATAAATAGGCTGAGCTGTCCCAAATGCTCCTGATCTGAGGAAGTTCTGTCCTGCTTCACTTCAACAGCTTTAAATGAACAGCGCAGTCCCAGACAGGAAACATCAAAAGTCTTTTCTACTTCTACTCTCAGTTTAGAGAGGAAGAATAATCTGGAAGTCTCAGATAATATTTTCTGTTTTAAATGACAAATCTGATACAATTCAACATGTTTTCTAAAAATGTTTAATCAATTCCTATAGTGTTTTTTTTTAATACTTAAAGGTCTGGTGCTTTTTCAAAATCAAATTAATTGGAACTCAGGATTACACCATTGACAGGTCAGTGTCTCTCAAAAGAAATGCATTGTCAGATGTTAACAAAATTTGACTACGTATTTGTTTAGCTGCACTACAGCAATAAGCAGTAAATAGTCATGTTTCCATCCAAAGATGAAAATTAAATGCATGCATAAAACTGGAATATCGCATAAAATATTTTCAACTAAAGCATCGTTTACATCCAACGAGGCAAAGAGAACAAAATTGTTACTTCCTGATAAACTGGTGCCAAACTATTAAAAGAAAAATGGAAGTTGCTGTGTTAGGAAGAAGTTTTTTTTCTTATATTATGACTTACTTGTGACTTAGAATACACAGATTAAACGCAGTCCTGTCATCTTTCTTTTGGAGACGGGTGACAGTTCTTTGGGAAGGCAGTTCAGGGAGGTGATGATCCCGAACCACTTTGATGACAGACTTTAGGAATTTTAAAATGAACCAAAACAACATTTCAGTCTGTTGGTTAGTCCATTAATTAATGCCACCCCATCGTGCCCCAGTTTGGCAAAAGCGTTTCCAGCAAAGTTTATGTGCATTTGATCTTATCGTGTAAAAAGTTTTTTCTACTCAGTTGTGCGCCGAATTTTTTTATGCGCATAAAAATTTAAATGCAGCTAATGATATTTGTTTCAATAAATAAATATACAATAATAACCTGAACAACAATAATATTTGGTTATATAAAAAATTTAATACAGCATAAATAATGCTTGAAAAAATTGTATACACTCAAAAAAATGTTCGTTGTTTATTGACATTTATTTAAATTGACATAAATGTTGATTAAAATAGTTTGAGCTTAACCCTTAGAAGTCTCTGCATGTGTCGTTGCTTGTGAATTAAATAGGAATGACACGACACACCTATTGATTAATTTTGCTTTCAAATATAATGTGTGGGTTTCAAAAAGGGTATTAGCTTTAATATTTTCAAGAAACATGACATAAAATGTGAGAAAATGTGTGACCTTTCAGTTTTGTTTGGCAGACCCAAAAACAGGTGGCGAAAAGAAAGGGATAACCCTTGGATGCACAAGACCTGTGATATGGCTTGTGTTTTTCAAAGTTCGGGCACAAAAAAGCACAATGGCACAAAAAGTGCTTGGAAGAGTGTATAAGGTTTAGAAAGGCTTGCCACTTTTTTTCTTTACATAAATTCCACAATCTCTAAACTTTGTCTTTGCTTTGTTGGGAATTTTTTTATTTTGTGTACTAAAAAAAATATATCAAGCCTTGCCACAAAAAAACTGCTTTGTAAAGTAGTAAAAAAACAAAAAACAAAAGGGCCCTGGACTTCCAAGGGAAAAAATAGGTTTAGAAAAATGTGTAGTTGTATCAATATGTTTGTTGGTCTGAAATGTATGCACACCATCAGCAGAAACTCATTAGATTTTGTTGGAGAAACAAAACATTTTAAGTGTTTTTCTGCATAGGTTTGGTTGAGTACAATTTTTTGAGTACATGGCAAAATTAAAACTACCAAATCTGGTCAAACCTGATTTTGTAAGAGAAACTCAATTTTATTGAACATAAAATTATTCCATAATTTAGTTTATCTTAAAAAATGCATCACGTAACCTGTAACAGTTTTGTAGTACCTTTCCAGGGTGTTGATTTGCCATGACAAGATTCCTGTGGCCCAGCAGGTCGGCTGATAAGCACAGCCATTGAGATGACATTCAGAGCCCGGTGACTTTGATGTCAGAAGAGTTCACAAGTTCCAGCTCTGCTCTGGATTGGGACCATTCAGATAACAAGGGTATTTTGCTTAGCAAACCAATGGCTACAATACAAGCTAAACGATTCAGCCAAATGGGACATCCTCCGCATGAATGAGCGACCATTCACACAAGCATAGACCCTTTTCATTTTACTCTTTTCAAGCTGTCTGATCAGATCACTGACAGGATGTGTTTCTGGATTCAAACCGGCACAACTGACCACAACTGAACGGATCGAGAAGAAAACATCTCAAGATGTGCTTTTAACTTGACATTCTATAAATACGCTCTAATTCTCAAAGACACTGAGAGGACAGTGTGATCAGTGACTACAGATGTTAGTCTGGGGGACACATAAAGGAAAACTCAAAAAGTAGCTTTGATGGCAGATTTGCAGACAGTTTGATGATATTGTAAACCCAGATGCCATACACTGTTGACTTGTTTTCTTTAAAGGAAACACATTGAGCCTAGTTTCAACTGTTAGTTTACATTTAAGGTTTACACTTTAGACTAATGTGTCTATGCGTTGTGACTAGATTATGTAGATGTTGTGTATATTACTAGATTATATACATTTTAATCCACCTTTTAAACACTTTTCTTTCTTTGATTGGATATTTATGGGTGAGACCTCGAAATGGGCAGGAAAACAGCTTTCATTTGTGTCCAGACACAAAACCACCTCTAAGCTATTGCTTGGAAAAACGTAAGCTTCCAATTTTAAACTCAACTGATTCAGAGGCTCTTTCATAAATCAGTTAGAGAATATTCGGAAGGTAAACCTCTAAAGTTTTAAACAATGGGTGGTCATTCCGTAAAATCATTTACCCATGGCAATTCCAAACTACACTCAAAATTTAGAAGTAAAATGACCACCAGCTCGACCTGCTCATTTAGTTTTAGATTCTATTTTGTTTATTTACCTCATCCTAACTAGACTAACATGTTCATGCTGCACCTAGCTCTTTTATGTTCTGTCTCTATATATGTGCATATTGTTAAAATATCTGGAAATTTAACAGTAAAATTTGGTATGAATGCTACAGATTGTAATAAGAAAACAAGTGATAACCATAGAATGTCCGGTGAAAATATGTTTACGTTTAACAGAGTAAGAAATACATTTATCAGGTACAATGTAAAAAAAAAAAGTTTATTTTCATCAAATTACTCTCTAATTGAAAATGTTGAGAATTATTGCAAGAAACCAATGGAATAATATGCATCCAGATAGCTATAAACCATAAAAAAAAACATTTACTATGTGGAACATTTACAGGGAAATCCCATAAAATTAATAACTCATTATATTTGGCTATAAAGTTTAGCAACAATCATAAAATTTAGATTTAATTTTTTCAATTACCGCTATTTTTACAACACAAACCTTTAAAATAGAATGTCCTGAGCTGTAAAAAAAAAATTAATTACCATTCATTATTCCAATACAAATTAGACAGTTCCCAACTGTATATGTTATGAAACATAAGACAAATTTACATTTATACAATTTTTTAAATTACACAAAGTATAATTTTATGTTAGAGGTCATGTGTTCATATATACAGTAGTTGAGTAAAAGTAATGTAAATCACAGAAATTTGCTAGTTTTACAGGAATGCTGTGCTTGATTTAGCTGAATTACCCTAATGTTACACAATAGACTCATATATGGCATGTCGAATTTTCATTTGGTTGTTTTTTTTTATGGTAAAAACTACCAGGGGTAATGGATGTGTTGATTCTTGAGAACCAATTAGCTGTCATATGTAGCTTTGTAGGAGTATCCTAGGGGTAGGGGTAATTGAGAGGAATGGAGGTCTACCTTAAAATGACAATAAATGAACCTAGATGCTTAAATAATACATAGCCCAAATACGTTGTTATGAAAAAACATCTAGAACAGGAATGAGGCACAAAAGTATTATTGTCTTTAGAAAAAAAATTCATAATTACATATTTACAAATGTTTACGCACCAACACATTGAACTTTTTTTGGACCAAAGGAATGTACTTAAATGGCTTCAGGGGTTATTATGCTTGAGTGACCATAAGCATACGCACAGGAAGTTTCTCCACATGTCCACTTCTGATCCACACTTCCTATTTATTGCTTCTGTCAGCTTCCAAACGAGTGCGTGTGTGTGTGTGTGTGTGTGTGTCTGCGCGTGTGTGCGAGAGTGTGTGTTATATTGACTGTTATTTGAGAAGCATGCCCTCTCTCCCTTCAGCAGTCCCTTCAGCTGATAAGGCCAAGGTGAGGGAAGAGTCAGCCAGACTCAAAGCGTTCACTACACAGACCACCCCAATATGCACAAAGGACTAGAGCAGAACCACGCGCCCCTTCAGGGGTCCGTGAGAGAGGAGCTGGGTCGACCCAGCCTGGCATGAGCCTAACCACACACAAACACATGTCCAAATACAATAACCCTCAAGCTCTAACTCTCCATGTTTTCAGCAAAGGTTTCCATTATTCTATTACTGCATAGCAAATTGTTGGAAAACAAACTCGGAGCAGTTGGACGGGTCAAGGTTTTGTATGAAAGCAATTAGCGAATGTAATTTGTGTGTTAATTTGCGTCAAAGTACACTGTTGCTGCTGGCTAAAGTTAATACGGAGGGTCTTGGGGTGTAAATTAGGGGTAGTTTGTTAAGTGCTGACCTGGGGAGGTGTGAGATCCCTGGGGATGCTAGTCTGGCTCTGGCCCCCTGATGGGTCGTCAAGAAAGAGGGAGGTGTTTGTTTATACAACTTTCATTACAGGACCGTTCCTGCACCCCCCCCCCCCCAAAACAAATGAATGTCTTTCAATCCACTTACCCCCCTGCCACTACTGCTCTCACGTTACAGCTGCTGGTTCTGCTTGTTCTTTCTCTGTTAACACTGCCTCAGATCTAATTCATTTGCAGGAGAAAGAATGAGATATACACAAGCAAACAGAGATGAGCATTCTATAGCAAACTGGTATTCTTTTCTTTTTTTTTTTTGATATGGCATCCCAAAAGTGATAGTACAAGATAACGGCCTCTACACAAGATCTGAATTGAGATTCGCACAAATCTTCGAATGGCTTCTCAGCAGGGTGCTCTTTGTCTGGGTTGAGGAAATATTGATGCAATGACGTTTCCTGCCTGAAGATGACGTTTACTGTATAACAAATTCCGGGGAAATCTCAAGGAGGGTGGTGTTTCTTTTCTGTTTCCTGTGCAAGATCACCAGGAAAATGTGGGATGAGTGCCACCGAGAGGCTCTTTTACGTCTTACTCATGTTATTAAAAGAGCCAACTTTCATTGGTCGTACTTCGTCCGAAAAATGGAGCTGATTTGCCAGAGCAAAACTCTTTTTTTTGTTGCCACCACTCGGTCAGAAGTTCCTTTTTGGGGGTACGGAGGTCTTGCGGTGCCTATCTCTAGCGGACAATTGGTATTGGCGGGGGGGAGTGGGGGGGGGGGTGCCAGGATGCCAGTCCATCGCAGGGTCGAGGTGTGCTGTTCCACGAAACTTTGGACTGAAATTTTGGATTGGTGTGTAGAGGCCTTAAGAATGGGAGCTGTGCATTACCTTTTTCTCGAACATACCTGTGATTTCTGCTTCCCACAAGAAGCCTTCACGCTGTTTTTGCTTGGAATCTCTCTTTTTCTTTCCTTTATTCATTAGTCTACATTCTCCTTCAAAAGCAAAGAAAACCTATTGACTTTGAACTGCTCTACCGAGAACTACCCAGGGGCTCATATACTGTACTGTGTGACTGTGGATTCTTATATGTGTGCAAATAAATATTCAGTTGTGTATACCCATGTCTGAGGGTGGATATGAGAGAGAGCGAGAGGAGAAGGAGTGGGTGGGGTGGTGGTGGAGGGGTGGTTGCAGAAACCCAGAGTCAAGCATCCTCAGAATCGCTCGACTTGGCCAAAGTTAACAGACAGGAGGGATTCGGTATCAAAGCGTTGACATTTCATTCCTAACACACATTCAAAAAGACACACTCTAGCTGGGTCTTCAGGAGGGGCCCCCCCACGGACTTTTTGAATACAGAAATGTTTAATTGAGAGCAACAGGGAACTCAGATTATGATGCCAGTACATACATACAGAGATATAAAATAAAATACCTCTTGTCGAATTCTCTTTATTTATTTCTAGGTCCACTCTGTGTACATTATTTCCTCCGGGTTTCTTTTTTACCTGCTTTCTATTCTCTTACGGACTGGCTGTAATGTGTTTTCTTTCGCAGTTTGTTTGGCTTGTGTACACAAGACACACTCTTGGGTGTTTTATGAACATGAAGAACTGTGTTTCATTTAGTGGTGTTATTTGCACAGGGACAACCCATCATCTCTTGTGCTACAAGTTGAATCATCATAAAAGAGAGTGAGAATCTTTTGGTTTTCCAATGGGGTAAACACAGCAAGAACCAATTTAGACATTCTACAGAGGTCAGAAAGTAAACACAGTGTTCACAGAATTGTACTCAAGTAATGGTGAAAAACATTACACAAACAATAAAGGCAAATCCTTCTTCTGGGATATCAACCTGTCCAGTTAGTTAACACAATCAATTTCACCAGGGACTATTGCTGTAGTGGTAGTGGTTATAGCTGCAACCTGTTATCATTCTTTCTGACTGATGTTAGGTGATTTTGGAATTTTCCAATGCCCCTAGAGGCTATATGAGGTGGTGTATAGAACCCACAGAAGTACCCCAAGTAGTGCAGCTTATACAGAATTAAATATTAATACACACTGTGGCAAGAAGGTTTCCCAACAGAGTGTCAACAGGAGGAGCACTGCCAGAGCCCAAAAAAATGACCACTAACAGGCCTCCAATACACACATTTCGGTTCAAACTGTTAGAGACCCAAAGTCCACAAGTGCTCATAGTCCTGCACTGTCTAGATGAATTGACAATTCACATAGACTATTCTAACAAATTCCTCATTGGCTGCCTGTGACCTTCATCTTCTGGAGTCGTCATGGAAAAATTCTATGCTATTACAATAGTCTCTAGTATGAGATATTTGGCATTGGGTCAGTGATGGTCAGGGGAACCATTTGCTTGCACCAACCTCCATATGATAACCAGAAATGCCCTGACAGCCAATCAGATGCATAACAATGCAAGTCCTCAAGTGGTTAGAGTGTGTCAACCGTTCCTGAATAATGATGACATGGAATGGTCTGCTTCTTCCTCAGACCTGAATCCAATAGAGCACCTCTGGGAGATCACGTCTTGAGTAATCCACCTATGCCAAGTCACACCACTGTCCTGAAGTTGACTGATGCCTTGATACATGTTTAGAAGGAGTTCCCTCAGGAGAACATCTGCAGCCTCATCAGGAGCATGCTCAGAATTTCTAGGAGGTGAATCAGCCACATAGACTCATCTACACACTCACATGCACCACTGAGCCATTGTTTATAAATAAACAATATATACATTTAATTTTGCATAGAATTTAGATTAGACTGTAATCTGACATTTCCACTTTTGTGTTTTTTGGACACAGAGTGAAAGACATTTCATCCATTGCCTTAATTTAACAGATTTTTCTTAACAGATAAGACAATGGAGCTAGACAAAAGTGAGGTGGGAGAGGTAGCTGGGGGGATGTGAGGATGACGGGATTGAGAATCGGGATTTGAGTTTGCGTAACAAAAACATGGTGACATTTGGATTTCATTCTTATGTTACTTTGTTGTTCACAATTATTTTCAACCATAAGATTTGATTAATCTAAGATGTGTTGTTTAAGTGTCAAGTGTTAAAACAATGCTTAATAGTGAATATCTAGAGTCAAAAGCTATTTCATTAGCTACATAAAGCTAAAATAAAATAAAGTGGTTGAAACAAGAAAGGAATTTGTTTGTAGCCAAGTCAACTGCAAGCAAAAAGCAAAAGTATAATATAAATTTCAAGCCTCAAACAATTTCAAAAATGTTTGTTTCAATCTGTGCATAAATGTGATTTTATTTCTGTACCCCTGCTGTTTTGGGAATTTTTCTTTGACTGTAGGTTAAGTTCGGTTCCTTCGTCCTGCCAGCCATTACACACATGTATTAATCACCTTATAAGAGCCTCAGGCCTCACCATTCATCAAGAAGCCTGTTCATACTCACGTTCAGTCTGACAGCCGATTCATGTGTTGGTAGATTTCTAATTAATTGAAAAAGACAATAAAATAAATCTGAACGCTTCAATTGTGAGAACTGTTTGTGTCCCAATCCCAAACCTCATACATTTTGCCATAAAACACGAGGAAGAAACATGGCTTGTCAGGGTTCATTAGTTCTTTTTGGAGCAAAATTAACATTTTTTACTGCAATGCAATATATCTGAACACTGTTTGATTCCACCTAAGCGGAGGTTCTGTTTTCTTTTCTTTCTTGTATTCAAAGCCTGAAAGTAAAAAGCTACACGAATGCCTTCTAATGTAGCTGTTTTAAGTGCTCTGGCTGGTCTGTTTCTGATTTCTGATTATGGAGTTGGAATCACAAAGGGTTAGTGGGTAGACAGTGCTGACTGTCCGCATTTCAAAGTTTTTTTCACAGTTTTTTTCCCTTCCTTTCATTTTTTTGCATTGGTTTTCCTCTGAGTGTGAAAGAAAGATACACTATGAGTCAAAGGCTTCAAATCATTTCTTTGGCAATTTCATTCTACATCCGGAAAATGACGCAACACCAACAAAATGTTTGAAGCAGGGTTTCATCAGAGCTTATGAGTGTAATAAAGTGACCAGACTCTTGATCTGAACTGCAATGAGCTGGTCTGAGAATTGATTTTGCGTAGAGTACTGAGGAAAAGCCAAGTTTTGCCAATTCCCAAGAAAGAAAAGTCACTATTGGCTGGCACACCAAAACTCACAAGATGGCTTCATCTAATTTACAAAATTAAGTTCCTTGAATACTAATTAACATTGTAGGAATCTAAATTTTTCTCTATCATTATTTGCAATCACACAAATAATCAACACTCCCACTTGACACATGTACAGAGAGTGGCGTGTTTCCCTAAACCATCATTGCCCTGTAGCAGTGACATTTTCCCTTGAACTCTAACTTGGAACCATGGTTGCTTTTGGGAAACACAGCCCTGTTCCAGTTTCCAGGGTTTAGTCTTCAGAAGAACAAACAAACCAGAATACAACGTTTCTCCACCTGCTTTGTCAAATGGTTCCAAAAAAAGATCTGAAGTTCTTCTGCTCTAGGCTCACGAAGTACACTCGAGGGTGTGCCACAGGAAAGCATAAATCCACTTCAGCAATCCCAAACATCATTTAAAAACGCTGGTCAGTTATGACAGGTTTCTGTGTAATTACCCACATTTTTCTTACGTATGTTTAATGGAACAATCTCTGCAATCCCCTACGTGTGTTTTAATGTTATTTCCCAACTTTTGTTTTATTTAGCTTATTATGGGCTATGAGAACAGAGTGTGAGTAATCATATGGATTTATTTTGTCATGGACACCGGCAAAATATAAAAATATCTATTTCTTAGGAATGACCTCTGACTGACTCTTTTCTGGTTAGATAATTTTGCATGTGCTCATAGGGTTTTTCTCATTTTTTTTTAAAACTTCTTAAAAAGGACCATTTCCCAAGGATGCATATTTCCATATTGTTCAACATTTTTACACCGCACTGATACTGTGGTATAACAAGCCTCGGTTCAGCACACTTCAGGGGACTTTTTTCATTGTATTCTGCCCTTAATACATCTGTTTGTGCATTTGTTTCGACGTGGTTCTATAAAGAAGATGAATCAACCTGAGCTGAGGCTATTTTCTGACTGGGAAGATTAAAAGTGATCTTTAAAGTCCTGCAGCCCACTTACTGAGACAACAACAAAAAACACTCAAGAAAACAAAACATGCACAACAACAGTCACTTTTTGAGAGAAGCCTTAAAATAACATCAACATAAAATATATCATTTACCTTGGCTAAATGAGGAGCCACAAAAAGATTTATAAAATGTGTTTTTATAATACAGCCATCCTGAAGAACCATAAAAAAAAATCCAATGGAAAAACAAGAAACCCTTCTACTAAAACAAGCTTCTGTGTTCCTGTGTCATGCAGATGAATAGCTGCATTTGTTATTATTATTGTAAGTCAAAACCATTTTACCATATCAGATTCCTTTACATTAAAAACAACTTATTTTGGAGTCCAGCCTTTTACAAGACCAGAGCTATTGATTCCACTCTCTTCCATCATGCATAAATTGTCTATTGCATTCTGAAAAACTAAAAGAACACTGTTATTTCTGGTTTTATACCAGCTCTGTATGCACGAGTGCAGACACAATAGACTTAAAATGTGGCAATATTAGCCATCATAGTGGTCGTGCTTTTGGTTTGTGACTGATGAAAAATGTGTTAATTTTGTGAAAAATGTGATTGATTTTGATCATTATAAGGAAGTGGTATATTCAATATAATTAGACATATTTCAGCCTGGCCACACTGAAAGGGATGAACTAAATTTGCTTCTATAAATTAGTTACACATTTCTCTTTAGAAATCAAGGAATTAATCTAATACCTACAAAATGTTTCTGTTTTTAAAAAAGGTACATTATGTAAGATTTAGTAACACATTTTTTTTTTTTTTCAGATAACCATCTCAAATTATGTGACACAGCTTTCGATTATATAGTAACTGGTTAGTACGGATTCGTACAAATGTAAACAAACAAGCAAACAGAAAGTGTCTCGTCTTCCTTGTCATCTTAGGCATGTAGCTCTCATTGCAGTCATTGGTTCACATCAAAAACATGATTGAGTTTATTTCCCTGTGGTTATGTAAAACAGAATCCCCATTGTTATCTTGGTTTTGTCACTATCCTCGAAATATGTGATACTGACCAATAACCATTGTTTATTTTGAATTATATGAGACCACACTTACAGTTTAAGAATTAATTAAGAAAAAATAAAATCCAAAGGAATAAACTTTTGGAATGTGTTAGCCCCATAGATACGTATATGCAGATATCTTTTATAGCATCTTGTCACCTACATCATCATGGCGCTATCTTAGTACAGGACAGGAAAGATCGGTTCATAGAGTTTTGCAATTGCAGTAGAATTGGAACTGCAGTGGAATTGCAGATATACAGATGTTTTCTGGTGTAATTTTCTTGATTTTATTAAGCAATTTGTGAAATTTGACTTTAAGTTTACTTTTAAAGCTGTGTTATTTGGGTTCAATGACAGTACTAAAAAAGATGAAATGCAAACGAATAAATCTTTAGTTTCTCCTAGCCAAATGTCATATATGTTAGTGTAAGTTCCCCAATTGCAGGACATCCTTCTCTGGGTATAAATTGAAGCTGAAGTAATATGAAGATTTGACTAATTCGTCAGATCTGAAGGACTTTGTGATTAATGGAATAACCTGAGATGTACATTTTTCACATTTATTCTGTACTGTATTTACAAATGTTATTCTACCGGTGCCTATCTCCAGCACACATTGGGCGAGAGGCTGGGGTACACCCTGGACAGGCCACCAGTCCATCGCAGGGCAACATTTACTCACACATTCACACCCAAGGGAAATTTAGATTCTTCAGTTAACCTAACCGCATGTTTTTGGGATTGTGGGGGAAACTGGAGTACCCGGAGGAAACCCACGCAAGCACAGGGAAAATATTTTTTTCTTTGAACAAACACAAATCTATTTTAGCCATATTCTTTAAAATAATAATAATAAAAAAAAACATTCTCTAAATTGGTGACATTTAATGAATGGAGTTGAGATTTCAACTGTCTGGACAGTTGAAACATGATGAAGAAGTCAAACAGAGGGCTGTAATGTGCGATGCTCACTTTCTGCTTTCCATCCTTCATCAGAAGCAGGAACTTCTGTTCTGAGTGATCACCCCCCGTTTCTCACGGCAGATTTCAGGATACAGCTAAGGATAAACGATGTCCAGAAGAAGGCTTTATGTCTTGGTGAGCTCAAACAGTTACAGAGACACATTTTTCCATAAATATGCTCTCTGAATCCCCGTCCAGTGCTATCCATCATATCAATGACTTCCTGTTAAACCAAGCACATCATAGAAAAGTTATCAGAAGAGACGACTGTGGCTTTCCATCTCCCACAGAAAAAATGGCCGCCAGCCGAGTTTCATGCAAACATCAAACACGTTGACAGTCTAAAGAAAGTACAAGGTGAATCCCATAACACACGGGCCCCAGATTTTGGTGCATATTTCTGGATTTGTACCTGAATTCGCTCTAATCCATTCTCAAATACCTCAAAACAGTTTGGTGTTATTCTTTCAGCTTAAGACTTGGCAGGTGTGTAACCGGACCCACGTTAACAGTCTGACAGATTATTCCATTTCTCCACAGAACCATTTTTAAAGGGAGGATGATAGAGGGAGCGAAAGGAGGAGGAGGATGGGAGGATTTGGCAGATGAGTGTAACTCTGCAGGTGTTGGGTAATTGGATTAACACAAAGAGAAAAGGAATTCCTCTTCTCTTTTTAGGGGGTGAATTTGTTTAAAAAAATAACCCTCATGATTCATTACAGGTAAGATTAAACACACATTTACTTGCATTCAATGCTTGGAAGCACTACACTTCCCCCTTTTTTGGGGTTTCCAAGTTGCTTAAAGCTTTTCAGGCTCTGGAGGCCGAGGAGGAATGTGTGATGACAGAATAAACCTTCTTTCTATCTCCAGTCCCTTCTCACTCTCCTCTCCTCCGTTTGATAGTCTTTCAAAAGATACAGCAGAGAATAAATAAAGAAAAAAAGAGGTCACAGCGAGGAGTCGCCCCACTGCCGGAGAAGAGTTTATCTTAAACTCAAACCACAACATAACTGATGGGATGAACAGAACGACAATGAAGACCACTCATGCTTCACACCAGTTTGATAGGCCTCCAAAACCAACACCCTTCTGAGATCCACACACTTGGAAAGCTCCTTCAGTCAAGGTGTCTGAGAGAAATGGCATCTCTGTGAAGCTCTAGACGAAACACTTGTCGGTGTGTTTTGTCAGGGGTTTGATGGCACTGATGGAAACCTTTGGCTCTTTGTTGTGGTCGAGCTGCACTCTAGAAATGTTTTTGTTCAGCTCAGTTCACACAGAGCTGTCATCTCCCAGCACTGAGATGGAAACATACAGCTGTATTATCAAAAGCTGAAATAGGAAATCTTGATACAGGTGTCTGAAATGGCGTCCATCGTTCCAAAGCCGGAGTTTGAAAAATCCCCTAAAAAGAGCTATATTTCAATCCAGTGTGCGTTTGGAATTTTTTCCTCCCTGACCTCCCTCGTGACGGAGTGTAAAAATCCCTGTCAGACTTCTAATTACATGAGTCTCGGTGAGCACCCCGCACGAAATAACATTTGCAGAGATTCCATCCACCTATGAAAACAAAAGGGGGTGATGAGCTTCCTCGTGTTTAATAGGAAAATGAAACATCCCTGATTCATTGACTCCTCATCTCTGAAACCATCAAGATATGATCCCAAAAATCTGTGTGACACTTAATTAGAAGGCAAACAAACCGTAAACCAATAGCTTAAAAAAAGAGGATGTTTTATTTGTTTGTTCATTAATGTATTAGTGTAATGCAACCAGACCATTTCACTTATGTTAGGGGCAACCCTCCCAAGATGGTAAGGGAAGGGTTAAACGAACTCAAATGCGCACACAATCTGGATTGAACACTCGTTTAATAAAAAAATTAATTAAACAAACACAAACACCCGTGGTGGGGCAAAACCTTACATAAAATATACTGTGAAGAACTAAACTAACTCAAAAACAAAACAGGAAAAACATTAACACAAAAGGCAATCAACGATTGCTAACCGGCTAGCTGCTGAGGGTCAAATACAAAACAAAACTTCAAACTGAGCAGAGACAGTTCAGAAGCACAAGCTTACCAGACATGACTCTCAAAAGACAATGTGATAATTAATGAACCCACACAACGAAGTGGGCAGCGGGCAAATGAGGGAATGACGAACCAGACATGAGGAGCAGGTGGGGCACATGAGGGCAATTAACAATGCCACAGAAAGAAGACACACCAGGAGAAGAGGCCAGAATAAAAGGTACAACACGGAGGAACCCAGACAAAGAGGAAGAGCAGGCAGGAAGGGGCAGGAACAGAAGAGAGTTTACAAAATAAAAGACTGAGAAAATAAAAAAATAAAAGTAACCGGGGAAAGAACCTAACAACTTACAAGTGATGCCAAAAAAAACTTTTTTATGAAGGATACACAGAATTACTAACATTTTTTTCTTAATAACCCTAAACATATTCTAAAGCATTTATTCATGTGGCTGAGCATATAATTAAAAAATAACGATTGACATACAAAAAGGGAGATGAAAGTTTTAAACACAATTTAAAACCAATTTGGATTTTAAATTTTCAAATGTCTAGTCCCCAAATTACACCAAAACTAGTTTACGGCTTGTAAAGACCAAATGACACTAGTAGGCATACTACGGTTTAGCCGCTTTAATCAACGAGTGGCTGACAAGCAATGTGACGTATGTCAACAACAAATTCATGACCAAGGAACCGCTGGCCACGCTCACAAATCGTTTCCATCAAGATGAAAGGGATCATGAATCTCTGTCACTGCTAGTCTCTTCTGGCCTGCACGTTTTAGTTTTATAAGAATACAATTCTGCTCAAAACCATCACTTTTTTGTGACCATATCCAGTGAATGAGAACTAAACCTTGTTCAAATAAAAATTATGAACAACAACCAGTCAAGATTCTATAAATAAAATAAAATTCTGGAGTTCTATATTTGTTCACAATATTTATAACAAAAGATGAGCCAATTAAAGCTGAGTGCACGTGTAATTTTCAAAGAGGTTCATTGAGGTCCAGGGAGACCTCAAAATGGAATACTTTAAACATCAATAGAAATATCCTGAGGTTTATTACTGGACTGTATTTTATTCTGTTTCCAAAACAAAAGCATGACTGAGATCAATTCATATGAACTTCCAATACAGCTCAAAACAGTGTCATTTAATGTGTGTCCGAGGAAAACAGAATGTTCAATGTGACAAAACGCAGAGTGGGTTTTAATGGGATGGTGTTGCAAAAATGAAAAACAGCCAAATGACATCAGTACATGCATTGCAACAAACCAAGTATGAAGTCAAAGGAATGGTCTATAGACCACAGCATTATGCAGAGAGACAAATCTGGGGACTGAAAGGGCTTTTCCTTACACTGATCGATTGGGATCAGGTGAACAAGAACTAAATAGTCACTCTGTCAGTACTTGTTTTCTTCAGTGAAAAGAAGAGAACTTCTAGACAACAATTTCTAATCAGGCCCTTTGTAGTAGGGTGTTCAGGTCTCAGCCTCAGACATCATGCCCTCGGATTGTTAGCTAAACATATGTTTATATAAATCTGTATATATCACTGGACAGGAATTTATAGTGTTCAATCAATCTGATGAAGGTTTCATTATTGTGGGGTAAACTGCATTACCTAGGGGAAACCAATGCACGCACTGGAAAGGCATTCAAACTCCTTTCAGGATGGTCACCTGCTAGCCTCAATCCAGTGAGCTTCTTACTGAAAGTCCACTGCGCCACCATGTTCCACCTGAGAGAGGTTTTAAAAGACCCCAATAACAATTGACAAGACATGAGAATGACTAGCCATATCTGAAAATGACGTCTGAACGAAGAGAGTCACTAGAAACCTTGTACAGGAATGGGCCATGAGGTCAACAATTAAATATCCCACTTATGAAAAAGAGATACATCTAGGTTTGCTAAGGCCTTCAGTTAGATGAATCAATGGCATTCAAACCATCCCTGCACTGAAACATTGTGGTGGAAGTATAATGCTGTGGGGATGTTTCAGAGTGTTTGGTACTGGAAAGCTAATCTGGGTTGAAGGAAACATTAAAAGAAAGGCAAAAAGAAGAACTTGAAACACTTAAACAGGGTTAAAATTTTGACCAGTAGAGAGTTTTTATTAACCCTTAGAAGTCTTTGCATGTACCAATCACAGCGTCTGTTTTGAATTAAGTAGGAATGACGCAACCCAGCTAATGTTGAATTTTGATTTCAATTACCATGTGTAGGTTTCAAAAAGGTTATTAGTTTTAATATTTTGTGATTTAAACAAACATTACAAGAGTTGACAAATAATTTGTATGTTAATTAAAATTAAAATGTGCAATCGTCTTTCAGATTTGTTTTATGGACCCAAAATTGGTACAATCAGTGCCATCTAGTGGTGAAAAGAAGAGATAACATTTGGAAGTACAAGGCCTGTGAGATGGCTTGTGTTTTTAAAAATCTGGTACAAAACAATGGCACAAAAAATGATTTATTAGAGCAAATTGTAAAGTAGTAAAAAAATGCTCTAAAAGGCCTTAGACTTGGTTATACGTGAATTTTTATTTTCAATTAAGGAATTTTCACAAATTCTTAAAGACAGTCATTTAAAAATGGCATATTTGTTTTTCTGCAGCTTTTTCAAAATTCCCAAACAATAAATGAGTTGATGATTCTGGTTTTGCAGAAGATGTTTGTCTGTCAGGATCATACACCTTGACGTCCCCACATTCAGTGTAAATTCACAAAGCTGTAAAAATAGCTCAAGTAACATTCTTTCACACACCCACACTCAAACTTCATCTGCTGTAGTGTAAATGCCTGTGGTCTAATCGCTTAAACCTTTCACTTTTCACATGTACAACAGTTATCACACTGAAGATTTTACTTGGACTCAGACCACCTCTAAAAAGCCTTGTTGTATTTCCCAAAACCTCTTTGAATGAATCATACTTTCGTCTCTTAACAGAAGCTCTAAAGACAGAGAAATGTTCTTGTATACTTTACAAGAATTACCCTAAAAATTCAGGGCTATTTTTACAGTGATAACTTTGGTATTTGATATTATTCAATTTTCATGGCCCCTTCACTGGAAGCACAGAGTGTGTTCTTGTAGAAACTGGACACTGCAATCCCATCACAGATTAAATAAACAGAAAAAAAGCTTTGGTTATAAATGTTTGGAAATTTCATCAGGGTTCGAAGCTGCTGAAGGATTAAAGTGCTGAGAAGTTGAGTCCAAAGAAAAGACAACCACAAATACTAAAAATCTTTAACATTTTCTTCATTCCAGTCGAAACAGTGAAGCTCCAATGATACAAGAGAATGAAATGATCCAAGAAAAATGACAGAACATGGGTGTGTATGAGAGACGGCATTCCAAAAAACTCAGTTTTGACTGACATCTATAAGACACTTTCTCAACTGTCATTTACATGACATGAACACTATTGTGAAACTGGATTTTGTTGAAACACAAACAGGCCATTGTTCATGCCTGGTTTCACATTACCGCCTAAATACAGAGACAGCATTGAATTGCCTGTTCTTGTGTGTAATTATACTGTTGAGCTTCTGTTAATGCGTTGTCTTTTTATGAAGTACATTGTAGAAACATGAGCACCATTAGTGCTTTATTTCAGAGAGCATGACTAAGAGATTATGAAAATAACAAATACTGTACACGTCATTTCAATGCCTTCGATGGTACAGCTCCAAAACAGACTAAATTACAGTCTCATTTATGTGTTTTCTGGCTAGTACGCTAACATTTGAGAGCGTGGCAAGCGGCAGGGATCAACCCTGACATTTGCTAACAAATTGTGCCGCCTGTTAATTTATCAGCGGTTGGTCTGTGCATTGCATCTCTGTTTCGCCGGCCTTTGAAATTCGCATCCTAATGGATAGCACAGTTTATAAAAGGAGACTGGCTGATTTCATATCCAGCTGTGGATTTAGGTCCATCCAAAAATAGAAATCTTGAAGGTAAGTGCAGGAAAACAAAACACAAAAGTTTATTGAGGGGCTAAATATAAAGTTGCTAAACCTTCCTGAGCTGCAAAGCAAAAAGGGTTTGATCTAGAGCACTGTGCAAAGCTTTAAAGTAAGTGTGAAACATAGAATGCTTTCAAAAAAATTCTATTATTTTCATCATTGAATAAAAAACAATTTATGAATAAAAAAGAAATCAGTATGTTTCGTCATCGCCCAATTCTTAGACACTTGCACACAGTTTTTGAAGGAACTCGGCTCGTAAGCTGCACCAAACACTTTTAAGAACTAACCACAGATCTTCAATTTTTTCCTCATTCCACAATAAGTTCCAATGTTTTTTGCATATTCAAGAGTTGTTTTCAAGGCCTTTTTACAAGTTGAAAAAATGTTTTTTTTTTTTTTTGCTCTTCTGGACAGTAGATGGGTTAACCAATGGTTCTGGGCTGACAGCACCATTCTAAATCTTCTGAAGTTTGATGTGGTTTTATCTGCTGTCTTCTTGGCTGACCACTGCATCTACTATTCGCAATGTTAGCAATTTCTTTGTGCTTCTTCAAAAGAGCTTGAACAGCACATCTTGAACCCCAATTTTTGACCAGGAGAGACATTGTGGATGCAGTGTTGCTACCTTCTTGGTGTCTTATCTCAACCTTGCCATAACATGAAACTTCAAGTCCTTTCTCAACCTCTCTAAATTCACAGCAGAGTTTGACTGTATTGCTCTCAATTGTGCGCTTCCTACACAGCTGTTTCTGTTTCAAACTTAAAGGTGTAAACACTATAAATTTTGGTCACTTTGCATTTGATACATTCACTAAGCGAAATAATTGTTATGCATATTTAGACTGTTTCTTTTTCTTAAAGCATTTTTTCACACATGCCTAAGATGAAACATTTCTAAAACCTTTTTAGAATTTAAATTGTTTCAGTTTGTTAAACTATATGTATAGCAGGTACTGTACAGTAGCTTGTTGTTCCATTCAAGATGATCACATTGGGGAGTATCAAATCTCCTATAATGCCTTGCGCGCAGAAAGGTTCCAGTTTTCTTGTAGATGAATGGAAAAAGCTTCCCCTCGAAATCTCACTCGTAAAATTAAATGCAGAACTAATTTCTTTTTAGGGATTCAGAAGATCAAGAGATTTCCTCTCACTTTACCTTTGAATGACTTGAATTGGCTCAAATTATGGATCAAGGCAATGCCCAAACAGCTGCATCCAAACCAGTTGAGCAGAATGCACTTTGATCACTTTAAACGAGATCTTGTTCTTATTATAACACACAATAATAAATAAATAATTTGTAAATGTTGAAAAGAATCAATGTATCTAAAAAAATGTATTTAAAATATGGCTTGTAATTTTCCAAGTTCTAGCACAAAAAAAGCACAATGGCACAAATGTGCTTGGAACAGTTTTTTTTGAGAGATTTATTTAGTTTTATTTTGTATCAACACTTGGTTTTTGTTATAAAACATAAAAACTGTTCAGTTAAACAAATACAAAATTGAATACTCAGAATTGTACTTTTGTACAATTTCCTGTTTTTTTGTGGAATTATTGTGTAATGTAATGGGAAAAAAAGTAAAATAAGGAAGTGGGGGTTGTATTAAAATACTTTTTTAAAACTGTTTAAAGGTAATTTATTTGAGAAAATATGGTAAAATATTTAATTACTACATACATGCAAAAAGAAAGGAAATACCAACTGAATCGTCAAACAACAAGTATTTTTATTTTTTTTAAGATTAGATACTCCCCAGTTTTTCAAGAATTGTTAGTTTATTTATCAACAAAGAATACAAACTCAACCAATGTAAATGTTTTTAAATATGGCTCCAAGGCAGTGACTTAAGACATTTCTCAGCTTGGAATCAACATGATTGGGATGCATTTGCTGCGTAGTTAAAGCTGAAAGAAATACAGGGAAATTGATCTTAACACTTAAAACTCTTATCTCTTAAATTCTTTGGATAAAATTAGTGGACAAATGCATAACAGTACATGCAAATGTTTTTATAAGCAGATCATTTCAGCTTGGGCTGCATGAATATTCAAAACATGATTTTCAATATTCGAAATCAGAACAATGAATAGTTTATGCAGAAGAACTTGCTACGTCATAAACTGTTGTTCGTAGTCATAATCTCTGATAGTAAACCTCAAACAATCATGTAAAGATAATAATAATAATAATAATAATAATAATAATAATAATAATAATAATATTTCATTTTTTAAATTTTAATAAATAATCAAAGTATTCAGACTATTAAAAACAATAGTGATGAATTTAATTCACAATGCCATAAAAATATATGGTAATAATGAATACAAATCATTAATATAAATAGAGTACAACAATATCAATCTTATTTAAAACAAAATGTACTATTCTACAATTTATATTAATCCAACAATCTTATAAGCACTGCTTATATAAACATTACATTTAAAATAATACAGACATTTAAATACTTAAAATCGTCATGAGGTCTATTATTTAACTTGATGGTTTAGCTGTATTTATAATTTAAGACTTTCATCAGCCCTTTAAAGGAAACCAAATCTGTTGGTAAAATTTGTCACATTGGACCCACAGCACTGGAAGAGACAGTTAACACTGGGTAACGCTATTAGCCTATTGGCTCTTTCCAGAAGCGCGCCAGGTGAGAATGTGCCACCTCGACATGTTGTTTGTCATTTTCCTGTGTCAGTTCACACGCCTGAGGTGAGACCTGTGTGTCTTCAAGCACATTGAGGAGCCATGGTAATCGCAACAGGATGAGTGCCATGGCTTTGATCTGATTGGATAATTAGATCAGTCAATTAAATCAGAAAACAAAAAAAGTGACAAAACATACCAATGCGCATGCTAAATGAGTTTCATTTGTACCTAAATTTCTATGAAGGTTCTAGAACATCATTTACAGTAACAGAAACATCTGGATTCTCACAGCAACTAACAGGAAAGAGTTTCCCTCTGTGTCTCCTTTTAAGTTATTTGGATCATAATACGCTCTGACACAAAGTTTGCTTTAAAAACCAAAGAGGCATTTGATGAGCACTGAGCAAAATGAAGCTGTTCATTAAAAGCGAGAGACAGCGAGGAGAAACCTGATCTCATAATGCCAGCAGGATTGGCTTACAGTGGCCTCATATCATATACAAGCTTTCATCTTGCTGTCGCGCAACGCCACGGTTCTTTCTCCACACCACTGCCGTAGCAGACAGGCCTGATTAATAAATTGTCCTTGATAAATATTGCATTCTGTTCCATAGTCACATCTGGAAATGATAATGCTGCTTTCTTAAAAATCGACATGAAGCGAGGGCCTTGTATGCTTGAGCATCCATAGTTTTAAAGAACGCCAATGCTCAAGCATGTTATCGGACAGGTTAAGAATTTGTCTTCGGTAAATTCGAAACAGGCCCGAAAGCACTGGAGCGATAGTTGCTCACGGAAAACTTAATCATCATTTCAGACAGGTTCCCTCTTCCAGGACTTTGTTCAGACCTCTCATGTGGTAAGAACTTTGTGTTTTCATTGCACAGGGGAATATAATTTGCTGCATTCCTTCTTGAAAAGTTTCCGCCATCCAGTGTCAGGTTTCTGCATCGTCAGTTCACGCATCTGTTATCGCTGTACATTCATTCATCTGCGCTTGGCCTGATGGCTATTCACTTCTATTCTCATTAGCCATCCTCAGATAAGCAAATCAAATTAATCCAAATAGAAATACCAACTGTAACGTTATTAATTTTGATAAATGCCTTGGATACACAGCTTTCCAAGAAACATAATAAATACAACACAATGCTTTTCTCGTCGTGTTGAAAGGACGTCATGTCAGAAGTGTGCTAAATAAATACAAAAGCCGAAAATAAATGGATTGTCAACAGTGAAAAACTGGGGACAGAGGGAGAGGAATGCGCTATGGTCCTGTATTAGAGCCAGGATTACCAATATTAAAAGTGAAAGAATGTTCCAGAAATGTTCGAAAGAGATTGAATGAGATGACAAAGCACACTACAGAGAGAGAATGAAAAAAGGGTGGAGGAAAGAAGGAGAATGAGAACGAGAGGTGTGCTGTGAGCAGAAGCAGATTTCTCCGATTTTATAGAGATCATTGAAACAGTGCGCAATCTGTCTTTAGTCAAACTTTAAAGAATAGCAGAAACTACACCAGGGATTTTTCTGTAAAGAATAGCAATCATTTTTATGAGACAGGTTCCTTTGCTAAACTTTCATCTATTCGTTATCTGTACCCACTTATTCGTCCAAGTTTGGGTTATAGGGTCAGAGGCGGGTACACCCTAGTGTCATGTAGCCAGGTGTTTTTGGCAGCTTTCTTTGGCCAAGACCCGCCATAAGACCATTTGACCAACGTGTCAAATAGGCAATCAAATTTTGTTTTGAATAGCGTATTGTTTAGTGCTGAGTGAATTTCACCATTACAACTGATGTGCAACCAAATAAAAAAAAATGTTACAGAAGGCAATAAAACAAAGTTGACAATGAAGAAAGTGAATAAGTGCAGAAAAACAATTGTTCTTCAGTTACAGAGTAAAGGCACCTGCACAATAATCCAAATTTTGGACCCAAAGTTTCATGCGACGACGCGCCTTGATCAAAAACCATGGACCCCTATATGAGCTTACACATCTGTCCGAAGGAGTGCTGCTAACAACAATATTTCAGATTGCCAATTTTTGCAAAGAGAATGACCAACGAAAGTAGAAGCTTTTGAAGACGTAAGTAGGACGTAAAAGAGCCTCTCGGTGGCGCTCATCCCACATTTTCATAGTGACTTCTTACAGGAAACAGGAAAGAAATAGCACACCACAAATACTCTCTCTATATTTTTGTCAAACAGCTCCCTGTGATCAGCCACCAACAGTATAAACCACTCAACATCTATGATTTTTTTTTTGGTGTGTGTTAATTTTTTCATTGCCGCCGTCTTCTTCTTTCCGTTTCCCCGTGTGGCGTGCATCTGCTGTACCCCAATCGCCATGTTCAGACAGAGAGTGTCATTGCAGTTGCACACTATAAATAAACGACTAACTGCATAGATGTAATGAAAACTATGCTGGAATTAAGTTTTGTGGATCAACTTTGATTTTAACTGTGTGCATAAGGCGGTAGAGCGTTCTTACATTTAGCCCCCAAACTCTGGAATAGCCTCCCTGACAGCGCCCGTGGTTTAGACTCACTCGCCAAGTTTAAGTGTAGGATAAAGACGTATCTTTTTAGCAAGGCCTATACTTAACACCTCGAATAACTTCAAATTTACATGAAATTGTATTAATATTATGAACAGCAGCTACGCTAATTCTGCTCCACTCTTCTTTTCCATTCTCATCCCGAGACTCCCGGAGGCTCCGCCCACCAGCTCCTCAACCTAACAACCAGATTCACCTGGAGATGTTCCGGCGCCCCTGGACCTACACCTAACACAGTCATCATCTGTTTATACTATATCATCTGTTTATACTATATTTTATATAAATCACAGTGCTGTTGTCGCCCAAACGAGGATGGGTTCCCCTTTTGAGTCCGGTTCCTCTCAAGGTTTCTTCCAAAAAGGGAGTTTTTCCTTGCCACAGTCGCCCCAGGCTTGCTCATCAGGGACAAATACACCACTTATTGATTATTTTTTTCTCTTTTTTGAGTTTAAACTTGTTGGTTTACTGTAAAGCTGTTTTGAGACAATGTCTGTTGTGAAAAGCGCTATTTCAATTAAACGAACTTGAACTTGAACATGGAAAATTTTGTTAAACGTTTGGCTTTGAGTCAATGACATTTAACAGGATATGAAAATGTGGTTTATTTATAACCACTGCTCAGATGAGGGATAGTAAAAAGTTTTTACTTTTGATGAGAGGCTGTAATTCTTAACTGGAATGAGGAAAGTGATGGTTGCTTTTTTCAGTCAGCAGACAAATCATTGATGATGACCGGAAATAAATAGTTTTTGAAGATTAGCCACCCTCACTACCCATGACACGAACCAATGAGAAACCACTCAGTGAGAAACCACCTCAGTGACATTTCTTACTGAAGAGTGGTGGCTCCACGAAGCTTCAGGGCTTTGATACCCTCACTTCCAGGTTCAAGTCATCCCAAACAATCTTCAAACTACTCCTAAAGATGGACACTCGGTTTGCATTGGCAATCTCCAGCTGGCTGTTCCTGGTTCCAAAGACTACTTCCTGCTTGGTTTTACATACTGTTGCTCTACCTTTCTAAGTTGACATTCTTTTGGTACTGATTTGTTACATAAACCTTGTGTTTGACACCTAGCTCCTGGTTCTGTCTAGAGCACATGTATCAAACTCAGGCATGTGGCCCGCGAGAGCTTAAAAGTTTTGAGTGTCTAAAAAAAAAAAAAATTGAAAAAAAAACTTTATTCCCCACAATGCCTTTGGACTTAGCCAAAACTTTAGCAATGTGTTAGCGGACAAATAATTGTAAATAGAATGTTTATACTGTATATAATAGCATAAGCATCGTCTTTGTAGTAGTAATAGGTTTATTAGTGTTGTGTTTTTTACCGCGTTCGGTCCGTGATTCTTCTTCCGCATTCGTGCAAGTGTGTCTTTTTTCCCTCATTTCCTCGCATTCTTCCGTCGTTTTTGGCACACTAAACTGTTCGATTTCAGTACCAAAACACTTGTAAATAGTGAAAGAAGATGTTTATACCATCGTTGAGAGCCCCTGTGAGTTGTGAAACAGCAACAGCAGGGGGCGTGTCACTGTCTCAATCACATTCATATGTAATAAAAGTTTTTATACACAGGGTTTATTCAAAACAATAATGTTTTTCAATATACGTATAGTGTAATTTTTAACATTATATTATATTGCTTTAAAACGGCTCTTGATTCCAACAACATACATTTCAGTGACCAATGTCCTGTTTTTAATAAACTGGAATCCATATCAAAAGACTACAGGTATTTGTAAGCTGACAGGAGTTGGATGGGTTTTGAGTGGGAGTGGGATGGGACCAGGAGTCAATTCTACAGAAGTGGGACAGGACAGGATTTATTTTTTTACTCTGGTCCAGGATTGGGATGGAACAGGATTTTTTTTCTCTCTGTGATACAATTGCTTCTATGCAACTGAACTGTCACTTGAATAAGTTATAAATAATGAGTTATTTAACATTAAGGAGTAGTTACATTTATTTTACATTACATTCGATTACATTTATATGAGATTTACATGTATACGTTACATCTGGCCCTTTGAGGACAGCCATTATGCTAATGTGGCCCTCTGTGAAAATGAGTGTGAGCACCCCTGGTCTAGAGGGAGACACCAGGAGCTACTTGTGCAGCTGTTTGATAATCAAAATCTTCCATCAAATCAGAAGTCAGTATTCTGACAGACCATGTTATACGTGTAATTTATTTCAAACTTGTCATTTGGGCACCTTTAAAGTGTTTTCATCCTAACACATGGCATAGCTAGCTGTGATGACTACACTCAATGCATATTTAAATATAGAAATCATGATTTCAATCTGGGCTGAGAGAAATAGCTGTTTTTGATTTTCTGAATCAGACCTCAATGCTTTATTCATGAATCAGAGTGATGTGATCTGAGTGCATTTCGGTTTCACCCTGTTCATTATCGGAAACTATTGTTTGACTTTAAAAAGAGACATCAAATGCTTTATGTAAGTCACAAGGACAATATTTTATCTTGGAATATGTTATAAAGCTTGGAATTACTGAATTATGAGCAGATTTTCTCAATCAGGAAAGGTCAACTTTTGCTCATTAGTAGATGTAAAGTTTCTGATAAAAGTAAAGGATCTGATGTCTTGTGCTCGACTGACTCAACCATTTCCGTTGTGTGAACAGATTGATGGACCCGCAGACTGTTCTGTGGGGAACAAACTGTTTCCTTCAAGCCCAATAAAACCATTCCCTTTATTGCAAAGAAAAAAAATACAGCATGAATGAAAACAAAAAATCTGTTTACAATGGGCAAAAAAGCAGGCACCGTTAAATGATGACGAATCAGTTTTGTTGATAATTTGAGTTATGAGACGGAATAGCAGAAGTTCTCAAACGGTTTTAAAAGCTTCATGTAATGTAAGCAGATGACAGATGAGCACATATCTCAATAAACCCCGACCACTCTCTCATTTCAACGTCTTTACCAGACAAAAGCAAGCTCACTTTGATAATGCCTGCCTTCCAGTGTGTAATCTCCAGCTCAGGACCAACAGACCCACACAGCTTTGTTTTGGACATATGTAACCACAGGGTGGCACCCAGAGATTCAAGGAGATAAAAACGACTTCTGTTGGTGTTTGCATACACTTGAAATTCCAGCAGCACTCTGTAATACTGAAGAATCTGTGATGGTGAAAGATTTCACCAGACTGAACCACTGCCTTTAACATGAAATGAACATTTACACCTGGAATCAACATCTACTTTTGGACGGCCTGATCACAAGTGCCCATTGAAATCCAGGGGGCAGATGGGCTGCAATTAGTGATAGAATCAGTCCCACAAAAGATAAAGGAACAAAAAGTAGAGACATGGTAATGGGATTACAGAAGGAGAAGCTGCTCAAAAATGAAACAAGATGTATTCACCACATTGAAGAAGATAGAAAAACACGTAAAACTTATAAACAGAAGTTTTACAGAACAATAACTTTTTAAACAGAGTAAATAATTTGAATTCATATTGCCATGCTGCTGGGTCATGAGATTGGTTTGTTGTCCTTTATGTCCTAGATTTCCTTTATGAAACTATGAATTTATATTAAACACCCATAAAAGGAAATTTGATTGCATTCATATATTATTTCTGGTCATAACTTTCTAAGCATAGTTAATGTTGATTAAATATAGTTTTGTGTAAACATTTATCTGTTAATCTGGAGGTGACACCCACTTCAATTGTTCCATTAACCTTCTTCCATACTGAGACCCATCCTACTCCTTCTTGACTCAGTCAAAACTAGCCTTATCGCTCCAACTTCCTCCCCTTTCACCTCTCACGAGTGAGGCATTCGAGCAAGACAGCAACACCCCAGGTTCGTACTCACCATACATGCTCATAAACTGGTTGAACGAATGGTCAAACCCCTGATTGTGTAAATGGTTATTTCCACTTAACTGTGTTTTCTTATTTCGATATCGCTTTAAATTTCTAATATAATGATAACGTAAATGCTAACTTGCTCACCAAAGAAAATCATGATGAACGTCATCCATTTAGGAACTCCTATATAACTCATGCACTTCTGCTCTACCAACAAGTGCCAAAGCTTCCCCTCCTCCCTCCCCTTCGCCTCCTAAAGTCCTCTATACACCAGTCTGAAGTGTGACCACACATTTCCATGTTTGCAAGGAGAAAGACCAATGAGAACTGGTTCTTTTGATGATGTTAATAGGACATAAAAGAGACACTTAGAGGCGCTCATCCAACATTTTCCAATAGGAAACAGGAAAAACATATCGCACCACAAATTCTCTCAGCTCTCTGTAAAGAGCCACCAACAGTATAAACCACTCAACATCCATGATTGGCCGGAGTGCATCTGTTGTGTCGTCATTGCATCAATATTTCCTCGACCCAGATGAAGAGCACCCTGCTGAGAAGCCATCCGAAGATTGAATCCCAATTCAGATTGGCCTGAATGGGGGGGTAAAGTCACGGATCTGATTCAATCTCGGACAGCTGGCCTAGTATGTTTGTACCTCCAAAGATCACTCACATATAGGCTTATCTTCATGTTGAACGCATGAATCATAGTCAAATCTTAAAGGACAATCAAAAAGAAATTAATAAAACAGAAAGACACAAGTTTTAGAGTATGCAGAAGTTTTGCTACTCCCAGCTTGGACTGGTGCCTCTGATTGTTAACTTTGCCATGAGGGAGACAGCAGCTTTAATGGGTGGGGCTTAGTGTGTGAAGGAAGGTCTTTGGTGAACAAGTCATTTTTACATACTGATATAAAAACTATACAACAATTTTGTTTTTGTATAGCAACATTAATCATGATCAACTTAAAATAAGCCTTTTCGGTGGATCTTTATTATCCAAACAGCACTACTGTATATTGAAGCTACCGTACTCACTCTTGAACAGAAACACATGTGAGCATAGGGAGTAAAGTCTCATGAGTTTTTTCTAAAACACACCCAGCATGTGTATGTCAACATCCGTCCTCTCGTGTGCAACATCTGAAGCCTTTTGTCATCTCTGTCCGTATGTGTGAGACACACACGGGGCAGACATCAGCATGTGAAGGTGTGTGTGCGCCAACCGTAAGCCTCAGTAAAGCACTCTATCATCTGATTGTCAAGAGCAGCAATTATCACAGGCCACATAGCGTCCTTTCATTCTGCAGGGACCCTGTTCAAACAGAAGCTTGCAGACTCCTGCAATGAAAAGAGCCATACGAAGCGTATAACAAACAAGCCTCCTGACGCCTGCCTCTGACCCAGGTTCAAGAGGAGCGAAGACAAGCTCATGCACAGAACATCTTAATGTAACCATGGGATCTTTCAGTTCATTTATTTGACGTTACGCCTACACACTAGAGCCCGCAGCCATGTCAGACTATAGTTTCGTCTGTGTATCCATCCAATGAATGATTGAAATCTAAGTAATGAAGGTAATTCCCATCCCTGGCTTTAAAATAATATGACATTTCTTTGATCGTTGCTAATATAGAGATGATTCAAGTCTCAAACAGTGCACAAGTAACATACATGTCTTTCATAAACATTGGACATAATGTCTGTGATATCCCTCATAGGTGTTTGATAAACTGATATGTGGTGAAGGGTACAGAGTAGTGGTGAAGCGTACACTGGGTAGTTGTACAGAGGTGGCATGTAGAGGAAGCAAAGATGCCTAAAACTAAATGAGCACTAAAAAACATCCCCCTTACAATTGTCATGAAGGCCAAAATTGGCTATTTGAATAAAAAAAATAATGATAAGGTAGTGATAAAATTCTGTTTTAATCAAGAAACATTAGCTGTACATTAAAAATATGCATTTGGAGCTTGGACCAAACTCCCTAATTTCACTCATTGATTACTTTAGATTTACAGGAAATAATCTGTAATTTAACTGTCAAATCCATCAGATTTAGAAACACAGCGAAAAAACCCTTCCACATGATTTATATTTAGAAGGATATAAAATAATACTAACACATTTAAAAGATTCTAAAAATGTAAAACAGACCTGTAAAAACATGTAGACTTTCATAATGTAAAATTGCAATTTTGTACTGTAGAAGTAAAATTGCAAATGTCTGAAATTTTCGTCAAAAAAAACTTTTTTTATCTATTTGAATTGTTAAAAATACTTTTTACAGGCTTGGAATATGTTTTTGAAACATTTTTTTGCAATATGACACCTTTTAACATGGTGTCACTGGTGATTTGCTCACTTCTGACACCAATCTCAAGTGGTGAGCTAATTAATTGCAGATTTAGTGACTTCCAATTCCGCATCTAGAAATAATTTGGGAGGTTGCTGCTTGGTTTCTTTATGGGCCATTAAACCAGGCAATCACTGTTGATGTTTTAAGGTGAAAGAAATTTTCCATAAATTTTTCTTTTCAAAGTTTGACATCAGGTGCTTGCTGGCAAAAAAAACCTAGAATTTTGATGCATTCGAAAATAAATACATTAAAAGAGCAAATATTATGGAATTTTGCACTGTGCACATGCACAGGAACATAACTCTAAGTTTGAGAGTTTGAGAAACATCCAGTGATAAAATGAAAACTTTTTTGTGTATCAATTTATTGTCTTTATTTAGAAAGAGAACATTTTTTAATCTTCTAGTTGGTACGTTGTGATGTAAGAATGTGCTACGCCCTGCCCTCCACCCACATGCCTAATCCCAGGAAACAGCGATGTTAATATGGACCTATTCCTGCTAATCAGAACCAGTCAGTATAATGATAAAAGTTGTTCTCTGTAACGCGCAAAACATGTGAATAACTTTTCAAATACCAATCTTTACCGATTGTTTCAAGAGAGGGTTTCCTTTGAACCAGTCACAAAAGAAGTCACCAGGGAGTCGTGGTAAAATTGGGTAAAAATAAATGTGTATTATAAAACAATGGATGTGTTTTTGACCTTGAAGCCTCCCAAAAGCAAATAATGGGTCTTTCAAAATCATAACAGGGGCTCTTTAAGCTGAAAGAATATCTCCTGATACATCTGTTTTACATAAAAAGTGAGAGCACCACAGCCTTGGCCAACAAAAGAGAAACCTTTGACCAAATGAATACAACAGCAGTGAACATAATTAAATTAACTGCTTCAATTAGGAGCAGTGTGCCACTTTAAGTGTATTTCTCATTTCAGGAAATGGCAGTTTTCATTAATGAAATTCAGTCTGTGTTATGTGCTAAATAGGCGCTACTGTCTGAGTAATGTGTCAAGTTTAACAAAAAGCCTGTCGTCGTCGTCACATCGACACCCTTCACAAAGATCTGCTGTGACAGGGCAGCTTTCACAGGTATACAGAAGTTTGAGATCCTGCATTCATTTATAAAGGCAGTCGAGGAGCTGCTGACACCAACTAAACTTCAGCAAGGCCAAAGCAAATGGACAGAACGGTTAACATTTAAAGCAAATGAATGCGAGACACCCACTCAGGGGGATTCTGAAGCCTGCTGAGAAGAAGACAACAAATGGCTGAGATAAGGCAACCAGCTCAAACTCTCTCTCTTTATCTCTCTCACTCTCTCTGCTGATAACAGCCAGGCTAAAAAACTACAGCCATTTTTGCTGTCCACATGACATGTACACAGCATTTTTAAAATGAGGGACCTTGGCCATCAATTTAAAAATGCACAGATACATGAAACGCTGGTTTTATGTGTAAACGAACACTGTAACCACACAGAAAAGTTTTCAAAATAACTGTGTACGGGGGTCCAGGCCTGCAACTGCAGTTCAGTGCATGAGTGCTCTTTAAGTCAAATCTCTTAAAGTAATCGGTTTCCATACATTTTTTTAAGTGCTGTTAACATGTTGAGGTTTCCATTCCATTCATCAGTAAAGTTGACATATTTTTTGCGCTGTAAGGGGAAATGTTTTTGGAGAATGGCACTGCCAGAACACTATCCTGGACTTGTACCAGGGACCTTCACACTGCTGCCCTGCAATGCTAACATCTATGGGAATATGCGACATAAAAAAAAAATCTACCATGGCAAGAAAAAGTATGTCAAACTTCTGAAATCTAGTTTTTTTTTATTTGTCACAAAATGTTATCAGATCTTCATCTAAAGGCCTCTACACAATGATCCGAACCAATGTGTGATGTCACGTTGGCGCCCATGGTTTTCGATCGATGCACGTTGTCGCACAAAATTCTGGGATTTTGATAAACATTACGTATGGTCTTCTAATGGTGATTTAATTCATGTCATCTATTGGATTGAGGCCTGAGCTCCAACATGACCACTCAACATGGCTTTGGTTTTTATTAAGCCATTCTGTCGTGGACTTGCTCTGGTGTTTTGGTTCATTCTCCATCATTCACCTTTTATATAAGTACAACTGGCATTTAGCAATTCTCAAATTAAAAATCCTTGATATACTTGGGAGTTCCTCTTCCCATTAATAAATTGGATGCTGACCAGGCCCTGATGCAGCAGAGCAGTCCAAAAAACAAGTTTCCTCTTCTATACTTTGCAGCAGGAATAATGATTCATGCTTTTCCTAAATAGTTCTATCTTCATTTCCTCACTGAGTATCAGTTTTGGGTTTGCAACAAGTAAGCAGTGGTTTACTTCATGGGAAACAAAGTCTCAAAGTGTCTCCTTTTTTAGATTGTCTAATATTGATCTGGTGAATTTCTAAAGTCTTTGAAATAACTTTGTAACCCTCTCCAGCTTTATGTAAATCAACAATTGATTTACATTTGAGATCCTCTGAAAGCTGTTTTTGGCACATTATTTTTGTGCTGAGCAATCTCTTAAAGTTTGAAGGTTTTATTGAGAACTGTTCTGAATTATTTATGTTAAATAGTTATTTGTTGTTTATCCTTTACGGGTGGTTGGTGTGTGCATTTTTGGACGGGACCACTGCAAGTCACACGTGTTACGTAGAACACGTGATGTACGCTTTCTTTTTGAGGTTTACTAGTTTTCGACAGTCCGTCAGTCTGTTCGTAACGCACTTGTTCAATGTGTGGATTGCTATAAATAAAGGATCTGAGTCATCTGACGAGAGCCATTTTCACTCTTTTATCGGAGTCCTGACGGGGTTAAGGAAACCTGAACTGGGTCTCAGGGGTAACATTAATACCCCACAAGAACAACACAAAAAAAAGAAAAAAAAAAACGTGTAGAAAAACGTGAACCCTTAACTTCCTCAATTGGAAAGCTAATTGGAGTCAGGTTTTAGCAGACCTGGAGTTTGGAGGTGTGGACGACAGTGACGGACTAGTTAAAACCCCTCTCAACATGCCTTGCATTGTGTTTAACAGAGATTTGCAGGAAACACTGTCACCCGTATGTTTGTGTGTTATTTCATAGAGAGGTAGACATTTCTGTGGATTCTCTAACACACTTTATGTCAGGGTTAGCTCTTTCTTGCAACCCTCTCACTCTTCCTGTTACTGTGACGCTGGGCGGAGTTTTGTTCCTGGTAGCAGATCTTTGTTTATGTCTTTTATATGTTGAATTTGGGGTATACCATTTAGTTTTTTGTTAAGTTTAGAAGTTCATAAAGAGTGTATTATTTAAAAAAATGATTTAAAACCATTTATTTATTTTACAAGTTTATTCATGCTGTATGGTGTCTGTTTTTATACTTTATTGTAATTATGTTATTCAATTTATCCTAATTTCTTTGTGTAAATTGGTGTAATTCCAATTTCTATGGTGGGAAAGGAGTTTATTTATGCCAGTCGTTTGCTGAAGCTGCCAGGTTTGGTAAATGAGTGAGCTCAATGCTTCTGTTTAAACCATTGATGGCTTTTAAGCCATGTGACTTGAACTGCTTGTTTTAAACAATTGAACAGACTACTTGATTTATTTATTTTTAAATTTGTTTTGCTCATCTTGCCTGTTTAAAATCACCCCTGGAACCTGGGAATGAACAATAAAACACCTTGCTGAAGAAGTTTATTTTTGGCTCTTCATCGGCTCTTCATCGGCTCATGACCCTCTTGGTTACAATACCATACCCCCAAACATTTAGGGTTTACGCTGCACAAGAATAATAAAAGTCCACCCCTACAAACTCAGTTAGCACTGAGGTTATTTAGTCAAGGGTTCGCTTTTCTACATTTTAATTTTTTTTGTAAAATCTGTAAGATGTCATTTTTTCTGCCATTATTTTAGCCATTATGTTTGTCAAAACCTTCTTTCTTTTTTTCCAGAAAAGAATGACATTCCAGAAGCTACACATACTTTTTCTTGTCTCTGTATATGATAACATATTGGATTCAACTATGGTAATTTTTTCTTGTACACAGTAATCTCAAAAAGGTGACACATTTTTAAACTGAATACCTCAAGTTGATGAAGCCATGTTTTTTTGTTTGGGCATTGAATATAGAGTGGGGAGAGGGTACAGAAGATGAGCAGCAGCAGAGGCTGAGACACAACCACAGGAAGCTGACCCGCTGCTGAGACTTCTGAAGCGACTCCCTGCGGGTTATGCTAAACACTATTACCTCTGCAGGTGAGAGACCTCACACGTTTAAAGAGCCGACACAGATACCCATCACAGAACCCAAGCTGTAGCTTTTATTTCAGGTCACACAGTACACAATAACTAAAAAAGAGAGAAGCTCTCCGCTGCATCTACTGGAAACATTTGTGAAAGTGGACAAAGGGTGAGCGAGTGGAGATGATGGAGAAAGAGCAAGGGGGAGGAAAGACAAAGATCAGAGAGTGTGTTTAACAAGGGGACCCAGCCTGAGCTGATATTTGCTTAAACTTTGCCAAAAGAAAGCGTACAGAGTTCTGAGGTTTCGGAGTGAGGGTGTGGGTGTGCGTGCGGTTTGGGATGACAGGATGAATGGATTACTGACCATAACAAATAAACCGACGTCATCCCGTTTGGCTTGGCTGGGACGAGCCACTTTCCAGTATGAAACTCCTGAGACGGTAGGACATGTGAGGACTGCCAGTGACCTCACAAACGGACATGAAAAATACGAAACAAAAAGTTGGATATTCAATATTCTCTAATAGGATTTAGAGTGGGAGGCAAGTAATAATCTCCTGCTGTCGGTATGGATGGCCGTATGCATCCAACAAAAACTCCCCTTGCACAAGTTGAGGGAATATAAAGAGAGAGTGAGGTTTCACACACTAAACGGGAATCAAACATCAAGCTGAAGCAATTTCTCTGATGTGAACACTGTGAATCATTCAATCGCACTTTCATTTCCTCGCTGCCGCAGGTTAGAAAAGCCAACCCTCCTGTAATGTACACATTAAAAAGTTACAAAGAGTGTTTGAGAGAGATTACGCTCATGATTTAGCTAAGCTGGGTTAGAACCGTACATTTAAAATGGAAATATCTCACTCCTTCCTCACTCCAGATCTGGAGGCCAAACATGACATGTAAGCTCTCTCTCACTCTGGATCTCTGCAAAAATAGATCATGTCACACTCTGGAATGTAAACTCAAACTAGGGAGCAAATTAGTTGGCCACAAATGATTGCTAAAAGTATGAAGCTTTCCACAAAAGCTCCCGGTGGAGTGGTTTGCCGAGGGCATGGAAATCAGAGCTGCACATGTTTTGAGTTGAGGAGCGGGGGACGAGGAAGGGCTGGGTTGGACGAGGTTGTCTTTTGAGAGGATGGAGAATAAAAAGGATGAGGATAGCATAGCTTCTGCCATCAGAGATCTATCCATCTGTAATAATGCCAACTCAAACTGAAACTTTCGTCAAGGGTAACAGTCACGAAATACCTGAACAAACCAGATGAACGAAAGCAAGTGCTTATAGTTTTTTTACATTCGCTATGACAGTTTTTTTTAATACATTTGACACGTTTCCCAAACTCTTAAAGCAGTTAGCACAACATTCTCTTTTGCAGACAATTCAATTAACACATTTCTTGTTGCTTTGATACAAAAGTGCATACCGTTAACACAACTTCGCTTACACTCAAGCTCAAACAAGACCAAAACTTGTGTTTTACAATCAAATTTACAAATGCTTTCACACAGTATGTCAATCTAAAAAGTAAACAGATGCTGTGACTTGAAACAGAAATATAATTGATCTATTTTATGCATTTTATTTACAGTTTATTGCAGTTTTACAAATTTAAAAATGAGGGAAGGAAAGAAGTATGGACATAAGGAAGGAAGGAAGGTGAGTACCAGGACAAAGGAAGGATTGGACAAGGACAAGGGGAAGGAGTTAGAATATGTAGTGGTGGTCAATGAAGGACCAGCTTTCTGAAAACTGATCAGATGTGTAAGAGGTACTATGATTGACCATGTTTGCAGTATTTAATAGACATTGTGTTTGATTATTATTGTATTTTGAAAATCAGTTTTCGAGTATAGCTGACAATGTGGGATTTAGGTGTTTTAAGAGTTTAGCAATCAAACGATATAAAACTAATTAATCACACAATTATTTGCAATTTATCACAATTAAAAGATGTAATGCAATTGATAACCCAAGGCAGAGAAACTGGTAAGTAATTGATTAAAATATATTTAGTTATTAAACTAAGAATAATATCAATGTTATCTTTTGTTGTTTTATATATCGATGTTTATTATAAAATTAAATGTTATTTGTTGAGATCCTTCTTTTAGTGTTCTGTTAATGGACTAGTCCTTTTGTATTTAGGTCACTGTAAAGTTGTGAGTTATGTCTTTGTTGGTTTTAAGTTTGGTCTCCCTTGATTTCAAGTCTTTTTTTTCCATGACAAATTTAGCATCATTCATCTGCTTGTTCCCTTTCGGGATCTCCAGTTCAGATACGGGGGTACACCCGAGACAGGTTGCCAGTCCATCGCAGGGCAACACACATATTCACACCTAATGGGAATTTAGATTATTCAATTAACCTGACACATGTTTTTGGAAATGTGGGGGAACCCGAGCCTCAAACCGGCAACGTTCTAACTGAAAGGCCACAGTGCTACCCACAACTCCACCATGCCACCCAACTGCATAATATTGTATCCAAAAAACAATTCCCATCACATCAGATCATTGGATAAACAGCTTGTCAGATGAGAAATGCATCATGAAACATTGGCTGCAATGCACATTTTTGGGGAAGGTTTGCATCGTTACCTGATGCCTTGCTAAATGTTCTCTGATTCAGTGCAGACAGCACACACAAATAAAGCTCTCTGTCAGTGTACACAGAATGAATTCCATGTAGAAATGTGCAATCATGGTTTCGTTTATTCTTGTTCATCCAAAAGCAAACCTCAAGAAAACTTCTGATTGAGCAAACGTAAACCTTCCACCGTGTAAGGTACCACATGTGTGAATTTGACACTTCCCGCTGCATTGTGCCACGGTGAATGCAGAATGGTTCCTGTCAGGTTATAGTAACACTGCCTTTAAGGTCAATTATGGGAAATGTTTAGGAAGTCCTTTGAATGCTAACATATGCCGTATAATGGCTACAGTATGAGGGCCTCACAGACTTCCACTGTACACATGATATACTCAAGCGATTGCTGTTTAGAGCAGCCAATTTCCTCTCAAACACACACCTCTTACAAGGTGTGTTTGTGTGCATGGTTCTGCTGTTGTGTGCCGATATGTTCCTGTGTCATTGTTTCCAAATGTTCATTCTGAGCACAACTCAAAGTCCTTTGACATGTGGGAGCTCTATAAATGTGTTTGGTTATGGGGGGATTCAGACGGGTATGTTCCCATTCCTCCAGAGATGTAGGGAAACGGCCTTGGTCCAACTTTGATGAACGGCCCGCAAGCCAAAAACAAGGTCAGATTTAAGAGCAATTACTTCAACTAACAGAGGCTTTGAATGAAAATGTGTGTTGTATTAGCAGACGGCCACAAATGTAATGTGATTCATGAACTTTGAATTTCAATTTGCCCTCATTTCCTCAAACCATGTGAGATTGCTACTACATTAAGGCAATTGGGGTAAATATAAGCCGGCTAATAGAATTAAACAACTTATTTAATGTCATATTGAGCTGCAGAAAAACATGCCCTTTTAATATTCGAAAAAAAAAAAAACAGAACAGTTGTGATTATTATTATGTTATGATTATTATTACTATTAAATAAATATCACATTTTTATTAAATGGTTAGAAAGAGATGTATTAATATACAGCGAGATGGAGTCTTAATAAAAAAAAAGTAGTGTTTTTATACATGTCAGAATCATTTGTATGAACCGTATTAAAATCATGACAGTGCCTCAAACCAGACACAGTTAAAGAAATAGAAAAATTCCAATATTTTAAAAACGAAATGAACTGCTGCAAGGGAAATACAGTTTTCTTTCTGGATTAATATCAAGACTTGCGTCTAGTAATTGAGGGGGGGTATCCATTAACCCTGTCAGGTATGATTAATGTGGACGCCTCGGCCCCCGGTTCACCCCTCATGTGACAGACAGGCCTGATGTGATTGGACACAGCTCTGGTAGCGAGTGATGGCGATTCGCTGACATTGTGGTGAGGTGTGTGGTTTGGATGGCGATTTGATTACATGTGTAACACAGAGGGGGAAACCACTCAACAGCGAAACGAGAACCGCACCGCTGCTCTGTGAGAAAGGCAGACAGGAACATGGGAGTTCCAAAAGCCACAGGAGGAGAAGCCGGCCAGTTCAACAAGCTAGCAGACGAGAACATGAGGAAAGATAGGTTCATGAATGACACAAAACGAGTTCACCACCTAGTAGTCATCAAAAGTGGCACGGGTTACACGCACCATGGATGAACCCAGGTTGAAAAAAGTTACAGAGTAAACACATCTGTGTCCAATTGGAAGCTCTTTATCTTTGACACCCTGATAGATCCTCTGCTATTAAAATCATCTTTCATTCTATATTACATACCGCTGGACAATATGGTGATATATGCTAGCAACCCAACAAAACATACCAACATTTTCTAGGTAACTTGAATATTTAGATGGAATTTCTGAGAATCACTGAAACTTTTATTTTGTTTAGTAGTTCTATTGGAGGAAATTGTCTTTGTTTGCAAAGTTGATACAAATCAGTCTTTCTTTCTTAGAAGAGCACATCTTCCTACTGGGACATTCACTTTCTGTTTCACAAATCTCAGAAGTATATGTCCAGTGAACTGCAGATTATATCTTCATAAACCTAATCAAGCACAGTTTGAACATGCAAACTCCTCCCAGGATGATCACAAACAAGCCTCCAATCAACAACGTTCTAACTGAAAGGCCAAAGTGCGCCACCAATACAGAACATTTTCAGAAATAGGCCAGATTGACAGAAAAACATGAGAAAACGTTTTGTTATATATTTCCTTCATTCCTTTTATCTTTATACAGGAATTGACCTTGTAAATGTTTCAGGAAAACATGTACCGGTAAACGTCATAGCTTTCCATCTCCCCTCACTTATTTGCCATAGTTAAATTTCATAACATGTCAATTACATTTGATACCATTTCACATGTTCACATATAGATTCGTTTTTTTTGTGCTTTTTTTAGTTATTTCATGGATGTTAGAATCTCATCATGCATGAGATTTGCGCTATATAGGAGACATATCTTGTATGTACATATATGGATTACATGTGGATATAAAGAAGCAATACAGGCACTTATATGCCCTGCATATGCACATATATGCACCTCATTTTTGCTTATATGTGGCATATATTAGTTTGCACATATATTAGTTTGCATTATATATGCAAACTAATATTTACTGCACATAGGTTTCATATATATATATATATATATATATATATATATATCCTCATCTAGGTCCTTTGCATGTAATATTACATATAGATTAAAACATTGACCAATGGATGTTTACCAGAATCAGAAAACCAGAGCATCTTACAGCAGTCCTCAGGTTTCAACACAAGCTTTCCGTGACATTAGGATCCATTTTAAAACCATTTCTATGTCTGTATTTCATTCAATGGTTTAACATAAAAAAGAAAGCAGATATTCTCACCAAAGTAGAACCAAACAGAGCTCTGACTATTCAAATACCAATTATACAAAGAGTCTGCTTTCTCTCAGTATGCTGCCCCTGGAAGGAATCAGATTCTACAAATAGTATATTAAACATTAGCCACATTTCAATTTTTGTTTTTGAAAATACAAAATAAAAGTGATTACTATTAGTGAAACTTTTCACCTAAAAATGCAGGTACATTTTTAGTCTGGATTTGAGGCTCAAATGCTTTGACGCTGCTATTCTTCTGTGGAATCTGATTCTTTCTAGGGGCAGAATAGTAAATGAAAGCAGTTTTTTTTCGAACCATGTTTTTAATATTATGTGTTTTCATTTTCATTGAATGTTTTATTTCATTATTTTAAGTTAAAAGTACACAATGTTACCAAAATGAATTAGTTGTTTTCAATAAATAAACTTTTTTTTTTTTAAAAGAAGAAAATAAATATATATAACTATAATAAGATTATTATAATGGAGGCACTGGGACATTGCTGGCGAATTTATTGATGGTCTAAGACAAATCAGTGGCGTGAAAGATCAAATCTAATTTGAATATTTTTAGACATTTATTTAGCTATGGTTAAAAGCACTACTGAGAAATGAGTATTTACTGTCGTTGGGTGGTGACGAATGATTGACAGTGTAAGTTAAGAAAAAAATAACTGTTACATCTTCAGTTTCAATCCCTCAGAACTAACACGCCACACTTAGAAACAGCACTGAATGACCTCAACTATGTCTTTTATTCGCTCTGCCTGAAATTCTAAGTATAACGTTTAGCTTTATTGTTCACCATGGTAACAGAAAATATTTGATAGTACAAACCCAGGCCAAACAGAGCTGTAATTAATTGCTTATAGAAGCACTCACCTGCCAAGAACAAGAACCTTTAGTATCGAGCATCATTTGCCAAGAATTTAACATAAAATATAGACTAAGTTACTTGCTCCTGATAGCGCTAACAAGCTAGTCTGCCCTAAACTGTGAGAACTCTACAATTGGACAGAAAAGATTCCCAAAAGTTCACATAGTTTTCCTGAAGGACAGAGCCTGACGTTGTTCTATCGTGCTCACATTCTAACACATTATTTAATATCAGTGAGGGAGAAAAAGAAACTTGCTTCAAAGATTAAGCCCTTCACTCTCGCTCTCTTTCTCTCTTCCCTCTCTCTGGATACAGTACAATGAATGTAGCAGTTGCCTTACAAGTTGTGGAGAGTTAAAAATAGAGTACCATTCAGCTGCAGGTATTCATAAATGTGGTGGCAATGCTGATATCCAGACCTGTTTTATGTTCATAAAAGTGTACTGGAACTACATGATGTCATCAGTGATTGATGAGGGAGAGCATCGCTTTGTTCGTGCATAGCACAAGCATACTTTGACAAAATAATCTCCAGGGATGTCAAAAGTTTTAGTTATAGAGTGCCCAAGGTTCAAATGCCTTTTGTTTTCAGTTAAATTTCCAAGTGTATCTGATTGCGGCACGCAGTATAAGGGGCAAGTGCGGATCGAGCCCAGGCCAGCCACGCCTCTCCTTCGAGATTATTGGACAACTCACACTTTCGGGTACAGTATAACGTATCTCATCGATCTGCCTTTGGGTAACTTGAAGCTCTCAAAATCACACGGAACAACGAACGGAGTTAACTGTATTGTAAAAAAAAAAATAAAGGAAGACACACGTAAAACACGTTAGGATTTTACGTGTCTCTTTACACCTTCAAAAAGCAACTAAAAACTCTACTCTTTCGAGAGCACTTACTAACTTAACTTAATTAAAAAAAAAACTCTCTGAAGCACTGATTTGAATTCATTTTCTGTACTAGCTTGAAAGTGTTCTATGTGTATGTCTTCTGATCAATCCACTTTGTACCAAACTGCTTGATGTTTACTCCCAATGTAAGTCGCTTTGGATAAATACATAAATGTAAAATGTAATTGTAGGATTAGAGTTAAGTTTAGAGTTAGGTTTCAATGCTACTGCCTCATTTGAGTTGGTGGGGCGTGGCTGGCCTGGTCTTGCAATAGTGCATCTTCCATATCTTTTTAAAGTTTCCATCATACCATAAACAGGTTCCAGGACAGTGATTTCATTATTCATCATTAGCAATAAGCCTTGCCACAAGTGGAGAGATCAGCCAGTAATATTTGAACATCACACTGACAGAGATATATTGGGGTTAAGTGAGAAAATGGGTAAAATGATGGGGGGAAAAAAGGAAAAAAGACTTTTATTGTCTTTTCCACACATTTTGAAAGTTTTCAAAGTGGAGTCAGTTTTTTTGGAATTTTAGACATATCTCTCCATCACATATTAAAAACCAACACAGGGATATATTGCATGAGCAACACAGCCATTTAGCTTTCAAACCACACTTTTCAATGGTAGCATTTTAAAAAAAGAGTTCTTACTAACTTAATTAATTACTCTGTACATGTTTAATCTAAAAGTTTGTTACTCCCGAACTGTAAGTATCTTTCCTGCTGCAGAATAAATCTATGATTGAAGCCTCCATTATTATACATCATGACGAATAAGTATTTCTCCGCATTAAAAACATTATTAACCATTAACACCTTATGCAGAAATGCAGCCCCAATCATATTTTGTCTATGGCTTTGTGGAGGACATGACATGATGTCCATTCTTGTTCTTCTTGATTCTAAAGATAGTTCTTATGAGTTTGGGATCAATGTTTTGAATACATTTTGGTCCAATGACAAGTCTCCGTGATTGTATGATTTTTGAATAAGTATTTTAACAGCATAATTTTTTTTATTACTAGAGTTATGACGTAATAATGTATAATAATTTAAAATAGTAAATAAACGTAATTCAAAATGTGTAAAATATGAAAAAAAAATGCTTCATCACCCTCAACGTTTCAAAGTGCTTGGAAGAGTGTATATAGTTTAGGAAAGTTCAGCCAGGCTTTTGATACAATTTTCACATTGGTTTGAACTGGTTTTGTTTTTGAGGGATTTATGTTTTTTATAACACTTTTCATTTTTGTTATGTAAAAAAATGACTTTAATTCTCAAATTTATATTTATTATACAATTTCAGGTTTGTTGTGGAATTGTATCCAATCCAATGTAATGAAAAAATATTGGTAAAAAAGCCGAAGCTGAGATTGTGCTAAAAATGTATCAAGTATTGCCACACAAAACTGTTTTAAAGCTAATTTAAAGCTAATAATAAAGCTTTAAAAATGCACAAAAAAGCCCAGGACTGCTATAAAGGTTAACAGTGGTTAATATAAAGGTTACCAGGCAAAACAAAATTTTATTTTGAGAAAAGTTGTTGTGTGAAAGTGCTTTTATGCTGAAATGCTATTTTATAAACTTTTATAAACAGCAATCACAGCTTCTGCAATGCACTCCTGCACCACTCACATACACAGCTCTGAACTGTTAACATCCATGATGAAAAAATTAACGCTGCATTAAAACACCCAATCATATGCAGTGTGAAACTGGCCTTACATGTACAAAGAAGAAAAATGATGATAATCTTTAATATCTTGATAAAAAAAAAAGTTAATGTAATAATAAATCCCACTATCCACCCACTGGGGATCCTTGGGCTTCAAAATCTCTGAATTAAAAAGCATTAGAGCCAAAGAAACCCTAGCTGTCAGTGGTTATCAGCGTTCAGAGTGGTCGTGCAGGGAAGAAACTGTTTGAGAGGCAGAGTGAGGAAAATAATGGGGGCCTGAATTTTGGAATGTACAGTACAAAGCATTAAATAATACTAATAATAATCATAACCATAAATTCTATTCTATTCAGGCAAAGCCAAGATAATGGAGCACAATGAATCAGATTAAAGATTCAGATACACGCGTCCGTCCGGCTGTTTACATCTTCACATTCACACAGAGCAAATAACCCATGGAGTCTGGAGGAAATTTACAGCTTTAATAACAGATGATGAAGTGTATGAAAAAGGGAGTAACAAAAAGAAAGGTATGTTACTCTGTTTTTCTTTTTTTGCAACATCTTCACAGCACAGTTGCCAAATCAGAGACAAAGCAGAATTGTCCGTGTTGTGTTTGGAAAACACCTCTCATTCTTTCAAAGCACTTGGAATTGCACTCAGTTGCCAGCGGATAGAGAATATTGCTTTTGTCTCCAAGTTCTGCCTTTTCCCTCGGCTCAGATCTAGAATCTGATAACAGATGAAAAGATAGAGCACCACATCTTTTGGAATGAGATTGCATTGCTCGTCCATCAGGTGAACGACTGAGCGGCTTTATAGACAAATAATGGGTGGTGTCACGAAGCATCCACATGCCGTTTGAACTCTGCAGCTGCTCGTCAGCTTTAATTAAAAGAAAGCAAAGTTCAAGTGTATGAATGGAAGACGGATAACCAAGAAACGAGATGGTAACAGCGAAACAGCCTCTGCAGAATAAAGATGACTTCAATTAATTTTGCCACTAAATTACAAACATCAAACGCGAAGACAGATAAATACTGGTCTTTATTAATTGTACATGAATATGATTATTCATACGCATACATTTGTACTTTTTATGATTTTATCTCTATGCAAATTGACATTAAACATGTAACAATATCTTATTCTTATTTAAAATAATTTTTTTAGGACATTTGCCTTTTAGTAATAAACGCTTCTCGTCATCTGTATGTTCACATACTTTCATCCATTTTCTGTACCCTTCAAAAAAAGTCTTTGTCATGGACTCGTGGTGCTGATTACATCGGGCAAATAGCAGGGTTCACTTCTGATTTCCAGTAAACCTTAAAGTGACCATGTGTGGAGTGATCGAGAATTTGTGCTCTGCATTTAACCCATCCAATTGCCCACACAGTGAACAAACACACTCCGAACACACGTCCAGAGCACTGGGCAGCCATAGCTATGGCGTTTGGGGAGCTGTGGAGGGCACCACAGTCAAGGGATCTCCTTGACCACAACTGCCCCCTAGTGGCAAGTTCACATGCGGTGAAGGAGTGTCCCAAATCTTTTTTAATAAAAGGCTTAGATGAAGAGCTGTGTGACCCTGTTCCAAAGGATGTTTGGAGCTACACTTCAAATTAAAGGGGTAAGATGGCCAAAGACACCCACAAATATGAGTAATTTTGTCATTTTAATATAAAGGGATGTATAATAATGGGTCTTTACACAATAGACTCATGTATGGCACATAAAATGTTTAACATTTCAAAATGGCAAGAAGTGATATATTGGCTGATACTTCAGAACTATTTGGTTGACATATACAGCTTTGTAGGGGTGTCCCAATTCATAGGCGTCTATGAAAACCCCTTTCTCTTAGCATCTCGTTAAGGGGTAGGCATAGGAAAAGGGTTAAAGTGTACACTCTAAAAATGGAACAACCGAAGCCAACAATATTGTTATTGTCATCAGTTCACTGACCACTGTGAAAATATCTATAGAAGGGGTCAAATATTTCCTGTTGACTTATCATGGCCATTAAAAATAAATGGCAAACGACGATGAAAATATCTTCAACATGACACAGCAAAGATTTGTTTATGCACTTGTTTATGGCGCTTTGTTTCAATGACATCACTGACGGCTCCCTAGCAACCAAACTGTTTACATTAGCTTCCTAATATTCTGAACTCTCTCTTTTAACTTCGGTAAATGGTAAAGATATTGCAGTTGGTTTATTTAACATTTAGTGACAATGTAATTTATTATTTTATGCGCCCTCAATAGCAACCTGACTGTTTACGATAGGAACCATTTTGACGTTACTGGGGCTTGGTTTACAGTACTCATATTAGCATGGGGAACTTTGTATGATATTATGAACTCCTCCATAGCAATCAAAATTTCTACTGTGGTAACCATTTCATTTTGCTAAAAGAAATACTTTTAAATGGGAAATTTAAAAATGACCATTTTTAACACAACATTTAGCCATATAATTTAAACTGCAACCCGGTGGTTGAGTTAAAAATGGCCAAAACTGAAAATAATAACAAACATCCTCTAACAGGCAGTTAAAAAAATAGAATGTAGAGGTTTTTAGAGTGTTGGGTGTAAATGGGTTCAATAGGACTCTCGGGAAGGCATCGACTGGCCTTACACCATGGCCTTCTAGCTCGTCACGAACACTATCCACTGCATCAATGTGCTAGTAACCTGAAAGTACACAGAAAAAATACTTGTAAATGGCTGATACTAAATAAAGTGCTCATGGTTTTCTGAAAACACATATTTGCAACCGTTGTACAATGCTAACCACCTAATCATCACCTCAGTTCAAGTTAGTTCAGTCTAAACCTATAAAAATGAACATGACATGAAGTTATCAAACCCAGCAAAATGAAAAGTGTGTTTTGACAGCCGTCAATGTCAGAAAGTGTTTTATGCAGGGTGGATCTGTGTTCCTGTTCTGTTTCTATGTCCTTGGGTTGTCAACTGTGACAGCTACAATATTAAAACAGTGTAAGCATATCAATTAATTTTATAATTCACATTTATCTTTTTTTACATTTTTTGTGATATATTTTTTGTGCTTTGAGTGCTGAAAAAATAACAATAACAAATCATGTTTCCCACAGAAACATACCAGACAGATTTACTGACGTGTTATCGAAAGACATTCGACGTGTTCAGTCGTGCATGTCTCCTGAAAGAAAACACAAAAGAAAGGTGTTTCAAGTCGGGTACAGTGATGGGCCGCATCGTTGTGTTTGTTATTATAAGAGATGATGACTGCTGGCTTTTAGAGCCCGTCTGAAGGACCCCTGTCAGGAGAAATCCAGACCCTCTCTGGGTTTCTCACACACATACTGTCAATCACCTGACTGGATGCCAGGGAAAAGTTCATCAGAAAACCAAAGAAGTCACACATTATTTCACTACATCATAAATGAAAGATTCAAAACTTGTGATTATTATCAATACAAAGATAAAAAAGTTCACACATGATTGACAGACCTCATAATGACTCCAAGCAACCGTTTGGACAGTATTATTTCTCATATATTCAAACAATGTGGAACTTTGACAGCATAAGTGTGGAGTCCTGAGGCAATATCACCTGAACTTACAGGAAGACGACACAAGAGCCCATTGTTGAGGGGAGAACAGAAGTTGTGTCATGCTTTCACTGTTTCAGTTCAAAAGAATTCACTTTCGAAAGAGTTGAGCCCAATTAAGAAACACCAGCAGCCTTCACTGGGTGTTTTTCCAGGGCTCAGCCATGTTTCTGTTGGCCTGCCCTCCCAAGGTATGATGGGGAAAATGTTCCTGCTGTGAATGTGAGATATTTGAACAAACAAGTGTGCACAGGTTAGAGCAGTAGGGCAACTCTGAAGTGTGGTCCACTGGGAGAATTGGATGACAGGGCTGATCTGAATTCACACAGAAGTTCTGCCAGGGATGGGTTCACATCGTCGGGCCAGGCTTTGATGACCTTTTGTTGATCCTAGATATCCTGCTGTTGGAGAAGCGAGGATGGATCAAAGTCCAAGGCAGAGATAATGAGGAAAAACAGAAAGTTTGTTATTAAGAATATTAAGCATCTTGGATCAGCCTGGCATGAGAGTATTGTCGGCAGTGAGTCGGAGAGGCAGGGAGCATTAGATCATCGCTGCTTAGCAAACAGTATTAATGTGAGCATCCAGGCAAGGTTCTCTCTGTGATCACATGTTTGCTCTCATGTCCTCACAAACGAGAAACTCATTTTTGATCAAGTTGAGTTCCAGTCAGGTATTATAGATCAAATGAAAGAGAAATGAAACGTTCATTATGCTAGTCTACTGACTCTACTGGTGCCATCCCACCTCTTATTGGGTGTATATAGGGGGAAATGACAAATGTATGCATGCATTTGAAAAGATAATAAAGGAAGCAAACAGGTAGGGTTAAAACTGAGAAAATGACAGTGGAGCTAAAAGTCATAGGCCACAGGTGTAGAGAAAATGAAGTTTAAAAAAATAGGAAACTAGATACTCAAGTACATTTTTTTCAGGCTTACAATATTATTTTTGCAGGACAAAATATGAACATTAGGATAAACTCTGATTTATAGATAGATTTATTTACTAAATTTATTTACAAGGCATACTGTACATCTAAGATCAACAGGGGGTCAATATTTAGCTTGTTAATTAGCATGTTAGCATAAAGTACTATTCCTTTGTTTGCAAACATATTCCAAAATCTTTGTTTTTATAATGAATGCTGGTGGATATGGGGCATATATATATATATATATATATATATATATATATATTTTGCTTTTTTTTTTGCAGAATTTCACAAGTTTACCACCAGGGCCTGCCATAGAAAAGGAGTTCAGAAAATGTCAACTGAAGACAAAGTAAGGCTGGCTTAAATGCTAACAAAGATTAATGGATAGCTAGGTGACTGGTGCAAATCCCTGATAGCTTCTCCTGAAATTCATTAAACAAATGCAACTTACAATCTGTCAAAACCAATATTCTGCCACAAATTAAATTCTTAACTACCAGACAGGTTAAAGTAAACTACCTCATTGGACTAGAGCATTACTTAACAAAATTGTAAAAGCTTGAATAGCTACAAACTTGATCTTAGCATTAATATTAAATAAAATAATAATACTTAAAGCCACAGAGGTATTGTTTTACTTACAAGACAAAAATATGGTACCGTTATCAGGTTAATTCAATATTCTAAATAGAATTGAATTTATGAGGGAATGGGTTTGTTGCCTTTTGAAGGACTGGGGACCTGTCCAGGGTGTGCCCCCATGTATTGTCTGCTGGGGATCACTGTAAGCATGAAATACTAACCTGTAAGCCTAGTATACTATTAACACATAGCGAATCCCACAAGTGCTACAAAACCAATGCACTAGGTAAGCTCCAAATATAAAGCATTTTCTGCACCACTCATAAATATTGGTAACTAAAATCTCATTGTTTTCAGTGGGGAACAGTCTTTAAAAAGCAGCATTTCTTTACAACGAAGTTCTTTTTGGACAAAACCCACTTTTTTTCTAATTATGGGTTTATAAATGAAAAAAAAAAAACTTTTACACAGTTAACTCTTGCGTATAACTTTTAAAATAGAAAATATTATACAACAGAGGCACCCAGTCTATGTCTGCTCCATCATCTTCATACATAAGTACAGTTATATTAAAGAAACAATGAAAAAGAAGAAAAAATTTGCCCCCACTTGGGGTTGTGGTCACATGGGGGCAGTGGGTTTGCTTGTTATGATGAGTTTTAGACATCATAAGAGGTACAACATAACTATACAAGAATATATTCCAGATAAGGGCCACTCCAACCGTAGCGCTCACATAGAGTCCAGTCCTCCTGGAGCTCCGCAGTTTAGAAATGAACTCATCCTGGTCTCACAAGGGGAGCAGAACGCACTGTGCAGGACTTTATTGCTCTGGATAATATTGACTCAACTTTGAGCTCCTCAGCATCAGGCTGTAATGGTGTTTATCCAAGAGAGGACTGAGGGGAATCTACACTCTCTGAAACACAGATTAAAGGCCAAAGTGGAGCATCAGTCCGCTCTGGTGTCTTATGGAAACATTACATGCATTCAAACATAAGCAGTTTCACCCCAAAATCAACTCGAAAGCAGCGGGCAGAAAGTCTCATTACGATTCTCCCCATTCCATTCATTCCAGATGCAACCAATGAGGTCATCAGCAATTGCACGCAAAATTAGTAATAAACACAGGTTTTGCGGGAACTGTTTTCTAGAGACGCAGTCAAAGCAAAAGAGACTTCTACTCACATAGTTAACACAAATACACCTAATTATTAAAATGGGTCATTGAGTCTCAAAATCCAAAATGTCCAAAATTGAAATTTGAGGGCCACCGGAGCACAGATTTAACTATAGGCCTCTTGTGATGATCAGAGATCAAGTCAAACAGAACAATTCTTTCCATGGTTAACTGCAAATTGTGTCCTGAGTATAGGAGGCTTGAGATCTTGAGACAAATTAATTTAGTAGTACATCTAGCGATTTAGTATGTCTGTTCACAGGAAACCAATACACCATGCAAATCACTCATGAGAAGCACATTATTCCATTATTTGTTGTATTATTTGTACCCTCATGTGCTTTTGAGAACCTATGAGTACAATTTTGAGATTTGAATTTGTTTATTTGGTCATTTGGCACCAAATGATGTTGCATAGTACAGGTTATTGTTTCTTATTGGAAACTAAACAAACTCACGTCGCCTTGTCCTGTTATTATACAAAATATGAGCTAAAACTGTCCAATCATAGAGTAGTTTCATGAATGTGTTTAAAAAGTATAAATATGCACAAAAATATTCCCTCACACGACTCTGGCTTAACCAAGGAAAGTTTGTCAGTGCAGTCTTTAGCAGAAGAAAATACTGATCTTCAATGAGTCACAGGCAGAAGGTAATCGAAATAAACTGGATGTTTAGAAGAGGCAAGGATTATGTTTCCAAAATCCTTGCATGGACAGATAACGTTGTTATCACTACTGATCATCCAGGAGAACCAGGATGTAGTTTTCTAGGATAGTAATCTAAAGTTTGGTTATTATTAGAGACTGCTGAAGGTAAACTATTCTGATAAGGTTTCTGAGGTAGAGAGGTCTGAGGTAGAGAGGTCTGAGGGAGCTGATGTGAATTGGTGAATGGAAGCAGAAAAGCATGTATAGAGAAGGGAAATAGAAAAAAATATATTTTCTAAAAATCCTATTGTTCTGAGATAGAACAGGTAGTTAGGAAGTTAACATCCCAGCTAGGCTCAATAGCTGTTGGAGATTCCTGAGCTGCTTGACTTTCAGGCCCCTCTTTTCCCCCTAACCCCCTTCTTCTTCCTTCTTTGTTTTCAATGCAGCACGGGTTGTTAGCTGTTTAGCATTTAAGTGTTTTAAGGCTAATACAGCTGTATTGTATTAAACCTTACTTCCAGCATCTTCATGATATTTTGATAATAATTTCTGTTCTAGGCTGGTGGAATTCGCTTCCAGTATCAATCTAAAAAGCTCTTTATTTGGGCTCAACCGTTAAAAAACAACTCCAGTGGACAAAAAACAAAATCTGCTAAATGCATAAATGTAAATGCAATAACTGCGAATGTAAAAAATAATGACACGGGGGAGTTGGGATAAACAAGGAGACAGACTTGACTACTACATAAAAAAAACATGGGAAAACAAAAGCGCTCAGAAATTGTTCTGATATTATTCCTTAACTTTCTTTCTCAATTTCACTCCTTGTCAAAGTGTTGAGTAGGCTTAAGATTCACACAGACCCAATTGTTATATATTCTATGGATACTCTAAGGATGATCCGGAAACAGGTCACATCCTTGACCCCATTGCTGTGTGATTCTTCTCTCAATCTGCACTGTGTGCAGCATACCTAAAGTGCTGAAAAGGCCGTGCAATCCACACATCTCATTCCACAAGCCACTATGTAAACAGGAAGAGATACAGGATCTCTGCCTCACTGTACTTGAGCTGTCGAGTGGGCACAGCTCCAAGCACAGGAGAGAGGTAAAAAGGACAGATACTGCTATTGAGATTTAGACACTTCTGCTATATCCGGCCGGCTTGTGTCAAAGGCTTGAATGTTGTGACAGGGGAGTTAAACTATAGGAGCTGTTGCTGTATCGCAGACCTCTTAGAGCATTATTCACAAATGTATGCGTTCAAGACCTATGCTGAAGTTTTATGTTGATCTTACCACATTATTCAAAAATGTTCACCTTGTAATAATTGGTCAGTCTTTCCGAACACACATGATCTGTTCATATAATTCAAAACTTCCTTCCACAAAACACATCATGGAATTTCCGGGGTGGCTTCTGATTTACCTTTTTAATGAGCTAGAAAATTTTCACTAGGCAGAATTCTGTATAACTAATGATATGTGCAAATTAAAACTGTCAAAAGGAATGCGTGTGATTGTTTTCACTTCCTGTGGCACATAACATAATGGGATGTGCGATCTCCTCTTATACGTTCAAGTCTAGGTTTCACCACTACCACCAAATTTTACTCAAGATAGATTCAACAAGTGAGGGAGTTTTAAGAGGGAATTTCCTAACCAAACGATGCCTGATTGAGCCATAGACGGAATTTTAGTAATATTTTAATTTTGCAAAGCCACATTTCTCTTTCACAGAAGTAAATCTTCTTTAACTCATCGTCTAAAAGCAAAACACTCCCTGGAAGCCACTTAGCGACAAGTTGCCTGGAAGCCACTGAACCTAGTGACAGATCTCACAGTTCCTCAAAGCCTTTCACTTGATCACACTCACCTCATTTGCCAAACACAGTCATTGGAGCTACTATAAAAAAAAAAATCCCAGTAGCCCCTGGTCCGTCGTCGATGATTCCCCCGTGTTGCTTCCTGGACTCCTTGCTGATGCTTCTCTGTGAATGCTAAGTGAGTTTCTCAATTCGTTTACTACCCAGATCTCCTTGAAATCCCAAAGAGTTTCCCAGTTGGTGCGGAGTTCGCCTCTCAGTGCCCTGTTAGATCTGGTGGGAAGACGGAGCACAGATAAGTAGAGAGGGTTTAGAATCTCACTTAGAAATCAAAGGGAAGCGTCAACACAGGGGGAACATCAACAATGGACAAGTGGCTTTTGAGAGTTATGGTTTTTTATAATAGCTTCAATGATGGTGAATGACAGGTGAGTGTAATCAGGTGAAATCTATGAGGCAGAACTGTGGGAACATGAATGACAGGAACGTCCTCTCTTTATATCACTCTAGTTTTAGTTTTCACTCTAGTCACGTTATCATAAAGAATATATATACCAAGAGCCATTTATGCCATATTTGAAGCATTTATAATAAATATTTGAGTTCTCTTTACCGTTGAAAAACATTCTAAATGCAATACTAGTTGTACAAGTCACCTGTAGAACCCTGCTTTGCTTACAAGCCAGTCTGTTGACGTGCCGCTCACACACAAAAGTGATCTTTATAAGTTCTCGCAGATTGATAGACACAAAAGCTAACCTTTTCTGGTGAATAACTTAATTCGTTGGTAAAATTGGATATTCAAAAACAAACTTTCTCTACATTACTCTTCAGTAATGGAAATTATGACCTACAACTCAACCAAGAACACCCAATGTGCAACACTGTCATTGAACCGTGCAAATTTAGCCACTCACAACTTCTCACCAAAAACCTTGTAGTGGAAAGCCGTGTAAAACACCCCTAATCCAAGAAGTTCTTTGGCGTATTTTGGGATCCACAGTTGCTTTCCAGATATTTCCTGATCTCAAATCACAATATTTATTATTCATTGAAGGGGTGGCACGAAAATACTCACTGATGACTGATGACGAAGAGACACTAAGGCCTATGGACAAACAAGCAGGCAGCACTAAACAGAGATGTACTGTTAGTACTTAATTTTTTTTAGCACATTTTTATCTCCATACGTATCTCTTTCAAAGCTATATCAAACATATTTACTGTAAATTTGTTTTTTATTACAAAATGTGCATAGAATTAAGTTAAATTCTGCATTTGCATATTCTACACCAGCCTGTTTCCTAAAAAATTAAGCTCAGAAAAACAAGGTTTCACTCGGATTGCATTTTATACAGAGATACCTTCTTTAATCCAGAGAGCAAGAACCATATAAATCATCCACTTGAATTCTCTAAAGAACAGTTAGAGTTGTTTATCCGCACTCATAGTGAGAAAGTAGATTATCTGCATCTAATTATTCCATCTTTGTCATCCATTTTATGATTCAATGAGTCACAGTATTTTATTGATCGAGTTTTACAGTTGACATCTGAGTGGAGTATTAAATTTAAAGATTCATGAAATGATTTTATGACTGCTGATGATGCTGGGTGTGCTTTTGATGTTTTTTTTTTAGCACATGCAGCCCATGTGAGGGGCTGAGCTTCCATTTCTTGCTTTGTAACTTGTCTAGTGAACCTCTTGCAGCTTACTTTTCAGTAGAGCGGTGAAAAGAAGTATGTCAGGGGTTTAAGGAACATGTCGAGTTATCTGCTGCCTGTCACTTGAGGCTAAAGTTGCTCTAGTAACAGAATATATTTCAGAACAAATGGACGGACGAGTGAATGCTTTATCCAGGTGCCTGTGATCTGAGTAATTCCACTCGTGAACCTATGCACTTAGAAGACTAAATCTGTCCATCTTAAGAAACCAACAAGGCCGATGTATGTGAGCATGTGGGAAATATTGTGTAAATGTTGAGATTTTAGTAAAGCCTAAATTTGGCGCTGGTCCAAATGTCATACTGTGAAGTGGTCTCGTATCAGCCAGAGAGAAACCAGACGCTGTCATTTTCCAAGCAGCTCAAGGCTTCTGGCAACAGAAGGAGATTCAGATTCGGCTTCCATGTCCTCTACCATGCTTTGATGTTGCAATAATAATAATAATCATTTAAACAGTAAGCATAAAAATAAACATTCACATAGTTTTAGTTGAATTTTGAATCATAAATGCTGATTTTGCAGACATGTACGAAACAATAGGCTATATTCACAAATCAACATGGGCCACATGTTCTTTAAGGTCGTACAAATATGAATTATTTTCCACTAGAGCAGAGCTAGGCAACTAAAGCCAAGCCTCCAAATCTGCAAGACACTCCACATGAATGGGATGTCAAAGAGCACAGGTTGTAAAATGGACTTATTGCAGCACTTCAGATGTAGCTATGATTGTTGCTATTGTTTTCTTCAGTCATTGACCACATTTTTCCATGTGAAACAGTTACTTTTTATTGGATTTTTGAAGGAATTCCTGTGAGACATTATTTGACCTCATGGTTTTGAGATGTGTGAAAAGAAAGACATTTAGTGTTTCAACCATGCCACACATGTTACAGGGGTGCAGTGGGTAGTTCTGCTGCCCCTCTCCATTTGGGTTTCCCTCCACGGTCCAAAAACATGCTTCAGGTTATTTAGGGAGTTCCTCTTAGGAGTGAATGTGACGCTGCAATGAACTTATGACTTGTCCAGTGTGACGAGAACTGGACAATCCTGGCTAGGAATAAGTAGGTAAATAAAAAAGTGAAGACAAAGAGCAGGAATATATAGCTTATAACAAGTTTTCTTCAAAAAAACATTGACATAACTTAGAATTCATGGCAAAAGCGAAGCTTTTTTTTGGCAGTAACTTTTTCAATGAACAAAGATGATGATCACAATTCACATTATTATGCTTTCTAAAAACCTTTTTTTTACAGAATTTAGTGGTGATTTCAAAATGGAAAAAGGGATGGTTGGCAGAAATACTACACATTAAAATATACACTCTTTGGCCACTTTATTAGGTACACCTTACTAGTACCAAAGATGGATTTTGCCTTGAGATCAGCCTCATGGCATAGATTCAAGAAGGTACTGGAAGTATTCTTCAGAGAGTTTGGTCTGTATTGACATGATAGCATCATGCAGTTGCTGCAAATTTGTCGGCTGCACATCAATGATACAAATCTCCTGGTCCAACACATCCCAGAAGAGCACCATATCCCAAAACAGTTCCACCTGTTCCACCACATCCCAAATTTGGATTGAGATCTGGTGACAGCGGAGGTCATTGTCAAGTACAGTGAACTCCTTGTCAAGTTCACAAAACCAGCCTGAGACGAATCACTCTTTATGATACCATCATCAACGTTATCAAAGCTGGAAGTAGCCATCAGAAAAGAGGTACATTGTTTTCATAAAGGTATGGACATGGTCAGCAACAATACTCAGGTAGGCTGTGATTTAGACACAATGCTCGGTTCGTACTAATGGGGCCAAAGTGTGGCAAAAAAAAAAAAATCCCCCACACAATTATACCACCACCAGCAGCCATAACCGCTGATACAAAGCTGGAAGGATCCATGCTTTCACGTTGTTGACCCTACCATCCGAATTTTGCAGCAAAAATACCCAACAGACCAGGCAAAAGTATTTTCCAATTTTCAGACCAATCTCTGGAAACCCCAGAGATGGCTGTGCATACAAATCTCAGTAGAACAGCATGTTCTGAAATGCTAGCACTAACATTTAAAGTCACATAAATCACCTTTCTTCTCCATATGACGCTCGATTGCAGCTGATGCCTACATGCCTAAATGCACTGAGCTGCTGCCATGTGATTGGCTGTCTAGAAATTTGCATTAACAAGCAGTTGTACTTAATAAAGTGGCATCATCTAATATAACATCTAAATAAAACTTATCAGTCCACAGTTGAAATTAAATTTTTTCTTGTTTATTTGACTTATCCTCAAACAAAGCATGTAAAATTCCTTTTTGTTCGAAAGTATTTATTTATCCAAATTAATTCATAAGGCTTCACAAGTCACTGCAGCCACAGCAGCAGAGATCAGCATGTTTTTCTGCAGCAATAGCATAGATCTTTGTGACAGGATGACTCAATCTGGACTCTGTTTCTTGTTAGACAATGAAGACTCTCAACCCTAGCTCCAGCATCAGCCTATGGACTCAAATGAACCTCTCCGCAGAGATGAATATGCATCTACACCTTCTGCAAGCTTTGCTGCCAACCCTGACTATACATATTCAAGATAAAGTGCCATCACGATGTCAAAGTAAATTTCAGCAAATCTCTTGAGTCTAAGACTTATGTTCATTCTTAACATATATGAATGTGGCTCCTGACCCGAGCAATGCAATAAATGGCTAAAAGTGGATTGCTCATGCAAATGAATATTAAAGATGAATTTATTCACTAATCACTAGGTAATGCATCAGCTGTGAGGGAGTGAAGCTGGATTGCTTCCTAATGACCGATGTTTCATTTCCCTTGCAAAGCTCTCTTTTCAATGCTGACCTTTTACACACAAAGCAAGTCATCAAAGCAGCAAAACAGTGACCGACCGACGCCAAGAAAAACTCTGAGACGCCCAAATCATTCATGGACAACCTCCCTAAAGTGTAAAACGCTCCTGCAGAGTAATGTCCTCCTCTTAAAACAGTGGGGACATGGTTTGGCACTTTTGGCACAAGCAGGTGAACTGCTTGATGGAGGTAAAACAATACAGGCAGTTCATATTTTTTTACACTTACAGTAAACCTCTTGATTCCATATGTGTGACTTTTTTTGAACCAAAACAAGACTAGAAGCATTATTCTCTAAAATAGACAGATGTATAACCTGATACATGAACAGCATCGATTCACAACTTGAATTTGCATGAGTTCAGTGAATGCTGTATGCTGCACTACCAAACAAAAAGTGTTCAAAGAAGCATAAATCACTAAATCCGAAAGAAGGAATCCAAAATAACAGAAGAGAAAAAGTCATTTCCTTCCCATAATTAATGTTTGAGGGCAGAGCATGAGGCTGTTGTTAATCATACTAAGTGAACTCTGTAAATGTATCTCAATTGGAGAATCAAACGATGTTTTGGCTTTCCTGTGTTTTATGTTATTTATTACAACAGACATTTCATTTAATTAATTTCCTGTCTGTGTTTTGGACACAATAGAGGTATACTTACAGATTTGTGTCTAGAAGTAAATGCTTCTCAAGATTTTGAGATGATTTTCCCATTTATCAGTTAAAAAAATGATATGGTTGGGTCAGGCTTCACTATCGATTTAGGTTAGGATGCGCTTGCCAATGCGTTGATGTATTCCAGCAGTGGGAAAAACTGTAGGGGGTGTTTAATATATTGATTTTGGCATTAATTGTACTTGAGATGTGAGCACAATGTATTGTTGAAATTTGTCATTCTGAATGTCAGACTTGTGGATTGACTCCCAAAAGACCTAAAACAAATGTGGGAAACATGTTACACTCTTGTTTCCATTTTGATTCACTCCATTTGTAAACTATTGATTATGACGGTAATTTGAAACAAAAATAAAATAAAAAAAAAATAAAAATATATTTAGTATGAAGCTCCATTACCCTGCGCATGTTCAGTTGTTGTACTTAATTCTCATGTTTTAATTACAATTAAAATCATCGTGAAACAACCAAAAACTACAAGAAAATTTGTGAGAGTAGCTTTTTAGGGCCTTTACTATTTGAATAGATTGTCAGGAACATTCAGGTTTTGTTTTCCAAACCAATCTTTCGCTTAAGGTCTAGATCGTTTTCAAAGGGAAAGAGCTAATCTGCAGATTCAGTTCAAATCTATGCACTAACCCCATCTGAAAATTACAAGCCTATGGAATATATCAACTAAAGCCGAGTTCAGACTGCATGATGATTTTAGCCCCAAGAATTGCATGCGACAGAAACGCAGGTAAACCAGGGCTCACATTGTGAACAACCAAAGACTTGCTCTGAGAGAGTCTCAGGTTTGGCATAAGATATGTGGCATGCTAAATTTCTGGAGCTGTTGGCGACAATTGTGTAGTGTGAAATGTGTTCTGACTGGAAATAACGTCAGAGAGCAGCAACCACTGCAAAAAGAAAGTGCAGAGCAATACAAACCATGGTTTCGATTCAAAGGGGGATCCTTTTTGGTCTAATGGACTGCAGAATCAAAATAAAAACTTGCACGCTCCCATTTCTGATAATAATCCTGATGTTGCACTTTGGTCCGGCACAGGTGATATCACGGTGTTTTCAAATCATTTTGGTTTGGTTTCAAATGATTGGTTGTGAGATGCAGTTTGAAAACATAAACAAAGTTCTCTGCGATTCTGTCTAAAGTCACCTAGTGTGAAATCTTCTGCCGATGATCTATCGTGCAGTGTGAATTCAGGAACGACTGGATTCTCCCCGAAACAGTTGTGCAGTGTGAAAGGACCTATGACACGACTGCTCTGACAATCGTTTAGTCTGAACTGCCTACTTAAATATATTATTTCAGTATTGCTATAAAGTAGATTAGAGTGGACAGTTAAAATTAAGATGATTTATCATTTGAATGATGTATTTTATAAACAAAGCTCTGTCTTTGTGGGAGGTCTTATAATGATCGCAGCCACATGCGGCAAGATTCATATCTCTCATTGACATTTCTCATCTGACTGTGGCTTGCACAGGATTTACACAAAATCCTTGCACTCTACAATACTTTTATTGGCAATAATAACAGTAACTTATATATACAACATCAGCTTGGAACCACATCTTGGAAATCTCAATACAGCCTGCTAATAATCGAAAGCTAAAGTGATATGTCTTTCCCTCGTGTAAAGACTCAAATGGAAACAAATAATAAGAGAACTTCCTTCAGTGGTCAAGATGTTTTATAAAGAAAAAACCACCATTAGCTGTAAGCATATGGAAATGTACTCAAGGATTATTGCACTACTAGCTGAATCTGTGTTGAAGACAGAGGAGGGGTTCAGGGTTTAAAAGATGGGAAAGCATCAGTGTTTCTGTTCATTAACTATTACTGTAGCTGCTGAATGGACTTGATAGGCACTGGCTTTCCTTGCACTGAAAGGATCAAAGCAAATGCACATACATAAAGGTATAGAGATTTTAAAATAAAAATAACCCTCAGCCAACATTATGAAAAAATATGTGTGACATAAAATAATCAAATCTAATATATTATATCTTTTTTCTGTATTATTTCTCCCAAATGAAGGGGTCATAGACTGTTTTATTTATTGTTTTGTGGTATATATAGCAATTTTTACAACATTGTCAATCCTTCATCTCTTGCAGCTACCATCAACCCCTCTGGACAGCGGTTTGAATATGCATGACTTTCTCATCCAATGGTCTTGAAACACAAAAACATTAGTGAGAGAGAAAGTGAAAAATTCCAAGCCATTTTGTGGTTGCCATGAAGGCCACCGTTTTATGACGGATCTTTGTTAGTTTTGGAATTACAGTGCACTTTCTTTACTTCCTTACAAAATAGTTTATCTTCAACAGTTAGCCTTTCAGCCACACCAAAACATGGATCCATCAAATGACCATTATGTTTATGCTTTATTTTATAATGAATAAGTAATCAGTGAGTTAAATTTAATGAGAGTGATATGAGGATGAGATTGAGAGAGAGAGAAAGCGGGACAGATAGAGAGAGAGACACGGGGGGGGGGGGCAGTTCTCAGTCTGTATGGCTTCAACTCCATTGATTACTCGATATTCCAGTCGACAAATAGCATATATAGTATATTAATAACAGAAAAAAACATGGCATTGATAAATGCAATATAAAGACTTACTTATTTTTCATTGTTGAGCTCTGCTAATTGGACGCGAAAATTTGTCTGTTTAAAAAATTCATCTTCTGTAAAATGAAGTTGATGTTCTTGACACAGACATGTTCTTTCAAACACTGGCTTGCTCCTTTTTAACCACACTTTTTTTAGAGCAGACAGTAGGTAGAACAGTTGTTTTGTAGCTGTTGTTTTTCATCTCTAGTGTAGCTAGCAAAAGTGAAGGTGCGGCTGTGTGTAGCGGATGTCACTATCGAGGTAGTTGTATTCAGCTTCATTAAAAGCAGTATTTTTAAAAACAAAAATAGTTTCTATGTAGCCTCATCATATGATCAGCACTTTTTATAAGCTTTCATAAGATCCAGCATGGTGTCTCAGTTCATGACCTCTTGATATGAGGTCATGATACCATCAGTGGATAAAAATCTCTTTCGTTCCTCACAGCTTATCCTCCATCACATATACAAAAACTTTGGGTGGAAAAAAAACTGTAAGTGCCATCAAAATTAGTGTTTAAGGTCACTTTTCCCATTTGCAAAATACTCCTGCATTTCACATGACATCAAACGCCTGTGAGGACATCTCAATTTACAGCCCAGGGCCTGAATTCAACAGGGTTTACAGAGGTTTCATTGAGTCATTAGGATGCTATGACAATACATTCCCTCTTATTTCATTTGTTTAATTTGGTTGGTTCAAGTTCCATTCCCTCCTCCACTTGTATATGGCTCCCCGGAGAGAAGCAAGCAACTTCTTAGACAAAAGAGATGGGAGAAAGGGAGGAACTATGTGATCTCCTGCAGAGATGTTGGATCAAATCTTCATGTTTTTCTCTTTTCTCAGGTGAATAAGGGTCTGGGTTGACGCTCTGTCTTCTGTGGCCTTAAACGGATGTGAAGGTTCACTTCTCTGTTTCTTCAGTGGAGCTCAAGTCTAGTTACCATGACCAGCATTCATCACCAATTCCCAGCAGAGCCTATCATTAGTGTTACCTGTACAGCAGTGGAATCACTTCTTTAGTACAGTTTTCTTCATGTCATGCAGACGGGTCTTTAAAATGATAGCTCATTTTCCATACAAACTGACAGAATGGTTTTCCCCCTTGGTGGTATTTTTGTCCCTTGTTGGCACACTGATGCCTCATCCACCATCTACATTACCATTTCCGTTTCCTTAATGCTTATACCGTCTCTTAGCTGTTATTAATGACTAATTTAATAACTTGGAGGAGAACCTGATCACTTCTCCAGCAATGGAGAAATCCCAAGAGCTGCTCAACGACTTTTGAGAACTCTGAGAAACATTGTTCTCTGGTGATGTGCTAGTCATTGCCACAACATTCATTATTCCTAGAGAGCGAGCGGCATACGAGTCGGTAAAACACAAATCTTTCTCCCGAGACCCGAAGGTTTGCCAAGCTGTTACCTGTAGCCGAGTGCATGTGCCCTTTGTGCGATTAGTCTCCGGTGATCCTGTCATAAAAGTGATGGATGCAATGATGATGACTTAAACTACAGAAAATAGAAAACCCTTGGTACTTCACTGTGTCATGTCATCGCTCTTCTGGCTCTGTTTACTCAAGCGATGTCCCCTATTGAAATAAATTTAGTGGATGAGTCAAAGAGGGTAGAGCATTAGTATGTGGGTGGCAGTAATGTTAATAGACACCTCTTTTATTGTACACTCTGTTTGAGTTTCAGTGGCAGAGTAAACCCAACATACCTTGGTATAATACCACTCGAGAATTGAAAAGTCGGTTCACTTTGAAGTGTTTATCTGGGTCTAAAGTAGGAGAGGGCTCTAGTCTGGCCTCCGTGATGAGTGTTGGGATTTACAACACTGTTTAGAAATCATTTCCAGGGAACAGAGAACATCATGGTCTTAAAGTACCCTGAGTGTTTACCATTTGACTCTACTGCATATGGATTCCAGCATCTCAATGAACTCCCCAAGAAAGAAAGTAAATAAATAAATAACTGTACACACCAGTCAGTTAGAAAGTTGAAAATTATAAAATACTGGCAGCTGTGGTTGATTATGGTTGCGCCATAATTGGTTTAACGGGATTGCATCAAACGTACTGTAAATTTTAAAGGTTGAAATTGTCATTTTTTTTTACATATTAAACCTGTGAAATTAACAATTATTTTGCTTAAAAAACAGTTTATGCCCATCAAATTTCAGGCTTTAAATTTTTATATATTAGTTTCATAACCATCTTGTTTAAAGGTGTATATTCTAATAATTATGGTCCAATACTATATTTTTTACAGTTAAAAACCGTCTAGTGATAAGGTTTACGTTGTGATATTTACAGTTCATTACCATATTTTTCAGCTCTAAGCAGTGTATAATTTATAGGTTTGTTGAAGAAATATAATTAAAACCTTTAATTATGTCCCAAAGCAGACAGATTATTATGTCCCCTTATTTTTTATAACTATAAATTTCCAATATGACCACATTATTTTGATCTCTTGCGGGTTTCATATAGGTTTCTAAAAAAAAAAAAAATACCCAAAACACATTTTTGTACATGCAAAATGTATGAATTTTCTGTATTGGATCACACAGTATATTTTTTTTTTATTTGCTCCAATAAACCGTATTTTCATATGTTTTTTAAGTGTTACTTTTAAGGTCATGCTCTGTAAAACTAATTATGGTTGTTCACTGTAAATTCTACGGTTTTTGTAGAATACAGTATTTTACTGTTAAATTTACAGACATTTTTTACAGTGCACCTGAACTCAATTGCCATACCATGGTCTCAATCAATAGCATTAAAACTCCATTTCCCAGACACCCAATGTCTGCATTGTTGTCGATCCCTCATGTTAACTTCCACCGCAACTACGTTTTATTACAACTACGAAGTTTATTACCTCTTTCTACTTACCTGTGATGTGGTGACTCCCCAGATGCCAAAAAAAATTATGATTTTTGCTGTTGTTTCTCAATCTCCACTCGCGGCTTGTATTCGCGAGAGGATACAATCAGTTGGCACCCTAGCCATTGTGCCCACCTCATGCATTCGGTAGGATACCGAATTCCCTTGAGAATCCTATCCCAACTTGCAACAGGAACACATCGAAGAATACCCTAAATGCATTACCTGACATCATGTTGTCGTTGTTGAACCTCAGCGGCATCAAACACCATTGCCTTCCGTCTATCTCCTGTCCATTTGTACAGTCACTCTGGAATGTGACACGCCTGGGAATAACACATAATAAAAAAACAATAAAACACATTATTCAATGGACCAAAGATATTCTAATCATAACAATTGATTACATCATGCAACAATGACTTTGTTGGTGCTGTTGCTGCAGCCATTTCAAAGAATAGGCATTTTTTCTTCTCCCGCTCCTCCCTGGTGACTGAGCTTCTCACCTAAAATCCAATTTATACCTCTGCATAGTCTTAGCCATAGCCTCTGCATAGATGCAGACCAATCATATTGCTATTGAGATCATTTCATCTCCATATATGCATATCCATATAATATATATCCATATATTATTTTTTCAGCAGTTTGGTCATCTGGACCTGCTCCAAGTTTGTGCTGTTGGTGGGAGCGATGAAATGTACATTTTATACAGTGATAAACCAGTGCAAAAATTTTATATATATATATAGATATATATTTATTGGTTTTTTTTTTTTCATTAGAACAGACAGGACAGTAGAGAGAGACAGGAAGGAAGGAGTAAAGAGAATGGGGTGGGATGGGAAAGACGACAGGCTCAGGACTCGAACCTGCATCGCCATCCACTATACCACGGCCCAGGACAACCAGTGAACAATCTTAAATTATTTAGAAAGATTTAACAACAAGCTGGTTGGTCAGAGGCTTATTAAATGAAACCTTTATTGATCATTTATACATTTATTAATACGTTTATTAATGTTCAAATAAACTAAACTAAGCTGTGTAAAGATCTACTACTGTGTAAGCTATGTACAGAAGCTTGAAATAAATAATTTTTTTTAGAAAAGGCATTAAATGCATAAACATTTGTGTAGCTTTTCATTTAATAAAGTATTATTAGTGAACAACAAGTTCATACAATAAGAATATGTCCTCATTTGGGAATGCCGCATCCAAATTCCCATTGCCTGATCATGTCTGCTGGGGCTCCAGACATTTGTCTTTCATCCAGGCCTCTTTAGAGATCTATAAGTAAGCAAGTAATTCTGCTGTCAACAGTGAAAAAAGTGTCAACAATGGGATATCTGACATAATATTAGTCTTAAGCTTTCACTACTCATGAAAAACTTTTTAAGATGCCATAAGCGATTTATCGACATTTCAATAATTTTAAGCCTTTGAAATGTAGCACAGCCCTTTAACTCATCAGGACAATTTAATGGATTTGCTAAATTATCTGTTTTCTCAATCTCCTTAATGCAAATGTAAAATATTACTGGCATAACTTCCTTTTTATTCTTCTGTCCTCTCCTCACACAAGGGCTTTTTGTTCCCATTTATCTAATGGTCTAGTGTTATAGATGATTAATAAACAGGATAAGCAGGGCGAAAAATAAAAACAAAACTTTTGAACTCAAAACACACACTTTATAGTATGTTGGAAACCTGAAACCTTCTTTCACTGTGAGGAAAAATAGTGAAAAGTAAAGAACAAACTCACCCAGCGAACAAGACGTGCACTGAATTGTTTATTTATTTTGAGTCAACCAGTTTTGCACAGATGTGTCATTAAATAAAATGTAAAGGCGTGCACATAAATGAACCTTATGTGCTCATTTGTTTAAATATCCTGGCAATTTTTCCAGAAAATAAAAATGATAAAGCAGAAGCATTTTTTCCCATCCATGGCTAGTGGTTGGGTTTTTTGTAATAAGTACAAGGGATATGAAGAACAGAAAGATAGAAAGGATGAATAAAATATAAAAAAGGAAACCCATAGTTCTGAGGCTCTGGCCTAGACTGACCACATCAAAAAATATTATATTTTACTGGATACATTTTCTCGTAAAACAAATACTTATAAACTACTGTGCAAATATTTTAGGCAGGTGTGAAAAAAACACTGTGAACAAGAATGCTTAAGAGAAAGGTTTAACAACGGTTGCTTTTTCACATTTACAAAATGCAAAGTGAGCAAACAAAATGTAAATAAAATCAATATTACTGCCTTTTTCCATGAATCGTCTTTTGAAGATACACAAGAAGAGGATTGTAGACATTGAAGATTGTGGATGCAGTAGATGCAGTTTGGCCAAGGAATCAAGCTAGGTCCCAGGTGGGACCCAGGTACACCCATACTGTCCAGAAAAACCTGGTGAAAAGTGTCTTCATGGAAGTGTTGTAGCAAAAAAAGACAGCTCCTCCCTAATTCTTTTGCAGAGCACTTTTCAAATTTTAACACAAACTTTGGATGTATTTGTATATTTAGCACCTTTTCCTCTTCTGACAATGAGCCATTCCTTACTAGTAATGGCTTCTTGAATTTCAGGTACATTTTTAAACAACCAAATCCTTCTAAATCAAGGTTAAAGTAGATGCTGTGAGAGTGGATTGAGCTTCAGCTGAGGTCTCTGTGTTAACATGTTAAAGTGTTCAATAAAGACTTTTTAGAAGTTCACAAATCACATTGATTATTAATTTAAGCATTCGATTTGTGATTATTTGTCAAAAAGTCTATGTTATGTTTCTTTGCTTTTGCTTCTTTAATACAACTGGTTGACATTTTTTTTCATAAAAAAAAAATAAATGGGGGACAAGGGTAGTCTTTATCGCCTTTATTTTAAACAGACAGGACAGTATTTAGACAAAAAGAGAAACAGGGAGGGAAGGATATAACATAATGATGGTTTTAGGATTTAAACCCATGTCACTCTGGGCAACACATGTCCAACACACCATCCACTTTACCACAGGGCTGGGCACGTGTTGATATCTCGGAAAAATCTATCTGATCTTTAGTTAAACTTAAGATGCTAACTCAGAACATCACTGCACTGTTCTAAAATTCCCTAGATGGGGAAAATATAAACACACTGGGACAATTTCACAATGGGTGTTTATCTTTGTGTCATTAAATCTGTTAATTGAGGCTAGGGAAAGAATAGCTGCAACTCCACATAGCTATAACACTTGTTTGGATCCTCAAAAAGATTGGGAATTAAAGAGTATAATGCAATATTTGTCTTACGTGAATTTTTATACTTGTTTCCTTCACAAATGGATTTTAGCTTTTGCAGCTGATGTAATGTGAATGATTTTAGCCCATTGACCTCTTTATTAAATTTTGTTCTAATATTTCAATACAACTCTGTGTAAGACGCACTTTATCTTTGGCATACACAAATGTTTTCATACCAAAAAAGGGAAGGTAGATTTGCCGTTATCTGAGTTATAGAGGAAAATCTAATAATTACCTGTGCTCTCCCCTACTTAATGTCAACTTACTTCCTTTAAACGTCTCTCCATCTCTCTCTTCTGCTTTGAAGTCTTCAGAGACACAGCGTTCCCATTACATGTTGCTGATCAGAGTTCCAACAGCAGACTGTAAAACAGAAGGTCAGTGAGATCCACGCTCTTCTAAAGAGTTTTTAAAATAGAAGAATTGTTTTTTTTTTTGTTTTTTTTTTTAAAGAGAACATATGTAAACATTAAAAATAGACAAAAACTGCATTAAACATAGTTGAAACGAATGCAAAACACACCATTAGAAGCTGGCATGGCGTGCCAGAGACCATGACTCGGAACGAGGGAAGCACTTCTGAGCTGAACTCTGTGTATCTGTCTGTGTGCAGGAGCACATGTTCTTTGTGAGTGGTCGGGAGTGTGTTTATGAATGTCTGTTTGTGCCCCAGTGTTTGTATGAGTGTGTTTATTCATGTTTGCGTGTGTCTGAGTGTTAGTGTGACTGTGTTTATGTGCAGAATGCTTTTATGCTAGCCAGTGTGTATGTGTGCTTTTGCTTGGATCCCAGAGGGACTGTCTTCGATTTCCCCATTAAAGATAAAGCAGGAACAGTTTAATGCCTGAAAGGTGCAGATGGTAAGGATTTTGTCCTGGCCATTCAAATAAACCAGTCAGGTCTGAATTTCCAGAGAAGGAGCTCTGGGATTGGAAAACAGACCGTTAATGCCCTCCCTATTTCTGCTTATGGACCACTCGTGGGTAAATCCAAGCATCAGGGCCCACTTTGGCAGGAACTAAGGGGCTAATGAAATAAAACAGCCGTCACGGCAGCTGAAATTTGCACATCCGACTTTATTCATGGACCGATGTCCAAATGGGATGAATATTTAGTATGCCTTAGTTCTGCTAAGAGTGCCCTGTTCCTTCCAGTGAACAGAACGTACTCGTCGACGGGCTCAGCTTGGTAATGTGGTGCACAAACACTCGGGTCAATGAACTCTTGCCATGACAGAAAACTACAGAGAAAGTGCTACAAGCATCAAATGTTGGGTAAAAGCATGCTTTTTTGGGGGGGTAAAATCTACATAAAATGTACTTTGATGCAACTGAATACACACAAGCCTTGCCTAGGAGTCAAAAATGAAGCAAACTCTTCCAGAATTTTTTTTTTTAAGTAAATTCCCCCCGAAGAGACCATTCAGTTCTTCGGTCATGTTACCGTTATGCACTGTTCTTTCCTGGCAGGTTGGTCACCATGAACTTGGCTTTTCTTTCTACCCGACCACCTGCATGTGGACAAACTCCATCTGCTGAAAACAGTTTCAAACAACGAATGGTTGTAAGGAGCAGAGCGCAGCCTGCAGAATCACAGCTTTTGGAAACAGGACACTCAGAATGAAAAACAAACACCCAGGGCCTCGGAGGGATATCGCTTGCGTCTTTATATCTCTTCTTTTTTCCTTCATTCTGCATTTTCTCCTTCCACCGACAGCAGAGCAAGTGTTTCAGAGAAGCCACAGGGGCTGAATGCTGCCCTCCTGTTGAGAAGCCAAAGAGAGTCCGAGAGCTCTGTTCCTCCCTCTGTGTGTATTCCTCCTCGATTACCCTCTCATGGGTAAGAGAGAGAGATAATAGAGGCTGGATGAGAGGGGACTAAAACAGCCCTGTGAGAATTGAGCCTGATTTCCTGCTCATCCTCCAGGCTGATGAGAAAGCCGCCAGATGAAAATCAGCTTTGATCAGCCTCTCACTTGTACACAAAGGATTGAACTCTAAACCTTTGATTACATATGCTGCAAAGGAGATATAAACCTGTTTGGTTCCATCGCTACTCCGCAGAGATCCTCCTGCTTAGCACATTTATAAACAGATTTGGAGATTTGCATGTCTTTTCTCTTTGGCTGCAAGTTTCTCCCAGGCACAAATATACTCTGTAGTACATACAGGTGTTCCTTTTGCTCGTTTACTCATTTCCTTGGCAAACAAGTTCTGAAAAACACAAAACTTTGTGAAAACCAACAGGAGAGTTGAGTTGACTCTTTTGAGATTTTAGAGAGTATACTCCGAGAGCAATTAAGGATTTGTGGGAGGGGATACCTAATAATGACTTAATACTACTGATACATTTTTCAATTTAAGAGCTACATATAACAACTGTAAGAGGGTGAGGGTTATTTTCTAGCAGTCAGTGCTGCCAGCCACCTCTCACCAAGGCGGCAGGCTTTTAAAGGAGCATCAGAGCTGACGAACAGGAAAATGTCACTTCGCAGGCCAGTGTGCAACCCAGAGATTGTGGAAGAGAGAACCATGGACTGGATCAAGATAAACCCCAAGTACGCTGGATCCCTATGCGACTCAAGACCTGGAACGGAACAAAAATGATGGGTCGACACAACAAAAGATCCCGCAATGGACCTGAATGCCACAATCAATTGTGGATTAAACTTCCACTGGCAAACCTCTTAGCCTCCCAAGACCGGGACTGGACCTTTAACCAGTGGAGAGTGGCCTGGACGAAGGATCAGGTGATGGAACTGAGTGCCACAATCAAGGGTAGATCAAACCCAGCAGCATCCTCAGTGCCCCTGACCAGCAAACCAGTGAGCGTCTCAATAATGCGATCAACCGGCTGTGTTCACCTAAGGCTGAGTCTCACCTAAGGCACCTCAGCATGTCTACCTCCACTGTTTTAATAAAATGCCCCCTGAATAAAGGCTTTGGAAAGTGTGCGAGTGTGTCTCTCTCACGACCGGTATTTTGCTTGCAATAAACAATAATCTCTAACTTCTGCTACCTGTTCTGTGTATCTGCCACTTCATGTATAAGTCTATTGACTTATACCCACTATCTTAGCCCCACCCTCCATTTTGCATGTTCACTTGAGGTGAAGGGGTGTCCCAAAACTTTTGTAAGTAAAGGTGATATCTAGAGGTTCACTTCAAAAGAAAAGGGTAAGTTGGCCACCAGCATGTCCAAAGAGACCCACCAAAGTAAGTAGTTTGTCAATTATAAAAGTTGAAAAATTACAAGTCAGGTCTATGTCCATAAAAGTAATTAAAATAAATCACAAAAGTCTCTAGTTTCACAGGCTCCATATAAGGTATATAATGTTAAAAAAATACATTATTAATTTAACGTTAATACAATTAATGGTACAAACAGACTGGTTCATGGAGTGTTCAATTTTAATTTGGTTAGGTCTAGAAAAAGGAAAAACTAGGATTGATGCATTTGCTTATCATTCAGAACAATTTGGCTGACAAATATGACTTCGTAGAGATTTCCCTGATTTTTAGGTGTATGCCCTCAGTTTCATCCGCTAGTCACAGTGGAAGGCTAATGCCTAAGTGAGAGAAATTACGCTTTTAAATTTGTCAATTATATGCTTTTTTTTTACTTTCTGTGCCACTAAGGTTTACATATTACAAGAGCACTGGTCAAGTCAAGCATTTTGAAACCATCGTCCAGCCAGAAAAAAAAAAATAATAATAAAACAGGACTTCCATGAAATGTAAAGTTTAAAAACTATTCAGTTTATGACCATTTTGAAAATGATGGGAAATCCCAAACTACAAAAGAAAAAAAAATGGTATAATAATCTTGGGTGTTGAAGCAAACAACTCTTATTCCTAGACTTACCAAGTTGTTCCTCAAAACAGAATGTTCAGTTCAATTTTTACTCATGGAATAAGTAAAAAAGTACAGTCATGCATGTAGCACAAATTGCAATGTTCAGTTCACTGAGGTTTAGTTATAGAGAAATATGTTTGTATGCATGTGTTTGAGGCAGACTTCCAGTTCAGCAGCATGTGGAGGGGGGGGGGCTGTGATCAGTTGCCAAGCACAGCAGAAAGAAGGAAGCTCTATAGCGACAGGCCAGCCGTGGTGTGTTGCCTCCAGCTGGGTCATGTCACTGTATGTGTATGTATAAGAGTTGAGTTTGAGCGAGGATGTCTATGTGTTGTATCATAGCTGGTTGTGCACTATGCAGAGGCCAGTGTTACACGGAGCACACACACACACACACACACACAAACACAAGGTCACTTCTGGGACAAGACTGTTGTGTGTGTCTGTGCAATGAGGGATTTCACAGAATTGGCTCTGCTGTTGCAGATGACCGGGACATCGAGCAGTTGGCCGACATGTACAGTGTGTATGGTTGTGTTAAAATGTCTGCGATCACATAAGAACAATTTTATAGGGATGGCTCCACATTAAGTTCCTACAGGTTTGTGTACTAGGATTTAAAGTTTCAACACAATCAAAGGGTCATCCAATGTAAATGTTGTTTCATGGAGGTTTTCTTGCATCCAAGAATATTGCAGAAAAGTTTTGATAATTTTAATGCAGCTTTTTCAATCCAAAAGTAAGTTTGAATGTCAAAGCGCTAAAACGTCAAAGGAGTGTCTGGGAAAACGTGACGCTTTTAATCATTTAGCTTTGATTTGTCTGTTACTGAAGCTAAGGCTGCTACTGTATGAGACAAAGGTCAAAGATTGTTTTAAGAAAAATTTGTCTCACTGGGTCAACTCAAAATGTAACAAACGCTTCTGGTGAAGCCAAAAATCTTCTGTCTTATCCGAGGGATACCTTATCTCTTGCACCTTTCACTAAACATAAGAGGTTAATATTAGCACTGCCTTTGTTTGTTCTTTAATTTTTTACTCTGGTTCTGCTGAGAAAATCCTGATAATTATAACTTTTGCATATTAAAACAATGGCTATGTATTTAAGCAACAGACATACCGCAATCTTGAATGACTGAAAATGTTCTGTGTACTGGCCATTTGCTCCAGATACAGTTTCTCTTTTTCATACTGAATAAAGATATGTATGTGAATGTGAATGAAGCAGACTTAAATGTAAAGTTTCCATGGATGATTTTTCAGCAAAAGATAAAAAAAAACACCAAAAGTTAAAGGTCTGTCCAGCAGGAGGCACTGCTGCTGCTGTTCCACTGACAAAAAGTCACAAAATCCCTCAAACATTTTGTGCTGATAGTTATCAGCCTCCAGTAATGATGGTGAAAAAATACAGATGAATGTAACTCTCCGGCACAGGCATCCTCATGTTTTCAATCTGACTGTGTGGAACACCCTTCCCTGACCTAACCCTCAAAAGTAAAATAAATATATAACTAAGTAATTCCACCGAATGAGTGTCATTCTGTCCCTGGGACTTTAAATGTGTAAATAAGCATTAAAATTGCTACATGAATACGTTTTATTACCAAGCAAAGCGTACTACATACTATTCTTATTGCAAATTTAAGCTGTAACATTTAAAATATTGCATTGATCCACATAAAACACTGAAAAATAGCATTTATTGCAGGTCCCCATTCTCTGATGCTACACTTCACCATAAAATATAATGATTAAGATAATATGTTAATCCATATACAATGTTTGTCTCAAATATATTTATTTACACAAATATCTTTCTTAGATAAAAAAAAAGCTTTTTACTTATTCCTGTTACCCTAACCCATCCCCCTCTGGAAAAATGGTGGTATTTCCAAGTCAGTGTTTCAGCAGGAAGTTGCATCACTTGGATCTTTAGAAAGTGCCGGCAAGAGCAAAGTTCTTTCAATTTGTTACATACATTTGATTATTTTGTGATATTTTGGGGCATTATTTATAAAATACTATCCTGTTACTCAAATTATTTCAGAGGTTGAATTCATTTATTGTAAAAATGCACATATTTGGTAAATAACTGAGCTGTCAGAGATTCCTGGTTCTATAAATAGCATCATGTGGCTATTTAACACGTATTTGTGAATTCTTTACTAAAAACTCAGTCCATAATACATAAATATTTTAATATACATAAATAATATTATTTATGTATATAAAGAATATAGTAGCAAGAAAAAAGGCACCAATTTTTTTATTATAAATCTAATAAAACATTTAAACAAGTTACTTAATTCTAGTGACTTAGAAAATTTTTTTATAAGTTTGAAAATTACATTTTGGAAAGTTACAACAAGCAAATGGCACCCATGTGGTGGAATGGCTCAACTAAATGTATTTAATATCATGCATACAATAGTATTTGTGCAGTATCCTTATTAAACCCCTTTCAGTTGGTTTGAGGCTAGCTGCTGGCCTTCCTAAGAGGAGTTTGCATGTTTTCCCTGTGCTTGCTTGGGCTTCTTTGGGTGCTTCAATTTTTCCACATGCCAAAAACAAGCTTTAGGCTAATTCCTTACAGCAAATTCCCGTCTGAGTAAATATGAGAATTTGAGGTCCTTGTGATAGATCTGTCCAACGTGTACCCCATCGTTCTCCCAAAGTTCATAGAAACCTGTGACCCCTTTCGGTTAAAGAAGATAGATGGATGGAACTATCAAAGTTAAAAAGCATTTTCATCTACAATGTCTGTAGTTATTGATTGTGCAGAGGTCATGTGCCTGTGTCTGTCTAGGTGCAGGAAATCAGAGCCCTAACCCAGTTGGTATAAACAGATCACCAGGTTTGTGTCACTTAGGCAACACAGTACGGAACTTGATCTTTATGAGTCACCAATTGAGTAGTTGATAATGATATACACTACTAATTCAATTCTTTTTAATAGCTTTGAAGCTTTTTGCCAATTTATTCTTTGTAAAGATGATGACTAAAGGCACCTCCAAAATATGGGGTCAGCCAGGGTTCTGACTGCAATATTCTCTGGATCTGAATCGCTTGAACTTTGTGGGAACTAATTGAGAAATAATCCATAAAGCCAATCCATCTTGTGGGAAACAGAAGGTCCAAAGTGAATCTGTGGAGGGGTTCATGGGTACAATCCTATTCCTTCAATGGCTTTTACTAAGGAATGGTTCAGTTCCCAGTTCATTTAGACCTATTTTTCCCGATTACAACCAGTAAGTACAATGATAACAGTGGCTGTAGTGTTTTCTGTAGGATGAAACAATACACGAATAACATTCTAATTGCTAATCGCTACAGATTGCAGACTGCCAGAGCAAACTCAGAATCGTCAGTTCTCATTCTGCTAGACCTCTCTGCAGCCTTTGACACGGTGAACCACCAGATCCTCCTGACCACACTTGCTACTAAAGGTATCTCCGGCACTGCCTTGGATTGGCTCAAGTCTTACCTCTCTTCCAGATCCTTCAGAGTCGGCTGGAGGGACAAGGTGTCCAAGCCACAGCAGCTGCTCACAGGAGTTCCGCAGGGATCAGTTCTTGGACCCCTACTCTTCTCTACCTACATCACCTCCCTGGGTCCCATCATCAACCGACACGGCTTCTCCTACCACTATTATGCTGACGACACTCAACTCCACCTGTCATACCATCCTGATGATACTACTATTACAAGCCGAATAACTGACTGCCTGAATGACATTTCTACATGGATGAAGGACCATCACCTCCAGCTTAACATGGCAAAGACTGAACTGATGGTCATCCCTGCAAACTCCACTGTCCAGCATGACTTCACCATACAACTAGGGTCGGCGACTATCTCTCCATCCACCTCTGTCCGTAGCCTTGGAGTGATCTTCGATGAGGAACTGACATCAGACAATCAACATCAGAAAGATCAGACATCTCCTCACAGAACATTCAACCCAACTTCTGGTCCAAGCAATGGTCATATCAAGACTCGACTACTGCAATGCTCTTCTCGCTGGACTTCCTGCATGTTCGGTCAGACCCTTTCAGATGATCCAGAACTCGGCAGCTCGACTGATCTTCAAAGAACCAAGAAGAGCACACGTCACCCCTCTCCTCATCTCTCTCCACTGGCTTCCCATTGAAGTTCGAATCAAGTTCAAATCATTGACGCTGGCATACAGGACAGTCACAGGCTCCTTCATACCTCCACGAACTCCTCCAGCTCTACGTCCCCTCCAGATGCCTCCGCTCAGAAAATGACCAGCGTCTCGTGGTCCCATCTCAGAGCGGCAAAAAATCTCTCACCAGGACCTTCTCCTTCACAGTTCCTGGCTGGTGGAATTCCATTGCCGTCCCATTACGGAAAGCTGAATCTCTCTACGCCTTCAAAAAGCAGCTAAAAACTACTCTTTCGAGAGCACTTACTAACTTAACGTACTTACTTACTAACTTAACATAAGCACTTACTTACTAACTTAACTAAAAAAAAAAAATCACTGTTTCGATCTGTACGAGCCCGAATGTGTTCTATGTGTATGTCTACTGATCCATCCACTTGTACCAAACTGCTTGATGTTTACTCCCAATGTAAGTCGCTTTGGATAAAAGCGTCTGCTAAATACATAAATGTAAATGTAAATGTAGATTGCATCATGTAAAGTTGAGGTTTTGTATGAACGAGGTGCAAAACGAGTCATTTAAAAAAAAAGAATGTACATTTTTAGACAATGAAAGAGTGTGAATAAGCCTCAGCCTGTTGTTGAAGACTCCCAGAACTATATAACGAACCTTGAAAATCTCAATAGGGGCTCTTTAAGAAAAAGGCATCATTCAAACGTTTGTATAGTGCTGAACACAAAGCTAGTCATTTTTAAAGACAAGAGCGTTTGTACGAGACGTACATTTTCTTACAAAACATTTCATAAACTGTACACAAATTTGGACATCTAAATACATTTTCACTGTCCAATACTTCAAATGGTTGCTGTATAAACAATAATATTTTCACATTAGAAATGAAGCTCGTGTTGGCTAGCATATGAGATCTAAGAGACATTAGTAAATTAAGGATCAAGAAAACTATTTAAAAAAAAAAAAAAAAATTATCTGATTCCATGTTTGTGTGAAAGGAACAAATCGATTTGAGTGTTAAACAACTATGAAGAAGGCTTGGGAGGTGAATCAGCCCTTCTGTTTTGACTGACTCATTACTTTCCACAGCCGTACCCAGTTGTAATATAGTTACAAATGAACCACGCAAAAGTGATCAACAAGAACAAAGAACGCTGCATTGCATTCCATTTTTTAAAACTGATCCCAAGAGTCATATGCACACATTGTGAGTTGTGGTGAATGATGACATACAGTTATAAACTGTCTTTAAAGACTCTTCTAATGAACTACTTTCAGTGGTTTGTGTGTAAAAGGAAAAATAAAGGGGAAAGGGAGAAAAAGAAATGAAGAGAAAGACTGTCAAAGGCAGAGAACGATCATGTGTATTAGCAAGGGGTGAACTGGAGTTTTATGGAGTTGGCTGGAATAAAAAAAAATGTTGGTTGGTGAAGTTTTATGTGGTGAGTTCTGGGCGGCAGTGAGGTCAGGACCCAGCACTGTTTTCTTTCGATCAGCAGTGCCTGGGCACACCACAACTCGGCTGATGCTGCTGCTTGATTTTTTGTTTTTTTTACATTATTAACAATTATCATTCTGGCAGATTCTGGAAGATTATAAGCAACGGTTGTTCCCAATTTCACAACAGGGTGTCTTGTAGATTTATTGACATTGCACAATCAAACACCAAGACCTTATCCATCAAACAGCTCTAGCACTTTGTTGACAGACCTTATCGGTGATCTTAAGGACAACCATTCAGCAGCTCGTTGAACATCTCCCCCTCACCAAAGATCTAAAACAGAACCAGTCTCCATCCCGAGAAACAGCACAACACGACAGCATTCCAATAATTGTAGTTCTTTGAAGCAGAACAAAGCATGCACAATTACGCAGCCCCAAACAGCATGGTTTCTCCTATCAAACATATTTAATTTTCCCTCAACACATGCATGAGGCGGTACGTCTGCTTTCTCACCCATGTCAAAAAAAAATGAAAGGTCTTGATTTTAATATTTTTCAATTGAGCACCAAACGCTTTGAAATATGCAGTTGCGTGATTAACATCAAGTCGCATTCAGAGCTCTGTGGTTGTGAGTCTGGAAGGTAGAAAGTCATTACGAGGAATGCCGTTTGGCAAGGGGTCTGTGCTTTCATGCTGGGATGCTGTAGGCACAGATTTGGGGCCCCTGGCATTCTGGGGTTCCTTGTGTTAGAATTTAGAGGAAAATCTTCAGCTTGCTGCAGTTTGTGTTTTTGTTGAGGTAGTGAGTGGTTGTTAATCTCCCATCCATGTGAAAGAAACTCCTCATGGAGGAGTTAGGCTTCTGCCCAAAACACAATCTCAAATATCAAATTTGTACCAGAATTTAGGCGGCACTGTGGCTTTCCAGTTAGAAGGTTGTTGGTTCGAGCCTCGCCGGTGACCTTCCTGGAAGGAGTTTGCATGTTCTCCCTGTGCTTGCGTGGTACTCCGGTTTGCCCCACAATCCCAAAAAACACGCGGTTAGGTTAATTGAATAATCTAAATTCCCCTCAGGTGTGAATGTGTGAGTGAATGTTGCTCTGTGATGGACTGGCGACCTGTCCAGTGTGTACCCCCGCCCAATACCGCCCAATGTGTGCTGGAGATGCTGCACCGGCATGCATCAAAAATGAATGAATGAATACCAGAATTAAAAATAGAGGATGTCAGTAATTAGCCAATGATCACATTTGCATATCAAGGTTTAAATGTATTCAAATGAAACCATATAAGATAAAGCAAAAATTCTGTGGGTGGAAAAACAATCAATAAAAGTTGCGCAAATGTATTTTTTTGGCAAATTACAACTCTCATGTGCATATCGCCATCTGCAGTACGTGTTTGTAAAGTAACATAGCAGATTATTTATCTACACTATAAAACCCAAAAGATCATATGAAAATATGACTAAATTGCATACTCATTTTTTTCTTAATGTTATACATAAATTATAAATTTAATTGCACTGTTGTAATGAGGGAGAGAAAGCGAAAGAGACATTGTATTGATAATATTCACAATAGATCGTCATCTAGGATTTGGTAGATAGATCCTACTGTAGTGATGGGTTGTTCTTGAATGATTCATTGTGACTCAGAAGAAACGAATCGTGTCGGATTCATTCAGTTCCATATGCGTAACATCCTTATGATTTTCGAGTTTAGCCCGTTCTTTAAAATTTCCGACTTATACTGCATTGGCTAAAATTAGGGAGCGGTCACATGACAAAGGAAGGAAAGGATTTGAGAAAACAACTAACATTACTCAAGTTGATTAAATCAATTCTTATTCCAGTTTGCACTCGTTAGCGTCAGAGAGAGTTAAAGTGTCAAACGAAGGAGACTTAAACCTTAAGACCAAGCAAGTTTACGTAAAAAAATTTTTTCTAGAATTAAAGTTTTGGCTTGATTCAGTTTGATTCATGTTTGCGTGTATAGTAGATGAGTTAGGGAAATAACTATAATTGCTATCTTACTAAAATGAACAAAACGACTCAAAAGATTCATTCATTTTTCTAAACGAGACTCCAAGATCTGAGTTGGTAAAATGATCCGAACTTCCCACCACTAGATTGTAGAAGCATGTGATATTATATTATTAAGTAAAGTTTCCTAAAATTCTATCATTCATTGTTTATTGGGCCAATTGTTTCATTGGTTACTTTGGTTCCTGTAGCCTTTACAACAGTTGATGACAAGAGTGTGCATAAAAGGAAAAAAGAAAAATACCTCAAGGATGAAGAAAAATAGCAAGAACCCACCCTGTGGATTTTCAACAATCATGAGCTGATGCCTTCAATTTTTTTCCAGATGCTCAAAGATGCTTTACAATTTTCAGAGCATTCTTCATTCACTCCATTATCTCCCGTTTCGTGCCTATGGCCTCTTGCCCACCACCACCAAACACACACCGCCAGTCAAACACATCCACCCAAGTCAATGCGACCGATGTGAATTGCCTCAACACCAGAATGGACCTGGAGACCAATACGTGGCCACTTGCCGCCCCAAAGAAACAGTTCCTGCTGTAAGTTCCCCTGTTCAGAAACAAGTGTATCTTAAGTTTGCCAGTAAACATCTGAATGTTCAAATGAGGAACGAGAGCAAAATAATGCGTTGTGACTTTGTGACACTCAACTCGCCAGCCTTGGAGAAACAGGAATGCCACCAATGAATCTAGCATGGTACTTGAAAATTTTACCTTAGAGGTGTTTTTCTGCCAAGGGGCCAGGACAACTCCATTACGTCAAATTGATGATAGATTTCAAATCTTTGGTGAGAACCACAGCTAAGAACTTCGTCATGGATGGGTATTCTAGAATGACAATGACCCAGAACACACATCCTATGAGGTCCTAGAGTTGCAGCCCAGGTCTCCATTTGGGATGGAAGAGTGCTCCAATAGTTTGTCATCCGAATTCACTTAGCCATGTGGAGCATAGATTGGCGTGTACAAACGTGTTATGTGAGCTGTCTGGGAACAGATGCTATCTGTGGTTACCCCCCAAATGAGGTATTGGGGTGAAGGAGGGGAAAGAAATAGGTGAAGAAAAAGAAAGTGAAAGAAAATGACACATAGATGAGCAATAGATTACATTAGGCGATATATTTGGTAAAATTGAGCAGGACTTTGCCCAAAGTTGCCAGGCATTTACATTTAGTGTAGACTGTTTTACTTGTAGTATTATAGTGGCTAAGCACAGAAATGTTAAAGCTACATTTGGTCAGTCAGAGAAACCAAATTTATCCCAAATCTGTCAGCCTCATTCGATGACTGTTTGACACCCATTTGAACAAACAGTCCTAAATCTAGAAAGTTACATGAAACTTAAATTCATAACCAGACATTTCTAATTGCGTTGTGTTTCAGACAAGTTCCTCTCTTCCCCCTCTCTTTCTCTTTACATCAGTTGCCTGGGTGATGTCATTTAGCGAATAGCTGAGTGATGGATGGGAGAGATAATGTGTATTAAGTATGTCCAGCTCCTTGGAAAATTGAAAGAGAGAAAAGAAAAAAGGAAAGTGAAAAAAAATGACGAGGGAATGTTTGAACCACAGCCCAACAGGATGAGGAAAGTCCCTGTATAGCGTCAACAGCAGCCCTCCTGAAATGGACCATGTCACTGTGGCTCTAAGAAACAAAGCCCAAACGCAACATGGGAAATGAGCAGAAGAAACCAGTATGAATAAGAGAGACTCCATCCCTGAAACCGTCATCCTGAATCGGTTTATGGGCCATATCTGTCATTTAACAGGAAAGGAGAACATAAGCTGCCTTTTGATTTTTTAGATTTGTGTTGGCAGAGGTCAGGGGTTAAAAGAGCTTCGTCTCCACCGGTATTTTTTCCTGTTTTCAATCATCTCAACTTCAAGCATAAAGCACATAAAACAGCAGAAAAGTGCTGGTTTTGTCACATTTGGCTATACATGTCTGCTTAACCTGATGATGAAGCATTACAGAGCACACTAGAGGTCTCTGCACATCTGCACCTCTGAAAATGACTCAAAAGCATTATCAGTGGCAGGGTGAAAACAAAAGGATATATGCTTTAAAGTAAAAGTTATTTACCTGCTTTTAAAGGATCAAGCTGACATTTTTGTCATAAAGTGCTTAAGAATATTTAGACTTTGTGAAATTATGTGTACACACAAGCCAACAGTGGGTGTGGTCAGCTATTAGTATGTTGGCTGCACAACACTTCTGTGGGAGTTTGTGGGATTTATAGGTGGAAGAGTTTAATTGAATGCTTCTTAAAGGCCTGCCAACAAAATGCCAATCCTCCACTGATGCTTAAAAGACCACGCCCTTAATTATGCATATTGCAAATTGCAAAGATTACATACAGCATACAACTTTGCATTGACTAGCTACTAAAGGTTTACCTAACCCTTAGAAGTCACTGCCCACTCCAGTGCATTTGCCAATCACATCGGCTGTTTTGAATTAAGTAGGAGTGACACGACACACCCATTGTTGAATTTTGATTTAAAATATCATGTATAGGTTTCAAAAAGGTTATTAGCGTTTAGATATTTTGGTTTTAAATGAATACCTTTTTTTAAATGAATGACACCTTTGCAAGGCAATTCAAATTAAAATGTGAGAAAATCGTCTTTCAGCTTCTTTTTACAGACCACAAATTGGTACCATAAGTGCCAACTAGTGGTGAAAAGAAGGGATAGCCTTTGGAAGTACAATACCTGTGATATGGCTGGCGTTTTCAAACTATTATTATTATCTTTGAACTGTTTTAAAGATAATTTATTAGAGCAAATTGTAAAGTAGTACAAAACACTCAAAAAGGCCACAGCCTTGTAAAGGTTGAGAAATGAGGACATAAGAAAAAAAAGAACCATAACTGATAAAAATAAACATTTATTAATCTACAGAAAATATGATTTACTAGGTGATAAGGCCAAATATTAAGGACCTTAGATGGATGGAAAAATTGACTTCAATAGGAGAAAATAATTTCCTTCTTAGCATTTTGTTTAATTTGAACAGAGGCAACAAACAAGGATCAGGGCCATTGTTTTACATTTACTTCATTTAATGTAAATAATGTTCTCACTGACCCCTAGAAATCGTTCAACATGGACAATTCGTTTTATTCGTCCTCTGCCTCAAATCAAGCACTAAACTCAAGACAGAGCCAACTTGACCGAACCACCCAGAACAAGCGAGCACCTGAGAATCTGAGGATATTTCATTCCGACAGGCCTTTATCAGAAAGACTTAACTCTGTCTGCAATAACCATCACTGAGATGAAGCATAAAGCCTCCATCGGCGCAAAGAAGGAGAAAGTCATTAAAAGAGGGAGATTTACACACCCCCACACACCTGTCTTCAAATCCTTGCGGTATAAAATCTGTCAAGGGTTTGGAGAGAGCCAAGGAGAGAGTGGTTTTCTGTTTCTATTAGTAGAAAATGAGATCCTAAAAGCTTGTATGTTCTGTAAGAAATAAAAAGCAGCGATGAATGTTGAGAGATCACTTTTCACACACAAATTCCTCTGTGTTTTGACTCATTCTCATGGCAGTAAAACGTCTCAATTTCATAATAAAGTAAAATCACTGACCAATTTTCAATATCCAATATTCACTGACCAATATGTAATATTCATATTAGGACTTTTAAATAATAGCATTATGCTCCCAATAATCACTGTTATTGCTCAACAACTGATAGCTAAAGCTAGTTATTGGGCTACCAGTGCTATTTCGGTCAGATTTAGCTACTTTTACTGTGCAGACAGACGCAGATGGTTTGAATCATCTTAACATAGTAACATCCTATATTTATTATTAATTATTATTATTATTATTATTATTATTATTATTATTATTATTATTATTATTATTATTATTATTATTATTATTATTATTATTATAGTAGTAGTAGTATTAGTATTAGTAGTAGTAGTAGTAGTAGTATGAAATTAAGGTTCTTAAGTTTTGATTGCGGCTGTTTTGAATTAATATATGATTTAGAATATAATGTGTTGGTGTCAAAAAGGTTATTAGTTTTGATAGTTTTGTTTTTAAACAAACATTTTCAAGAGTTGACATTGTTTTCAAATTAAAATGTGAGACAATGTGTGATCGTCTTTCATTTTAAACACCCCAAATCAGTGCAATCTAGTGATGAAAAAAACTAGGGATAACCTTTGGAAGTACTCAGTACCGTTCTCAATTTTTGCAGTAAATAATGACAAAATGTAATTCTCAGAATTGTATTTTTGTGTGAAATTTCAAGTTGGAGAGGTATTCTTCTAACTTCTTTTTTGGTTCAGAAGCAGTTAAAACAACATCTTTTGGTCGTCATTGGCACGGCAGATATTTGCTGGGATGCAATGAACAAAATATTTGTAAAAAACAAAGCTGGGGTTAAAAAAAAGCTAAAATTTAAAAAATCTAAAAAAAAAGTTTGATTTATTCTTGGTGGAAACCCAGAAGACTAGAGCTGAATGTCCTTTGGTTATCAGAAATAGTAGATTAGGCAGAGAATGTAAAAAACAAGAGTAGTGTAGTTCTGAAAATCAACATACCTGCTGCTACCTCTTATTCTGAAGACAAGGTATCATTCTATTTTATTCAAAATAATCTTTTTAATGTAAAAAAATGATATTCACATAGTTGGACATTGATGAAAAACACAAATGAATAAAGAAATATAGTCTATGAAGTTCGTATTTAAACCTACAAGTGACCCACAACAAACTTTTCAAGTGAACATGAGAAACAAACATGAGCTATGAGTCGACTTAATCACTTTTGTTTTGTAAACTGTATAACTGTCCCATTGGTGAGCTGTTGGCTTTAGAAATCTGGCGACTCGGCTATGGGGAGACGCCCCACGTGTTTTTCCTGTGGCCAGTTGGCAGAGCTGTGGTGGAGGGGAGGAGGGGATCTGCTCTTAAATAGTCCCTGATCACAAAGCTGTTTTTTTTTTATTTACGATGAGGTTGGATGCGTTCAGTGGTGAAGCAGCAGCCTAGAAATGTACCCACGGTGGTTTTGGAGGCATCCCAACACACCTGCAAGATCCCCTGTGGGCTCAGCTCTCTCCCTCTCTCAATCTTGGCCTTTCTCGCCCACCTTCCAATGTACTTTAAGAAATATGAGGTCATTAACTGGACACATTTGCATTGTTAAAGCAAAGCAATGAATGTTTGGTGATTATAACATCTGCCTGAAAGAGAAACCGCATCACAGAAGAAAAAAAGAAAGAAGAAAGATTCAGAACTCAGTTTGATTCAGGAATTTAAATATGCGGCGTCGTGGTTCTAACGCCTGCAGTGGGTCTTTTGAGCAGCTGGTAATTGCCATATTTTCTTAAATAACAAACAGCTGTCTCATTAACAGAGACGCAGTAAATGCGCTCTTTGGCAAGTTCTTGTGTACTATGGCAGACTTGCACAGTGACCACATCATTTACATGACATGAAAGTTATCAGTAGCAGACATTTATTTATTGCCGTGATAGTACAAGGTTGTAGACGAAAAAAATATATAATTTTGCAGTTTATGAAACTTGTGAAATAGACATTGCAAACTGTCTGAGAATCTAGGATAGTTTGAGATTGTTCATGATAACATTGTAGTAGTTTTTGAAGGAATAGTTATTCCTAAAACAACTTTTTATATTGTTCCCAAAGGAGTGCTTCAGATGTTAGAATTTAATACTGTAGCTTAACAGTTAATCATTCAGGATTTGCAATCAGGGACTGCCCTCGGTCTGTAAGAGTAAATGCCAGGTAGGAATGTACAAGGCTTCCTCCATAAGATGTGGAGAAATGGAGGAGTTTGGGATAGATCAGCTTATGAGGATACAAGGAAATAGAATAAGTGATGGGCAGACACGCCCTAATTATGTCTCCCGAAACATGTTGAATTGATTAAATTAATCATTTCAATCGGCGCACACTCCAGCTTAAGTCTCTAGTAGGTATCATCCAATTCTAATGTAGATAATGACATGCATCATTTCTAGAGGTGCTATTCCAAACAATTCTGAACTGTTAGGCAAGGGACTAGCATTTTTTATTAGGAATTTACGTTTCTTTTAATGAGACATCATGCAGTGCAAAAAAAAAACCTATGTTAAAAAACTCAAACTTTAACACTGCAATAGATTTTTGGGTTCTGGGGGCACACTCATAATTGTGTCAACTAGCTTTTGTTGGCTCAAAAAAAAAACCGCTGAAAAGCATATGAAATTGTGATCTAAAACAATATACTTTATTTGTTCCTGAAAGTTCCTGGTTACTTTCAGGAACAATTCAAATTTTGAAATTGTGATGTAGAAGCCATGTTTTTGTACCTCAAACAATAGTTGATCGATTCACGAGAATTTTGCTTTAAGCCACTTGCAATGGCATCTACCACTTTCCCAGCTTGTAATCACCTAGTGGTCCTTGGGCTTAAAGAGGCCTCCTTTTGGACACTTTAAAAGGTGCTATTAATCTGAAAGTGGGGCCTGTTAATAATAACTAAATCCCCCTCAAATTGCAGTCACTTCTGATCATTCTCCAAGAGCGACCCTCACAATTACATGGGTCTCAAAACATGTTCTGCTTCACAGTTCTGAATAAAAAAAATATAGTACAATTAACAGTACACAGTTAACTGGCTTCTTGACCTTTCTCTGCGGCTTTCCTGTGCTCTTAGTGCAGATTTGTGTCACATTTTCTCATGGAGGTGTTCCACAAGGGAGATTTCCATGACCATATATATGGGAGAGCAAGTTATAGGACTGACAAAGCACCAGCACAAACACACAAGCACCTTTGAGGTAATTGTTGGTGTTGGATGGCAGAGCCCGTCAGGAATGGTTTACGGGATTATGAAGGACCCTGCAGAGTACCTCTGCTGGTTTTGGATGCTCTTCCGTGCTTTTAATGTCATATCATGTGCATAAAACGTGAATTGCATTGTCAATACTTACTGTAAAGAAAAGAAGGCAATTTGAAACATTAATTTTGAGTAGGCCTGTGTTAAACTTGATAATGAATGTATGAATTTTTCAAAATATATATTAAAAAATCACCAAGTTATATTTTCTGATGAGTTTGAAAACTTTGAGATACAACTGACAAAACAAATGTAAAATGTTAACCAACAAAGGAATAGCTGTCATTATTTATCCACTTTCAAACTTAAAAATTCTGTAGATGAAGGCAAAAATGTTCAAGAAAAAGGAGAGCTTTGAGAGGAGGGATGAGAGCTAAAAGAACAGAACTTGATATTAGACAGAGAGACAGACTGAGAATGAAAGCGAGGTTTGGGTTTCAGCAGGTGACTCACTATAGGGAGAAGTTCTTAGCTGTACCCACTACTCATGGCAAGACTGATTAAATAATGTTTTTGTCGACTTGATTTCCACAGAACTGGTAATGAGCAGAAGGGAAAGCATGAGAGAGCAGGGGGATCATGACCTCTGAGGTCAGCAGAGAGGTCAGAGTAGATCTCTAAGTGCCAAACATCTCTGTAAACAAAGTTAAAGTAGAGGAACAGGGGAGTTCTATAAGTGCATAGTAAAGATGGCAGAGTCTGAAATACAAGGGGTCTAAAGTTCAAGTCAAACCACACCACCCAAGCAGAGTGGAATTACGCAATTTCACCTCATTTCAGCATTCAATTTCAATGAGAGGTCAGTACTTCCATGAGGTCAGACTCAGATTATTAACACTAATAACCATCTTGATTTTGCCAACCAATGGTTGGTTTAAATATGCAGCGTGTGGGGAAATAAAATGTTATTGGCATGTTACAACTTATTTTCTAGTTTCCAAAGCTACAGTTTAATGCTGCCAAAAATGGGACTATATATAGGCACTTATTATTCTGTAAACAGATAGTAGCAATTAATTTACAGATTTGAGATTGGTACAAATCTGTGTACACAAAGATAATTTAGTCATTGATGAATAAACAAAATCTTTAAGTGGACAAAAGTCAGTGTCCATCAATATTGTATTTTGATTTTGTTTTTTACTTACATGAAAACAACTATATGTGTTCATTTAGATAATATTTATGTTAATTATGTAATCAAAAACATAATTAATGTTTAATACCACCATGCTGTTACACAAAACCGAGCTAATGCATGTGCAGAAGAGAATGTTAGCAAGAAAAATCGTTGGCATGTCATCACTAACTCAACAGATCAAAAAGAAATTGATGCCGTCCTCTGCGAGGTCCACACTCTCTGAGTTGTGCAAGATAATAGAACAATTATGACACAAACATTTCACTAGAGTCGACTAGCATTTCAGATTCATGATTTTTAATTCACGATGAGGTCGGCATAATAATTTTTGAAAGCATTTGAAGCTGCTGTAACAGTGACATAATGAGATAAAAATACTATTGTGTTTGTCTCTAATTCAAAAAGGATCCCATTTCTTTGTATTAGTTTGTTGGCCATCTTTGTTTGCCAAAGTCTATATATCTATTTATTACAACATATATTCAAACTTGAATTAACTTAGAACATAAGCATAAGTCCTTTCTTAAAATATCGGTCTCAAAATACTTTTCATGTACAAAGCATTAAATAACTAAGATATACAGGATATAAACATTATGATAATTTCCGAGATTTACATGCATTGAACATTATTTAGGACAAATAAATTTTATTGTTACAAATTTATACACGGCATCTCTCGTCTTTATTTTAACTCATGATCAATTATTAATGACACCTAACTCTTGACACCTCCTGTCAAGTTGCAAGACCGCGCAGTACTTTGGAGTTCAGAATGGTTCGCAACTGTTTTTTCCATTTTGCAAATGTGCTGAGGGGATACTTGGCTTTTCTATGATGAAGTCAGAACAAAACTCTGGCTTCGAAGCAACAGGCACATCAAAACTATGGATTTGTAGAAATCGTTTTCCTTGAGAAAGCTATGAGAGTTTGCGTTTGTTTGGCGATGCAGTTACAATTGGGAAGGACTTTGATCCCACGTTAGAGAAGGTATGTTTGCGTTTTATCAACTGCACTTATCCTTCGATATTCCACCAAGCAGCACCCCAGCCTACTCTGCACAACAGTACAAGCTCACTTTTTCCAATTGTTTGAAAATGACCTCAGGAAGATGAGACCTGAAACAGACAGGGCTCATGACTCCTTCTGTGCATCCACACTCTTACACAAACGCATCCGATCTTGATCTTCCATTTCTCTCTCTCTCACTCCTTCAAAAACCTCATAAGGAGGATTTTGCAGTTACCCAGCTGCCACAGAATCAAAGAAATTAAAGCTATTAAACCACAAAGAACTGTCTGTTTATAAAAGTTCATATTTTTTTTATATTTATTTTAGCATTATCATCTTTTAGTTTTGTATCTGCTGATATTTATTTGAAGTCCTTTTTTATATGTCCTTATATGCTGTCCTTGGGTGAACTGAAAGGTGCATAAAAATAAATGTATTATTATTGATATTGTAGAGAAGTAAATAGCAAATGATTCTAGATTGTTCAAAATTTAGATAATATATTGAATGAAATATAATACGGAAGTGAAATGTTGTAAAATCCTGAAAGGTTGAAGATAGACTGGAAGAACACATCTGGAAGATTAAGGGAGGTGGTCACCTGAACTTGCTGAGACTTTGACAGGATTATTCTTCTTTAGCCCAGTGCTAAATATAAATAAATAAATAAATAAAAAACTCTGGGGAAGCGAGGATGAGTAGAAGCAAAATAGAGAGATGAGCTTCTGAAGGATCAGGAGTTTTCTCTGAGCTGTCCAGATCCAGGCTGTTACGAGGATGTGAGCAGGGAGGCCTGTGGATGCACTTCTCCTCCTGGGGAAGAGCATGCTTTTCATCTGTTTGACAGCAGGCCTGACCTCGTTTTAAGGTCAATATAGACAGAAGAGAGTGAGTGTTTGGAGGTCTTCAGGAGCCCCATCAAGGTTTTTTTTTGTTTTGTTTTTTAATTGCTAACTGGACTAAAGCACATCAGATGCAGACGAAGATTTGACAACTTTACCTTTAACTTTAACTTTACCTGACAATCAGACATTTGAAAAGATCTGTAGAAAAGTATGAAAATCATGTCTACTGTCTTGATTCCGCATCAGCAAGTCTTCAGAAAGGGTGTTCTAATATAAGACTGCATACAATATGTGATTGTTGAATGGTCAGATTCTTTGTTAAATGTATACAGATGTGATTATTTGGTCCCTGAGCATAGGAGTTCTCCCATCAAAGCTTGGAGATGCTTCATTAAAGCTGTCAATGGTGTGCCTAAAGTAAAGAAATCAGACAATAATTACAGACACCGACAAGCTCATGGCTCCAGTCCCACCTATACCTTATAGAGCAGTATTTAATGTAGCAGAAAAGAGAATGAGACAGAAGGCCGAGGGGAAACCCACCAGAGATGAATGAGAATAAAAACGATGCAGGGTTCTGAATGGATGCAGTCATAGGTCAGAGTCTTCAGTAATAAGAAACTCACATCCTCCCATCGGCATGAACCAAAGCCAAGATTCAACAGCAGGGGAGAGGATGCATGAGCTCCTGTTTCGTGGATGGTTTCTATGGAGATAGCATTAAAAATGATAGGGGGGATGATCATCATTCTGAGCGGAATGACACCCAGACAGGAAGTCAGAATGAGAAGCATCATTAAAAGTGCATTTGTCTGATTCCAAAGGGATTAGACGGCTTCTTACAGACACTGGCCGAGTTTTTGAATTGCCCTGTAGCTGTGGAGGGGAAAGGCTGCCATCTGGGACCTGTCAAGGTGTTTGGGATGTGAATGAGGTTGAAGATTTACTGTAAATGAGGGCAATGAGGCTTTGAGAACACTTGACTTTTTCCAGATGCAATCACTTTACATCATCTAACTGATGGTTTGCATTATAGCTTGCTTTTTTGCATCACGTTTTAATTTGAAAACTTATGAGAGCTACAGAAGAGTGTCAACTTTTGAGGTTCGCTTCTTTTCCCCTGATTATGACTAAAATATGATAAACAAGTTGACAGATGAATTTTATTCTAAAAAGCTGTTTTACAAAACACCACACATCCATTTTGATGTTTTTGATCATTAAAATCAACATTTTTTTTTTATCTTGTCCTGTCCTGCATCACATAGGGGAGTAGGTGCTTCATGTGAGCTGGACAGTTTTATTATCTCCAGGGGAGTGAACACCTGATGTGGTGTCTCCTCTGGACAGAAGCAGTGAATTAATGTAGTTATTTATCATAGCATGGACAAGTTTGCATTAATTACATCAGGACAGGGGGGGGGGGGTGAGCGATGTAGATAAGGGGTAAACATTCACGAGTGGGAAGAATATCTTAAAAGTGGGAACATACCATAAAAGCTACAGTTCGTGGAGTAAATTTTTCACAGTATGTACATAATACACAAATATACAGAACCCCTACCTAGATGAACCATGTCCATTTGTTATAGTTCGTGCAGTACAGTTTTTTAGACCGAAATTCATTCCATGTTGATAAAGCATGCATGTTCTGATCAGAGGAGAACAAGAACAACAGTCCAACAGGACAAAATCCAAAAGAAAACAGCACTTGGAGGCCACGGTAATGGACTCTCTACTCTTAACCCATGCAGCAGTTTCCTGCTCCAGACTAGGAATAGTGCAGGTAAATCAGATTCAGTTCCAACTTGGGTCCCTGAAGCCTCATATTCATGCTCTAACTCACAGTGTGCTTTTGAAGCTTTATGGCTGCACCACTTGTAATGTACATTACCCTAACACGGGATGACCAGCGCTTCCCCTGAGAAGCAGAGACTTGAGATTGAGCTCTGAGGCTGCTCATAATGGACCTCCTGGCTCAATATCTGGGCTTCAGTGGAGAAGAATGTGTCAGAGATGCAGACATGAACAGCCAACAGAAGGCGATGAGCACAAAAGGGCTGAGGTAAAAGAGATGTCAGGGCAACTCTCAAAGATAAAAGTCAATCATAAAACTCAAAAAGCCAATCATAACATATAGATAGCTTCTGTGTGTGTGCCAAACTATTTTTGTAAGTTGACTGAAATTGTAAGTTAACGTCAAGTGCATTTTTAATACTTAAAAATAAACATAGGCTTTGAGAACTGTAAAACTTTTCATGTAGATAGGTTTTTTTTAGAATAATATATATATATATATATATATATATATATATATATATATATATATATATATATACATATATATATATATATATATATATTCATTCATTCATTCATTTTCCATTCCCGCTTATTCCCTTTCGGGGTCACGGGGTCTGCCGGTGCCTATCTCCGGCACACATTGGGCGAGAGGCGGGGGTACACCCTGGACAGTTCGACAGTCCATCGCAGGGCAACATTCACACACACACATGCACACCTAAGGGGTATTTTAGATTAGTCAATTAACCTAACCGCATGTTTTTGGGATTGTGGGGAAACCGGAGTACCCGGAGGAAACCCACGCAAGCACAGAGAGAACATGCAAACTCCTTCCAGGAAGGTCACCGTGAGCCTCGAACCGATAACCTTTTAACTGGAAGGACACAGTGCTACCCACT
>SRMA01027076.1:23899-237028 GCA_007224835.1 Danionella cerebrum | reverse complement strand
TATATATATATATATATATATATATATATATATATATATATTATAGAGAGATAGACAGAGAGAGAGAGAGAGAGAGAGAAATGAAGAGGGGGATGAAAAAGCATGAACCTGTGGAATTAAGTAGGAATGACGCGACCCACCTAATATTTCATTTTTATTTTAAAAATCTGTAGGTTTTTCTAAACGGTTATATTTTTGGGTTTTTAAACGAACATTACAAGAGTTATGGCACAAATGAATGAGGTAATTCAAATTTTAATATGACAAAATGCACAATCATCTTTCAATTTCATTTTCCGAATTCATGCCAACTAGTGCTGATAACCCTTGGGAGTACAAGACGTGTGATATGGCTTGTGTTTTTCAAAGTTTTGGCACAAAAAAGAACCAAAAATCATGGAACACTGTATAAGGTTAAGGAAAGGGGTTTTTTTTGTAATTCATATTTGACCTTGTCTTTGGTTTTTTGGGAGATTTTTGAATTTTATTTTGTCTCCACACTTTTTATTTCTGTTATGAAACATTTATTTTAATATGTGCAGTAAAAAAACGACATTTAATTGTATTTTGTGCAATTTCAGGTTTGTTGTGAAATTAGTGTTGATTAATTAAAATATATTTACTAAACAACAAATGCCACGCGTTGCCACAAAACTGCGTTAAAGGTAATTTATTTGAGCAAATGCTAAAGTAGTAAAAAAATGCTCAAAAAGGCCTCAGAATTTAAAGGGTTAATCTGCACTTGGAAGACTTGGTTCATTAAAATCATGCTTGATAATTATCGGTAGAGTGGTCAATCAGTTAATTCTTTTATGTGTTTTCTATTGAGTTTAGGCTTCCTTCATTTTGTTCCTAAAGTGAGAGTCATGTAAACATTTGCGAGAGTAAGAGATGAAACTAGTGGTATAGGGTTAGAGTCCCAGTACACGTAGAACAGTGAACTAGCTCCGACTTCACCCCACGGTCATGTACCAAACCTCTCCCCCTCTCTTTGCTGCTCAATTTTAGGTCAAAGTTCCGTCCAATAAAATCAATAATAGAATTTAGGTTGAATCAACTTGACATCAACTGAATGTTTTTGTAGTCACCCATTTCTTACAATGTACAAACGTGTCAAAATGTACACTGCACTTTGAGCTGTAGTTTCAAAAATAAATTGACACATTGTCAGCCACCGAAGTCAACTCAACTTAACTCAAAATTTGGCACTTTAAATTTTTTAATTAACTAATTTTTCTATTTATTTACAGAGTAAGGGATATATGAAAAATCAGTGGATGTGAATAATTGGAAGCAATATTTCAATTCAGCCAAAATGTGATATTTATCCCCAACTAGGAAATGAATAATTAAGACTTTTGCCTGTTTGATTTGGCTTTTCAGAAAAGTAATAGCAGGTCATTGTTCGGAACAGGATCTTACACGGCGGTTCAGCAGCTTCAACGTGTCCAGATTCAACAATAAAATTAAATATACATCAATGTCAGTAAACTGAAGTGTGCTCCACTCTAAGACCAAGATGTTTTTTCCACCACATCTGCTCCAAACATGGTGTTACGATTTCAAGAAATGCAGAGCTGGGATTTGCAGCCATGGTAAAAATAAGAGAAAGATTTTGTGGAGCAAGAGCTGTCATAATGTTTGTTCCTGAGTGCTTTCACAAGCTCAGTCATCTCAGCATGACACTTCTGTCTGTTTATAGCATTAATTCGAGATACCTTGTCTCTGAGGGGCTGGGCATATAAACTAGACACAGATATACAACTTCAAGAACACTTTCCTTGAGGACAGAGCACAGGGATAAGCAAAAAAAAAAAAAACTAGGATAAAAGGACAAGCAAGAATTCTATAAGAAAATAAATAACAGAGTACATAAAGTTGAACTGTAAATAGATAATTGAGATAATAAATAAGATTTTAAATGACATTGTATTTGAAAGATATGTAATTGTATAATGACCCTAAAATGCCCCAGAAGGGTGAGAAATCCCAGAGCAGCGTGGCCCACAAGTGCACCAGTAAATTTACTCTGGCAGACACCTCTTGTATCCTGCTGTAAACACTCTCGCCGTGTCCCTGGCCTTTCACTGGCTGATGTATATATTTGAGAGCAAAACCCAGATGCTTTCCTCTCTAAGTCTGAGGTACTTCTGGTTAAATTTGAATTGTTGTTAGGCAGATTTACCTGAGAAACCAGACGACGAGGTTTCTCAGGTAAACATCTCATTTACCGTCAGTCAGTCGCAGTCAGAACCCCTAGCTAACAATACTTCAACATACAGAAGCAAAATGTAAAATAAATACAAACAAAAGCAGAACTGGAAATATGAGACGACTATTAAAAAATGGAGGCAAAAATAATAATGCATTCCCCATATGGTTGCAATCAACCATCAAAATCCAAGGAAGGTCCGTTTTCCATTACTGAAAGGCAGCAAGGCCACAGGCACTGAAGGGAGAGCACAGAGGAGGTTTGGCTGGGAATGGGACGCCATGGCATGCTGACATCCTCTCAATGCTCAGACCTCATTTGGACCAAACCGGTCCCTCTGTGCTAGCTACTACTGTGCAAGTTGAAACTGGAGTCAGCAAGGGAGAGAAAGAGAGAGAGAGAAAGAAAAAGAACAAATGAACTGGTAATGCCTCCACCCGCCTGGTAGATGAAAAGATTTTGGAAGTTTTATGACTTCGCTTTGGTGTTGATTTAAATGGACGTCAGGGCTCTGTTACTGCAGATTATAGGCTGGATATGAAGAACATTAAATGGATGGAATATACAGACGTGGACCGGTTTAAATCCAAACATTTCCGATTTTTTGTGTCAAAACAATTCTTTGCCAAAACATATTAATTCACCAAAAGCCCTTTGTGGGTTAGAACGATTTAGACTTTTTTTTTGTTAGAAATCTTCACAGGGGACTTCTGTCATGTGCTCATTCTAAAAATCTGAGATTTTTAAAGAGATACAAGTATTTGAGGTTGACTTGCATTCTCTTGATTGGTTCTTCAAGAACACATGTGTCTTCTTGAAGGATGGAACCATCATGGTTTCAGAGCTCCGCCTTGAGTCTGTATCACACACACCCATCACAAATGCAGTCTGTTATACATAACTTATTTTGTAATTATAAAAAACAATTTGAGAACAGCTTCTCTGAATTTAAACGTTCGCATCGTAAATGATCTTTCTCATGAAGTAATGTCAGCTGTAGGTCCGTTCTGTTGTGTGTAGCTGTCAATCTTAGCTGTCGATTACATGGTCCCGCCTAGTTTTTTTTTATTTTTTTTTTGTTAGGGGAAAACTGCAACTAAAAGAAAACCTATTGAAATTTGTTAACTGCAAGGATAACTTTCGAAAACCATTGAAACCATGTTTGTAAATAACAGAATTTCTGAGGAAATTATATTTAAAGTTCTGATTTTTCTCATAGACATGCTTTGGCCAGAAATCATTCTGCAACCAGTACCAGTGATCCCCACTGTTTGGCGGCCATTTGAGACACATTTGATTGTAACATATGTCATATTACCATGATGACTATTAAAATGAAAATAGTCTTACCTGAAACTGATGTTAATGTAGTCACAAAGTTTTTTTTGATTGAGCTCGTCTTGATTATTTGCCGAAAAATTTCATCCACATCCATTGTTGTAGGTTTAAAAATACCTTGAATTCTGGCTGCCAGAGTTCACGATTTTCAAAACACACAAGAAACGCGTTTTATACTAAAACATTTTCCGCAATCACAGACAAATTACATTTCTCAGCCGAGCACTGATCAACAGTGGGTCTTTTGCTCTGGAATTTGGTTTGCTCTGGTTGTGAAAGAAAATAAGAGACATTGCAGATTTGGACAGGATTAAAAATACAAAGTACTCCTGAGAAATAGAAATTACTGAATAGCGCTAAACTAACTGTTCTTGCATCCCACTATCCACTCATTCGGAAGCACAATGAACTTTGCATATCAATGCAGGCAACATTATGACATAAATGGACTTTAATAAGTTCATTAATTGGATTGTGTTGGATTTGGGGAACTGTAGGATTACACCCTACACATGCTCTTACAAAGGCCAGCTTGCAGTGTGAAGACTGCAGGGAGGAGCGTTGTAAAAATAGCACAGAGGAATTCATGAGCCAGAGAGAGGGTGACACCATTGTAATGACAAAGCCAGACTTATGCATCAAATGCAGTGTGAAGTGAGCTGTAGAAAAGTGGCACTATTACTGAGAATTCCATCAAAGAGAGAACTGCAAATGGAGAGAGGGTTTTATGAGACGATCTGGTTTCGATGACGGTTACGTTTATTTTTTCACTTTCAAATAAAGAAAAGTTCTAAAGTATTGGCAGACTTGTGGAATTTCTGTGTGTGGATAGAATGATCAGTTGTGTTTTTACTTACAAATACTTTCTTATAAACACTTATATTACAGGAACATATTAGAATTTCAGTGTTAAGTGAGGAATTTGTAAGAAGCCATGTTATTATGAAATGGCCTTTCGTTATTAGATATCAGACATTAACAAATCATGTCCTGATACAGTAGCACTGACAGTAGTGCAGCCAAAATGTATTTTGGTTTTACTTGTTCACCACCAGTGCATAGAGTGGAGGTACAGGGGAGGAAGGTGGGGTGAAGTTCCGACGAGGGTAAATGGAATAAGGTAGGATAGCTCTGACTACTTCTCCTAAACGTGATAAACAAACAACCCTCTGTTGTCAAATGTCTTGTGATGAAGAGGACCAAATTACAACATTAAATGTTACTCTCTAAAAGGACACCAGTCTAATTCAATCTATGTTGAGTTAAATTTACAAATCAATGAAACTAATAACAATTACATACATTTATAATTTGTAAATTGGAATTTAGGGACTATAGATGTTCTCTATGTCAATGTTTGTAAAAAAAAAACACAATAGACCTTTAAATATAGAGGAAAAGTGTTAGATTACATATTTTTACTGTAGTTAATACTCTCAAATCCTGATTGAAAGCATCATCAAGAGCATTTTAGCCTCTGTTTTACACATATTTGTCTTTACAAACCTTTGAACAGCTTTTTTCAAATCACATTAAAACATCTTAAATCCAACCCACCAAAAGTCACAAAGTTCGGCAAGAGGTTTAGCAAATTCTCTTTAAACAGAAAGTCATCATTCAATGGTGTCATTGGTTTTCTCCAGGGATCACATGTCCAATATTCTTTACAGCTATCTTTTTGCAAAGTACTGCAAATCTGCATGTTGGCAGATCCTTTCCCCTGTGAAATGTTTCCTCTTTCTGATATGCCTTCGGTTGCTGGCTTCCTCGGTCCTGCTTAGTTTAACTCATCCTGCATTACTTCGTACACTGAACAGCGCTCACCATGTAGCGGCGCGTTCTGACAGAGTGAAAAATGGTAATACAGAAAATAATGGTTAACATGTGTTCAGTTCTCTCAGCAGAGCTCCCAAATCTTCCACAAACAGATACATTGTCCCTTAACTGGGTTTTGAGCTTCAAGGACTAGAAAGGGGAAGGTAAGCTACACTGTAATCAAATATCACTTTGAAAGAAGTACTTCCACATCGTCACTGTGAGCAGATAGTGGCAAATATTTTGTAGCTACATGTGATCATCCGGAGATGATAAACCGAGGAAATGATAAACAGGGGATATCCATCCATCCATCTATCCATTTTTGAAAGCATTTTTTGTTTAGACCGTTTTTTTTCACCAGGCTAAAGCAAACTTTCGCCCAGTACGTAGGTACAAAAACTGGTCGTACTAAACTTTCTTTTCGGGAGTTTTATTATCTGGATCTGCCATAAGTTTGTGAGGATATGTGGTGGGAATGAACATTGGAGCTAGCTGTCTTGCTCGGATATGTTAGGGTAGATCCCCCTTGTATGTGGTGTAGGGGAAGAAGGTGGGAGTGATAAAGCTAGTTCGGACAAAGGCAGAGAAGGAATTGTGGGTCAATGGAATAATTAAACTGGGCATTAAGTCCAGATTAACTCTAAAATATTGACAAACTTTAATCTTTAAGTTGGTGTGAAAAAAAATGCTCTTAACAATGAATACTTTCAGAAATAAAAAAAATAATGCTGGTTTATTTGTGTAAATTCACAAATTTAAACTGATTGAACAAAATAAAAATATAAATCAAATCATTATTTAGTGGTAATAGCCTTGATTCAGGTGTTAATTGTAACAGGAACACTTGAAAAATGTCTCGGGTTTTGTAGGATTATAGTCAGGCCAGCTGGGAAACATTATCTCTTCAACATGTCTTCCTCTTGCCATTCAGAAGGCATCCGAAACAGATGCCTGAGCCACCTCAACCGGCTTCTCTAGATGTGGAGAAGCCACAGCTCTACTCTCAACTCCTCCCGAGTGACTAAGCACCTTACCCTATCTCCCATAGAGCGCCCACCCACCCTACTGTAGAAAACTCATTTTCAGGGGATCTCATTCTTTTGGTCAAAACCCAGAGCTTAAATCACCAACTTGAAAAACTAAATTAAATTACTGAAGTATGTTCTAAACAAGAGGAAACACTAATTGATGAAATGGAGGAAACTAAACTAATCCAAGAACAGTTACATATGTTTTAATGTAAACAAAGGGATACAACTTGAATCAATGACATCACTTCACATAAAAGTTAATTTAACTGCAAAGAAAAACTTTGATTTAAACCAACTTTGCCAGAGCTGAGGGGGAACATGAAATCCAAGAAATCCAAGTGAACGATTCATGGAAACAGAAATCTACCAATGGGGCTTTTACGTCTCTTGGCGAGTAGAAATTTTGGTGGATTTGCGAAAACCAATGAATCCAGATATTTGATAGTTCCTCCCCATGAGTCAGTGACTCTTTCAGTCACCTTTTACTTCAAATTTATAGCCAACTTCTCAAGTGCTCCGGAAAGCATTTCCATATGTCACATCACTGTTAAAACAGAAAAAAGCACCTGATCTTTACCTCTGACACAAACACAGTTTTTCTTTCTCTAAACGTCTTATTTTAGCCCAAAGATGAACTTGTAAGGTAAATTTGACGTCATCGACTGAACATGTGATGTGTATGTTGAGAGGAGCTGCTCGGGGTATCAGTGACTCCCCACAGGTGTGAGTCAGTGTGGCCCAGAGCCCTCGCAGGAAATTAAGCACCACTCATGTGATTAGCAAGTTACGGCTGATGGACGGATCTAACGGATCAGTTTTATAAATTCACTTCCTCTACTCCCTAGACCTCATTCCTAAAACAACATCACACATGATCACACTCTGACAGGACTGGGCCATGTGGGCTCAAAACATTCCAGAATCCAACTTTTAAATAAACATAGGAGTGCATTATTTCTGTAATGAAGAAATTATTTATTTTAAGGAGTCGTTACAATACGACAACACTGTCATGGACAGGAAATAAATCAGAACAAAGCAAAATTGAGCAAAACCTGAGAACTGATTGGTCAGTGTAGATTAATTTTTCTGACACATCTATGATACGCTGCTATAAAATAAATATTAACCTAGAACTGCATTACTTCAGATGCAAATGTTGCTTAATGGTTTCTCCATCAAAACGATATTTACACTCTCTTTATTTCTTTTCTGAGATATTGATTTGTCTCTTTTGCCTTTGGCACCAAACAACAGAATATCCCAATCTCCAATAAGAGAGCAAGACTGAAACAACTGACAACAAGACTCAGAGAAATACTGACTTTTCTTTCATAACTATTACATCAAAAGTCTTGGGTGAATGTTATTGCTATGTTATGATTTTGAAAGGTTTGATATGAGGTTGATGCACATGCAAGATAAAAAAACACTTTCAGTGTCTTAAAATATACCGTATTTTACAATGACTCGTAAATTCTGCAGTTTTGCGACTTTATGTGACAATCTGCTGTAAATGGAATTTCGACCCAAATTTGTTGAATAACTGCATTAAACGCTGTTTTGTATATTTGTTGCAGATTTAGCACAAAGCTCTTTGGTAAACTTACAAAGAGCCAAGAAAATTATAAATGTAAAACAAAAACAAAAGTTTTACAGCAGTTAAAAAATCATAAATCCAAGTATTGACATTACTACCTATGATCTGTAGATTAACTTTGTTAAACAGAGGGTGAAGGGCACAGAGATAACACAAAATGTTACACATATTTGGTATGCTAGAAAAAATACTACACCAACTGTTATCATTGTACTTACTGGTAAGGATTTAGAGGAAGAGGTTGGTCCAAATAAACTGGGAACTGATTTATGCTTTAATCCATATGTTTAGTAAATCCAGTACTATACATATGTAGATTAGCATAGGAGTTATCAGGAAAATGCTGATGCTTGGATTGGGGGATTGAGGAAGTGTGAGGAGGGATCGATGACCGTAAAATGAATTTCTCACAGATTCCTCTCCTGGCAGAGAAAATAAATCTGCAAATCTCTCACAAAAGAAAACATGTTTGCGGACTTCTGTTTCCTGGGATTAAGGGTTGAGGTGGAGGGAGGGACCTAGTACTTCCATATGTCACAATGCGCTAGTTAAAATAATTTCAGCAAAACTTATCTCGGCAACATTTTCACATTTCAAACTCAAACTGAATTTTCTTCAAACTTAGATCTATGCTTCTCGCTGCATGAAAGCTACTTTTAAAAAAATCCATAATATCATGTTTGATGCTGATATAAGTTGGTGACACTTCTGCCTTTATTACGTGATGAGTTGGTGTTTTTATTTCAACTAGAATTCACAAAGGGAGCTCTGGAGTTTATCCTTCAAAGAAGAACAAGAATAATATATTTGTCTTCAAATTTAGAGCATCACCTCATGGTTGCTTGTCAAATTAAATTATAGAAGTTGAAAATACAGTCCTCAAGAAACGAAATCCCCTTTTAGACGAAAAGAGGTTTGGTTGAATTACAGCATCTGAACTCTTCACATCTTCATTTATCAAGACTATAACAATTCCATTACAGTAACATTGGCGCACTTCAGTGTTTTATCAATACGCTCAAGCTGCTTAACTTCAAAACATCTCAAATTTATCTCAACCTTAAAAACCAAAAACTCTGGTGTTTTAAAGACGGTAGGTAATTGACTTTTATGAAAATATCAGGCAATAGTCCTATTACCATAAAGCGTTTCCTGTGACAGAAAATGGATGACTTGAATCTGTGAGCGATTAAAGCTCCAGCACCTCTATTCTTTCACACAGAAAAACCAAAGCTGCTAATGCAGGAAGAATTGGCAAATACCAGCAGGGAGTGAACCGGGGGAAATATCATAATTCTGGTGTGATTGAGGTAATGGGCTGCTAGTGTCTTGTTTCCCCTTTTTGGCACTATGTAATCGGCTTACAAGTCTTTTCTGGAACCACTTGACTCCCCTCTGTCGGGTGCAGTTGTGGGAATCAAAAGGAGTCAAGATACAGATATCTGGACGCAATGTAATATAAGAGGAACTTTCTTTAGAATAGAACTGTAGTGGGTTTTGGAAAAAATATCAAAACTCTTTCCCGACATGTTAGCTCCAAATAAATCAATTAAGTTCCAATATTATACTCCTGATTTGTCTGATAACATTGTAGCTGGGAGCTGTAATGAGCCTGAAATAAAGTCTATTTAAAAAGTGGGATCATATTGCAGTTATTGAGCTTTGAAAAGCTGACATTCCTAATTTTCCTAAAGAGTTCCATCTCAATAAGCCCTTTAAATTCAGCTCAGAAGTATAGCTGTAGTATCTTTACTGTGTCCTGGCTCCTCTGAGCGTTCTGCACTTTTTTGCCAGTCCTAATTACAGCTGAACTGTGCAGCTGGTGGCTCTGGGAAGAGCAGACGTTTCACAGACTCCCGAATCAACCCCTCAGGGCCCTGCATGTGCCCTGATACGGCCGATCCATCATCAAACTGGCAAGGGACTCTTCAAAGGGTATGCAATGTCCATTCTACTCAGGTAAGCTGAGAGATTGAGAAATCAGAAGAGTTATAACTGCAAAAACCATAGAAAATAGTCAGATTTTTCCACCATTATAGCGATCAGTAGGGTGAAGAAAACTAGTTGGTGTATTGTTTAGGCAATGGGATCTTAGAAAGGTCTAGGTTAACCATATTAATATCTGAACATTTTTTTTGTTCTAATTTTTTCCCACAGTTTTATTGTAACCTATTTGTGGTGGAAATCTTTGAAAATCCTTGAATTTTTGAGAAGCATCTAAAATATCAGGAAAATGATGAGTCCATTACAAAGTGTGCACAGCATAGTGCCACTCCCTACATGCAATACACAGTCTGTGTGTAGGGCACCAACTGCTAGAGGGGGGCACCTTTATCCCATTTGCTCTAAAAAAAAAAAAGAATGTCAATAAAAAAATGAATAGTTATGTTTTAATAATAAATTACTATTGTCAATAAAACAAATATCTGCGTGTATATTACGTTGTAAAAAAAAATAATAACTATAGAGTTATATAAATGTGGACGCTTCCTGGTCCACCTTAAAAAGATGCAATGCTTCCAGAATAATCTTACTGTCGTGTTGACCTTCCTGGAAGGAGTCAGCATGTTCTCCCCGTGCTTGTGTGGGTTTCCTCCGGGTGCTCCCTTTTCCTCAACAATCCCAAAAAACATATGTTTAGGTTAACTGAATAATCTAAATTCCCCTCAGGTGTGAATGTGTGAGTAAATGTTGTCCTGCAATGGACTGGTGATCTGTCCAGGGTGTACACCTGTCTCTCGCACAATGTGCATTGGAAACCCCCGTGACCCTGAAAGGGAATAAGCAGGTTGGAAAATGAATAAATAAATGGTTTCGATTACATGCTCTTTGTTCATATTTGTTGATAAAAGTGAAATATTTAATCATAGTTTCAACTATTGAATCTATTAAACCCAGGGCATGACCTGCTGATTGTGCTTTAAGGTTCCATGTTTAATTTTCTCTTATGGATGGTAACTAAACAGACACAAGAATAGTTGAACAAAACTCGTTACAGTATTATAATAATTATTATTGGCTGTCATAATTTTATTGTGGTATTTTAGAATTATTTAATCCCCAACTTGGATTTCTTGGGGGAGTAAAAATGCATTTAGTGTTGGGTACACACAAACTCACATTTCTCATTTTCTCTTTCGGATGCGTTTAACTCTACATCATTTCAGAAAGTATTGTCAGAATCCAATATTTGTGAATACTGTACGATAGAATTTTTTAGTTATTCCAACATGAACGTGGATTTTTTGAAGAAAAAATGCATTTATTAAAATTTTGTTTTGAGTACCATAGAACACACAACATTTTTGGGAGCACCATAGAACATTTCCGCTTTGGGCAACCATTTGGCCAGCAGCAGCCCTTGTGAACAGTAATGGAAAGGTCCCAAATATTTCAGTTTAATCCATCTTGTGTGATAAGAAAAGATATCCACAAACCATTATTTACGGAGATCAGAGCATGAGAAATGCCAATATGTCTCCGCTGAGCAGAAATTACCTGACCTCTCACCTCAGTAGTTTTCCACGAGAACCAGAAAGTGTTCTTTTAAAGTGGGGATCCAATTTACTTTGAAATTTACACTTCATCAGAAAAAATAGTACTTGTAATTAAAATGCCATAATAACTCTCAATCATACCAATGCTTGCTAAATAAATGATAATCTAATACATCAAAGGACCAGGATGCTCCTGAAACTTTTCGAACCAATTAAGAAAGCACTGAATGACATCGACTATTGTAAACACCAATTACAGTTCACCACTTCTTAGACATTCCCCAAAGCAACAGATGCCGTTCAAACATGTTCAGACTAAGAGAACAAAGACAGAAGAATGCCATCCGACCATTCATCGATGTTATGATACATCCATCATCAGTGTCTGTCAATGTGGACTGGCTTTTAGTGGAGGATTTAGAGGCCCAGGTCAACAACATTACCATAAATAAAATTAAAATATATATTTTTTTATCTGATTTTAAAATGCAGAAGATAACTATATTTGCTGGAAATTTTTCTTCTTCATCAAACCAGAAGAACTTCTATAAAAGCAGGGCAGACAAAGTTCGCCATTGTCGACACAGGCAGCAAGAAACGGCAGATTTTTTAGGAAACTTTTTTACTTTTCTGTCAGGTGTTCATAGAAAACCACAGATATAGAATAAATATTATGCCACAGTGATTGCACAAGCAGTTCGTTTTAAAACTATTCTACGCTCATTAATTAAAAGGCATAGCCTGAACTCGGTTAATTACTCTCCTGGGTGCTATCTATTAATTCTGGTGTTTTCTCTCAGCAAAATCTTGCCATTTTGGCATTAAGCACGTATTTGCATCCAGGCAGCTGTGTCCTTTACTGTGGAGAGCATGGATCACTGCTTCTGCTACTCTTTGAGAACTTTAAAGCTCCATAACAATGAACAAAATATAACAGACGTAAAGGATTTAGCTATTGAGGGATCTATTGCTGGATAATTCTCTTTTAAACGACATCTCAACAACTGTAACAAATAGTTCCCGTTTAGATCTACTGAGAGATCTGCTGTTGTTTCTTTTATTTCTATTCGGTACGACTGGCAGCTAATTCTGTAAATACTGGCTTCATGAAAGCTCGTCAAGGATCGTCAGTTAAATGAACCATTATAGAATTCAATCTTAAAACGAAGAACAGACACAGTTCTAATTAAGTTTTCATCTTTTAACAATTTATTGACCATGTTGGACAATCCTTGCTCCTAATGGAGCAACACAAATGCAAACTTATCATGATAATAGTCATTATCATAACTCTGCTTTCTGTGCTCTTCCAGCGAGTCGTTTGGTACGACTCATCGGTTCTAGAATGCGTGCAGTCTATATGCATCAGCGTGTAAGGGACCTATACAAGAGATCCTTTGGAAGGCCGGGTCCCACCGGGCAGCGCTGAAACATATTGTAATAAACATGCCAAGCTCAGTTCTCTGCTCTCTCGCAACCAGCCAGAGACAACACAACTCCTCATCTGTGCTCCAACAATGGCATTAGACTGTCAGAGACACTTTCAAACTGCCCTGACACAAAGCCAAGTGCTCCATTTAACAATAATTCAATGTTGGGCCAATTGCACCAGCGCCAAACTATCATCCTGAGCAACTCTTGATCATCATCACATTTTTGGAGGTTATAAGTTTTATTTCTTGGGATATCAGCTAATTTTGGATAAAGGTACTTCAACATGAAGTGAAGGATGACATATAAAGTTGTATTTCACCATGAGGTGCTATCTGATTCCACTGTCATTGAGGCATTAAGCAAAAGCATCATAAAGCTTCTAAAGTACTTAAATGACATCACCAGATTCTGTGTCTCCAAGAGTTCCATGAGATCAGTCAAAGGAAAACCAACCCATGCTCTTTCTTTGTGGGAAAAGGCAAAAATTGCACCGACTGCTTGCATTCTGGGATTCTTAATACGGGCTACTGTAGACCTAATACTAAGTAAGGATTAGCAGATCAACACATCACTTACATGGAGGAGGTCATGTATTTCTTTTATTTACTTTTTAATTAACGCATCTTTTTTTAAAAACACTAATTTTCAACAAGCAGCCAAAAATTTTCGGCTCTTCTGACATATATAAGCTTATGCATGATGCTTTTGTTTATTCAAAAATTTTCAATGGAGCTAGCTCCAAAAAAGCAATAGTTTTAAAATGAGTGACATGCATAAAGGCTACAATGATGACCTGCTGCACAATGACGCTCTATTTTCTGTGTGGTCAACAAAGGCATTCTTTGGTCAGAGGCAGGCGATCGAAACAATAGTAACATTTCTCAGATCGGCGTCAAGTAAGTCTTGTAACAGAAAAAAAAGATTATAATCCTATTTTCGGGTGGATTTCTGAGCTAGAACACCTCTCTTTTCACCTTCCCCCATTCTCCACTCCCCCAATCATCTTTGTGTCTCTTTTCCTTGTCTCTCAGCATGTCGTTAGTTGATAGCATCTCAAATGTTTTTGCTAAATAAGTCTGTGTTTTCGGTTTAATCTCCTGAAACCTTGCTTTCTGAGACTTCATACTTCATACTTCCTGTTATTGTAGCTTAAAAAAACAATGAGGGATTGAGTGATTTATGCTGAAAATCCAATAATTTTGTTAAAACAAAAATTAAGTTATGATATCCTATTTAGTGCTAAGTAGTAAATTAAATGAAAAACTCTTCACACTGAGGTGATGTTTGCTATTGTCTGCGAGTGCATACACCAGATTCTTTATGGTTGTCCGTTCAGCTGTGCCTCAGAATCCTAGACCAGAGATTTTACAGTTTCAAGAACAGTGTTATTACTACCTTGTGTTAGATTCTGTTCAAACCTTATGCTGTGCCATTTTTTACATTGTATGGTTCCTCTAAACTAAAGAGTCGACACCCGACAGCGTACAACTAAGGAGCTGGAAACCCCATGCCATAAGAATGATCAACATTGCATGGCTTGTGGCAGATCGGATATTAAATAGATAAGAATGACAATTCCTGAAGCTCAACAGGAGGCACTCATAAAAAGCAGAAATTACCTGCATCTGAAAGAAAGGAATTACCAAGACCAATTTATTTTCTGTTCAATTATTCTTGCATCTGGTTAGTTACTATACATCTGTGCACTTGCCCCTATTGCTCTACGACAGCACTCCAACCCTTTAACCAAGCCATAGCTTGCAGACCAGGAAGCCTGGTTCTCTATGTGCTATTTTAGATCCCTGGCATACCACTGTCTGCATGCTCGCACAGCTCATCATGTAAATAATGTTTCTCTGGTAACATTAAATGTACCAGGGATAGATTGTGCGCAGGAATGTACGATCCATATAATGAGGAATATCCTTGATTATCAAAAAATCCACAGAATGACGCTGTTTCCAAACACGGCTTGAGATAACTAAAGTGAGGAATGATGTTATCACTGATTCCCTTGCTGTCTTTAGGAGCAAATCAGCAGAGCACTTCTCAACACCCCATGGGTCCAACAGTGCCAAAGGTGTTAGACATTTGTTCTCCTCCCCCAACTCTCCAAAACAAATTACTGCTCGTAAAAACTGACAGATATGAAACTTGAGATTGAACAGGTATTGGGTGAGGGAGAAGAACACAAACCACATCATGTGTGGGTGTGTGGGGTCTGCTCACTCACCCCGTACATCTTCTCTTTCATTCAGCACCTCCTTCCTTGTCTGGAACACTTCTGTCTTTCCGTATCTGCCCTGCTGCACTTATTGGCCTTGCTTACTCATAGCTGCTTTTTAATTCTTACATTTAATGGTTTTTGTATGTCATATGAGAATTTGTAGTGGTTGAATAAAGTTGAAATAACAGTAAAACTCTCTTTTCACTTGGGTCCATGATCATTTCAATGCTTTTTTTTAAAAGCAAACCTCTGTTTCCGGGAATTGTTTCTTGAAACTAATGTTAGAGGTGGTCTGAGGGCTGGACATGTGGCACCATAAAGTCATTGCCTGTTTGCCTAAGTTTTAACTAGCGAATAAATCACATTGCGACAAACAATCCAAGGAGTACAAGTGTACAATCCTCTAAACTGCAAGCAAATATGCAAGGCTGCTTTTTTCTCTTCAAACATAATAAAAACTTACTTTATCCCACACAATTGATATTCTATATTATGCGAGAGGAGAGGGAGCTTTTTCTTTCTCTTCCACCATCTTGGTTTTATGTAAATATGGTTGTGCAAGCGAACAGTTCTGAAGTGACTGGAGGATTTGGGAGCAACCAAGCCCAGATGTGGAATTAAAAGGAACCATTGTCAATGGAAAGCACCCTTTGTTGAATTTGCCAAGAATCTACTGTGCATTTATCGGAAAACGTATAAACTTCAGAATCAGAATGAGCTTTATTGCCAAGTAGGTTTACGCATACAAGGAATTTGCTTTGGTGACAGACCTAGGCAGCCATCTGCGGCGCCATCTTGTAAAGAAAGAAATGGATATACATTGGGTAAGGTAGCTCAAAAAGAGCCTATTCCACACTGTCCTTCAAATGGCAGTGTGGAGCAGGTTAAAAAAGCCAAAACTGCTGTCGGTTATACAATGCTGAAATTTTTCAAATCTTGAGAGACAAAGAATGGACCTTTGTGAGATTGTTGTTTTCACCTAGCAATGTGTGTGTCAATCATTAAAGTGTGTGGTGTTTGCAAACTATTAGACTTTCAGTTTGTTTTATATTATTAGGTTTGCAAACAGTACGGAATTTCAATGCAAGTACGTTTTAAATCGCATACCCTATGTGCTACGTATAGATATATAATCAGTTATCCATGAATTCATCTGCTGTAGCTCAATAAAGGTCTGTCACTAATAGAAATGATGTGTGTGTGCGCGCGTGTGTGTGTTTGTGTATTTGTGTCGAAAGGTTTGCAGCATGAGTGGAAATCTGGGAAAAAGCCTTCCGACTGGGCTGCACTTCTAAAGTGGCGCTGACCCAGTTAAATGGTCCACGCGGCAAACCTGCCGTTCACTAAAACCCAGTTTTCACTCATAACCATCATCTTTACTCAAATGACAAATAATTAAAAGTATTTATAGAGCAGACATTAAGGCAGTATTTTCTTTGGAGTTGCCAAGCAACAAGTGACGACGCTGAGGTATATGTGGGGGAATCTGGTCAAGCGTTCTGAGGTTAGATCTCCAAGGGCTGGCTCTCAGGATGGGAATTTTGACCAATGGCTATCAAGCGGCCCAAGCCAGGCTGCTTTCTGACATCATACTGCATTATGAAGGTGCAGAGAAGCATGGAAAGCTCACACTGTTATGGTGCCAGTACAGTAGGAACAGCCATAAGTTTGAGGTCAAAGCAGGGCCAACTCCAACTCAACATCCTGAAATGTTCTATAAAGCAGTGGCTATTTCTGTCCATTTCTTTTCCTTTAGTGATTTCCAGTTACTGTTTTTTTTTTCTTCAGTGCTTTAATCTGTGAAGTGAGACTGGGGTCAAGTAAAAGTACAATTGTACTCCACAAAAAGAGCACAGATATTATCAAACATCATTTTGGTGGAAAATCATCTGACAAAATGTATTGTGTATAGTTTAAATAAGCCAAAAACATTGAAAATGTGTTTACCGTCCAGACACCACCATGATAGTCATGAGATCACAAAGTACATGGTGGATTGGTACGATTGGATTTAGGACTTTTTGCAGGATTATTCAATCGGAATCAAAACAATGACAGGACTTTGATTATGAGAGGCCAAAGGTGATATATAATTCATTATTACTGATTTATTCATTGCATTTTGGAACCAAACTTTCATATGTTAGCATAGATGTAACAATGAGTTATTCTGATATATACTTTTAAATAAATGGAGGACAGTCTCCATTTCCTGTGGTTCCCTTCATTTGCTTCCTGTCACCTGCATTGGGTTTCCAACTGTATCCCAACATATTGCTTATTGTACGTCCCCCCATTTCTGTTTTTTTAATAAACTTGTCTGTTCTGGATACCTTGTTGATGTCACCTTGGTTAGTTGGTGCACCATGACTTTGATTCTCGTTTTACCTGCTTTGATCTGTGTTTGAACATCAACTGTGAGAATTCATTCTGGAGAATCCATAAAAAATAAAAAGGGTTCAAGAACCTCAGGTGCCATCACCTTGTGGGCAACCATGCTACGTACCGAAACGTGAGCTTTGTGTACCATTACATCCCTAAAACACTTTTCTATTTTGCCTGTTTGCAAAAATTACAAGACTTAAATAGTGAAATTGTTTATTTTTAAGGGTTTCAATAGAAGCACAATAAAAACAACATTTAAAATATTGTAAACAAAGAATTGTTCCAATTTTTCCAACTATTTGTTGCACTATACATTATGACCAATCCTAAATTAGCAGTGTGTATTCAAGCTAGAAATGGCAAAGATTCTGAAAAATATAGCAAAATTAAAACTTAAAACCAGAAAATAAGCTCTTACTACAACCAAGTGGCTCTATGACTGGGACTAGATTTTTTTCTGTCATTGTTTTGAAAAAAATATTGTCAAATTGGTAAAAGAAGTACATTATCAATCGTAATTGCTGCATTTCCTGTGCTCACATGGTGGCGCTATAACTGATACTGTAGATTGCAGTGATTGCAAATGGAATTGGGATTTGGGATTGATCTGACTTTATACGGCTGAGGGAAATTTGATTTTTCTACCCCCTCAGCTTCGCAATGTGACATCTCAAATGCCTTAAGGCAGCACTGCTGAAGGTTGGAGGTGAACAGATAAAATCTCATTTGTATGACGCTAGAAAAAGTGAACATTTTTAGAGTTTTTTGCACAATAACCGAATTCCAGTTGAGTTCGGAAACGTAATCCATATTCAAACACTCCATAAGCTGAAACATGTTAGGTAGCGCTATAGAGCGATTTTGCCATACCCACATTCGAACCTTAAACGGACATAAAATTTCACTAGTTCTGACGTGTGTGTGAAGTTTGGCAGCTTTTCGAGCACGTTAAGGCCCTCAAAAATGTGCCGAAAACCAAAAAACAATAATACTTTGAGCAATTACAATAGGGTTCTACGCATCTTTGGTGCTCAAGCCCCAACTAGTTTTTGAATATGCATTTGCTTAACGAAACAACTTTATAAACACATATACACCCAATAATACTAAATACATGCAGGGAAAAAAAATACTATTTCTTCTTCAAAGTAGAGGAATCGGATCAATTGGAGAATTTTTCTATTAGCTGGCCTAAAAAGCAGACACAACACTGTCTACTCCCTCAAGATAGCAGCTAATAGTGCATGTGTTTGCTTTGGAAATTTCATGGCCGGTGCAGTGTGACCTCGAGCACATGGTCGATCCTTCACCTGCTAATCACTTCTGTCTGCTGCTGAAAAGGTAGCACAAGCATTGGCCTTTCTGGCAGCCGTCTGACAGAATATGGAGATATGAAACCCTTCCCGAACACTGCACACACCAAGGCCAGGAGAAAGGCAGAAGGCAAATGATACGGACTGGCTTTTCACCTCAGGTCAAGTCTTCTCCAGCTTGATCAGTGATTGGCAAAAGCACTTCTCACATTACAGATCCCCCCACTCGAGAAGAAAGGGCAAATAAACATGAACCGTTGAGATGGAAAATCCCTGTCAGAGCTAAAACGTGACTGGATATAAAACAAACCGTGGATATAAAAGTTGAATTACTGCTGAAATTCTTGGCACAAGTGTTTTGTAAATGCTTCTGCTCTTGAATGGTGTCAAAACAAACAATCGTCATCAAAACTTTGGTTCACCTCTTTTTCTTATCAATCTGAACGAGGCTGTTATCCACCCCCTCAGTGATTCTGAGCTGAAGCTGCTGTATAGCCGTTCATCTGTGTCTCTCTTATCTCACTCTCCTCCTTCAGTAAACAGTTCAGGAGAAGCTCAGCCTTTACCAACACTCATTCACTAGCTCATATATCTTTGCCGAGGAGTATATCTCTCACTAACCCAAACACACATCAATCCGGTCATCTTTCACAACATATAAAGGAAATACACATTATGTGAACCAAGGAAATTCAAATATAGATTGGCAACTTACATCCCAGGAGCTCATTTTAACTAAAGTCACTATTTTCATTGTAGCTTAAGTTATAAGTTCTAATGGGCAATTGTAAAGAGTGGAGACATTCCTCCAACTATACACTCGCAGTCAAGAGCTTGAATCCACTTTGTAGACCCTTTGAAAGTTGTTTGGCTTAATGAAAAACTAAAAACTCAAATGATACCCAGAATGTCCACTTTGCAACAATTCTGCCAAGCCTTAGACATTTTCTCCAGAAAATTAAATGGAATTTAACGATGGCCCTCAAATGATTCTTCATTGATTCCTTAACCTAAAGACATTCCACAACAGCTCAATGGGGTTCAGATTCAGACATTTTTGCATTCAGAGCCACTGGCTCAAATTAAAGATGGGTTGGGTGATTACGCCCATATTTTAATGTGATTCCAAATTTGCTGTTCATTGATTCTGGGAATGTCATTATTTAAATATCTCAAAAGTACTCCAAAGTCATTATGACCATGGTACAGATCACTTGTGAAATCTGCAAAAAGAGAGGATTTTATGAAGTATTTCAATAGGAGTTTCCTGGGCTTATCATAAGTGCAGCCAATTGAACCATTATCATACACCCATATAAACCGAAAAGAAACTGCTTCCATCCCAATGTCTAACTGGGGGTAGAAATCACAGATTTCATCCATAGTTTGTCATAGACAAGCAACAGTTGATTTAATAACAGACTAGACAGTGTAAAAACAAAAACAAAAAAAATAAATAATTTGAAAACACAACAAAGCTGTATTCAACAAGCTACCATAATTTCAGTCTATTGCGTTGAGAATGCAAGGTAAAACATTGCAAGAGCAGAGATGCTGATCACTACGGTGGCCCATTAGTGCACAACACAACACAATTTGCACAATGCTATTGCAAATGAAAAACACAAATAAAACACAAAATATTTAAATTAGCGTTTTTGATGTGTGACAGCCGGTTTTCATTTGCAATAGCATTGTGCAATTTGTGTTGTGTTGTGCACTAATGGGCCACCGTGGACCATAGTTTATCGATTACCAAAACAAATAAAATGCCTTGTAGGGGAAACATGAATAACTAAAGACTTCTCCTGAGAATCATGGTTAATCAAACTAAAAGATGGACAGATAGATCTGCACTGGCAACATAAAAGGCTTGTTTCACGTGACTGCAATAAAGAAAGATTGACAGTGATCCCGTTCCAAACTCAGGTAGGCATGGGGATGTATATGCAAGTCAAAAACACAACACCTGGGAAATAATAAAAACACAAGGATATCATCCCAACAGTGAATTAAATAAGTTTCAATGCTTCTCTGTATGTACTAATAGAAGACGTCTACTGTCTACTGTCTACTAGAACTTAATTTAATTGTGAAGCATGTTAAATTTGTGAGTCACAGTGTAGCAGTGTAACTTTAAAATATTACAGTTTCTGTCAAAACATTGCAAATTACCTTCAGGAAAATGTAAATCCTTAAGATGTTTGAAGTCAACATAATTTCCCCTTTTTGTTAAATGTATGCACAAAAGGTTAAAGAAAGCCCTCTTAGCTACTTGCTTCTGTCTGGCTTCTTCATTAAGCAACTCCCTCTGAGGGGAGAAAAAACATCCATGAGGTCCACGGACATTTTTCATTTAGATAACAGTGTTCTTTCCATTTTGAGCCCATCTTTTGCCTCTTGTCAAGCACAAAAAAAACCTATTTTGTAAGTTGTTGGCAAGGGTACAAAAACAGTGGTCCTCCTGGAGAAGTCTACGTCTGAAAAAAGGAGGTATGCACCTGGCATTGTACACAAACAGCTTCTGGAGCTAAGACTTGGCAAAAAGTAAAGCTGTGCATCTCATGCTGCATTCTGAAATACAACCTTAGTTGCTTCACCAGACTTTTTTATCAAAAGAATATCTGTGTTCTAAGCCAAAAGCAGTAGAAACATTACATTTACAATGATTTTTGTCATACAAATAATTTGGGGCATATCCAGCCCAGGGGTGCAGCAAGATTTTCAAAAGTGTGGAGGATGGAAGTGTTAAACCGCAATAAAGAGGACTCCATCGCATGTGATAAATGGCACTACACAAAAATTAGTTTGAAAATTTTCTACTTTAAATAGTGAGCAAAACACTTGTGTACGGTGACCGATTAGTGCATTACACAAAATAAGAAAAATTATGGAAGTGGAATTTTTAAAGTTATTTTCACCATGAGTTACAAAAATAATGTGCCAGTCATTTATTTTCAATACGAATATGAAAATATCTTGGGTAATCTACCTCAGATTAGCACCAGCAAGTCATTTATTTAATAACAATTAGCAAATTAACAATTTTCAACAGGATCTGCAGACATGTCACAAAACAAGAAGTAATCTACAAGAAAGATACACAACATATTCATCAAATATAGTTGTATCTCATGTGTAGTGATATACTGCTCCTTGAGTCACCTTATCTCAACATGGGCTGCTTCTGAGGATTTACAAAGTAGTCTGGAAAAACATTCCAAGGCACTTAGTTCACGTACGTAGGGGCACTGACCCATCATTAGACTTCCTACTTCAAAAGTGAGAAGATGCTGTGGCATCTTACCATCTCAGCAATTATATTCTGCTAATTGTCTTCCAAACAAACAATGAGCGTAGAACATAGCTGGCCGCAATTAGCCGTCATATCTCATCTGAGAGAAATGAGATGCCAATATTGTAGCTGACCAGGAGGAACAAAAAGAGATCTTAATACTTTATTAGTGGAGTTTACTACCCTCGTTCTACCCTAAAAAAAAGGTGCATTTAGGGAGCATTTATCTCAATTATGTTAAACCATACACTCTAAAAAAAAGTTTGCCAGTGGTTCTTCAGGGGTTCTTTGCAGGTTTGAAGATGACATATAGCACTTTTTCACTTTAAAGAACCCCTTAGTGCTCTTTTGGGTTCTACACCGGTTCTTCACCAGTTCTTCGCTGGTTCTTTGCCGATTTAAAGGTGCTATTTAGCACATTGTTGTTCTAAAGAACCCCTTTACTCATTTTGGTTCTTCAATTGTTATTTGTATAGAACTTTGACGGTGTAAAGAAACTGGCTTTTTTGGTACTTTGTTATACACAGATGCTGGTCATATACATGGTCTCATATAAAGTTTATTTAAAAGTTCTAAACAGCACCTTTGAAGATAAGTGTTAAACGACACCAAAAATGTTCCTCTATGAGTTACAGGCAAAGAACCAGATTTGAATCCATGTAGAACCTTTTATTAGAGTGTAATGTAAATGACAAATATTATATTTTCACTTTAACAATGATTAATTACAAAAATGCTGACATTTTAGGCTTTCAATGTGCAATGCAAGTTTAAACTAAGTGTTCTGTAAAAATGTAAAGCAGAATATTTGAAATGTGGCTCAGTGAAACTACTGAAAATAACAGATGTTTGTTGATCTTGTATCTTGGTGTTCCCTTGCAGCCACAATTCAGTTCAACGGTACATGAGGGTAGATTTATGAAACGTGTCACAAAGAATTGGTTTGGCACTCGTGCATTTTGGAGCAAGTGAAAATATTCCTTAGTGATTTTTCAAACTGAGCTTTCCTTTGATGCTTTGTTCAGAAATTGTATCGCAGGGTAATGTGTTTGAAAGCCAATTTACCCATTGACCCTCTGTGAGAAAATCAGTCATTTTAAGAGTGAAGAAAGGAAAAAGTAGGTACTTGATGGAAGCCTTTGAGTCTTTGAGCAATTGTTACCAAATGTCACCCACAAACTTTTAACATCTCATTATTTGTTCAGTGCCATGCAGGTAGCCAAACAAACTAAAAAGGATTGACATGTAGCTCTGAGGTCACAAAAAAGTGTAAAATACAACTAAAGTGTAAACATATGGGGTTTTACGTTGTATGGCATGGTAGTTCTGTGTAGTTTAGTGTCGTTTTTGTCCCCTATACCACTCGCTTTGGTAAGGTTCCACAAACAAGACGATTCAAGCTGGAATGGATTATTTCAAACTGGTCAGAGTAAGTGTGATACATGCAGATCAGTGATTGGACCAAGGAAAAAGTCACTACCAGTCTTGTCTGGATTCAGCTTCTCTGCCTCATTCATTTCAATGGGAAGCAGACTTTTAAAAATGTCATATATAAAATCCCAGAAATATGTCAGATATGCAGAAGGTCATTCCTCTATAAACGAAGTAGACCCTTATAGCATATAGTGTTGAAAAGTCCCGAACATTCCTATAATACTAAAACATTGTGTCCGAAATGACAGCACTCAGTTAGGTTCAAAAAACAACCTTGAAAAGACTGCAAGCTTTAAAAAGAATGGTACACATACATATCTATGCATTTTTAGACAAGCATGAAGCACAACATTGCTCGGTTATTGTTATGGCTTGGTTCTAAAAACACAAAAGCTGTAATGAATCCAATAATTGACTCAAAGAAAATCTAATCAGTGACCAGTAACTACTTCTAGTTGTGAAATCTGTGTGTTTACTATGTCTTTGAGGCTTCTAGTGAGTGCTTGACCGGAATGCAAAGGTTAAGGATAAACAGTGTTAAGAATCCAATTTGTCAGCACTGAATGGCACGAACTATGTTTCCTATGTGTGTGTGAGTGTTTACACAGAAAGATCAATCAGAGAGAGGGTTGTCTGCTAGAGCGTGAACTATGATAACCATAATCAACTAATAAAGAGAGAGAGAGAGAGAGAGAGAAAGAGAGAGAGAGAGAGAGAGAGAGAGAGAGAGAGAGAGAACCTGTAGATAACCCATAAACACATTTAATACCAGTTACATGATATATATTATAGAGGTGTTTACTATTTATTAATTATGTTATGTTTTATGTTATCTAATGTTATGTTATGTTTTATTAAACTCTTTAATTGACTTCATTGATGTACATTTCAACAGTAATTAATTGAAATATTATAAAATAGTTAACATGTCTATTAATAAAAAATAAGACAGCCATGGTCTAGTGTGGCTTGTATCTGAGTGTCTAATATTATCCAGCCACTAGAGGGCAGAGCTAATATTTGTGAAAATAGCACATGCTGTCTTTTTGTTTTTAGTTTTAAACATAGCAATTAATTTGTTTGTAAACAATTGATAAAAGACAGACAACTGTTATTTGCAAGATAAACTGCATCTTCAAATTGATATGCTTTGATTGGTACTGGAGTGTACAAGTACAGTATACATATTATATTAATTTATTCACATTTATTCCTTCGTTCATTAACTCATTCATTTTTTCATTTCAGCTTCTTCCTTCTCAAAATCAAAGGGTTCTTGCACATTTCGTATGAGCTTTTTAAAAAATGTTAAAAAAAAATATGTATATTATAAAAGAAAGAATCAATAAATAAAAAAAAGAGAAAACTGACATATATTTTAGTGGCTATGGAAACCTGGCATCATTTTTTAAATGAGGAAAGCATCTCTACAGTGAATGGCTTTAACCTCTTCCACATGTGAAAACGAACAAGGCCAGTGTTCCCAGTCTGAAAGCAATGATTCTTACACGGTAGCATGAATAAAGTCGTGTTGTCTGTAAACTGGGAAAGAGCAAGGGCTAGCTTTGTTATTGTTAACATGGTTCAGATCCAGGCTCATCTCTTCACTCCTCACAGAAAAACAGTGGGATCAGCCTCCTTTCACTGGCGATTCATCAGAAAGCAGCGCACAAGAACATGTTTTCATTTAGAAAATCATTTAAGATTACAGGAATCAGTCAAACTCTTTGTTTCTTATTCTTTCCTGATGGATGTTTCATCTATTTGCGTTATTTAGCTCTCCTTTCTCAGTGTTGAGCTATTTATACCCTCTGACTTAAACCCGAGTATCTGAAAATTACACATGATGATTACAGTTCTTTAGGTTGCTTAAACACCATTTTCTTCCATTAATAGTCAAAAGAAAATATTTTTGTCCATAAAGCACTGAAAAGACTTAAACGCCAAACGTTGTGCCAAAATGGACCTGCACGAGCATGACTTTTAATTTTAATTAGCAGCTGGGCTGTACTTTTCAAGAAGTAACTGTTGAACAGATGCCACATCTTTTCAATTTGCTACCCACATTTGCCGGTTTGGCCAGCAGTCTGATCAGCATACAGTAACTACTGCAGCTTGATGTTTTGGCTCCTTCAATTGAAAGAAAGCTCTTTGAAAAATATGACCCTGACTGCACATGGCTTCCTGAAAGGCAGGCCAATGCAAACACAATATTTCAAATGTGAAAAATATGACGATGACACTTATTTATTCCCTTTATCTGGTAAGGGGGGAGAGAAAGAGTGAAGTTAAGAGATGAGGAGCTCTGAACCAGAGGTCTCATTTTTATGCTCAATGTTTTCCTTAGTAGTTTAAAGGGGGCATGAACTAAGAAACCAGAAAGTCCTAAATCTACTGACAAATAAAGGCAGCATTTAAGTTTCCGAAGAAAAAAGTTTGGTTAAAATTACTTTTAAGAGCCAGCTTTGGAAAAATGAGTGTAAAAAGTAAGGTTTTGTTTCGTTGGAAGGAATTTATCCTGGTCTTAATCTGTGATAGCCTCGCCACTTCAGTGTAATCGCTAAAACACCACTAAAAAAAAAAAAAACACACACACACCTAAAAGCATAGCTGATGCTATCACAAGCCAATCGTCTTCTAGAGATTTTCAGATGAATATGCTTGGTGTCCAAGTGTGCAAGCAACTTTACTCAACATCTGTAGTGCCTACCTACAGTAGATAACTCAGGTATTTGCCTCCTTCATTTTACCTTGCAAACTTTTCAATCAAGGCTTAATCGGGGGTCTTCACTGTTATTGATGGAGGAAATATTTCAGCATGCACTTGATGAGTTTGGTTGCAAAACACACACAAAAAGGAGTGATTGCAAAATCTAAAAAGTGTATCGTGATCACATAAAAAAAAAAAACACACAATCCATTTTCCCAAAAAAACAATACTTTAATGGTGCCCTGGGTTGTCCGTTTTTAACTCCAAACCGGGATAAGTGCTATTTGAGTTTTTTTTTTACAAAGCACGATATGTCAGTTGTCAAAAGTTTTGATTCATTTTATAACTATTCCACAAAGACGGAAAAGAATCAGGAAATTTTTCGGCTGATCTCAATCAATAAAGTCCAGCAGAGAAGTTCTGATGTCACCAGGAGGTAAAAGGAGAGACTGCGGGATGCAGATAAGCGCTTGTGAGTCCAAAATCTGCGTGTGGTTTCTTGCACTGTTTAACGATCTGTTCAGGAACCTTGCTTCAATATTAATGTTTGTTATTGTATTTTAAACCATTTTATAAAAAAAGAAAAAAAAAAGATTTTATTGGAAAAATGGATATGTAGCATTTTGTAAAAACAACTAAGGCCATGGATTTTACGTATTTTAAAATAAATCTTTAAATATTAAAATTTGAATTTGGAATTTTTATGTTTGCATGCCGTTGAGGTACTTTATGAAACTTTGGAACAGAGAATTCAGATTTTCCTCAAAACAATTTTGTGCTGAAGAAACCAGGTTTACTCAAATTCATCAAGATAAAATTATAGCATTTTGGAAAAAAAAAATTCTTTACTTTGTTCTCATGCATTTACTACTGGTGTGTTGGTTGTATATAAAACATTCTGGACACTTGTCCATTAGTAGTATATTAATAATAAATGTATTATTGTCAAGATTAAAATTAGTTTTAGTCTTTATTCTTCCCCTTGCAAAAATGAGCACCATAGACCAGTCTGAGATCGTAGCCAATCAAAGAACAGAGGTCTGAAGTGCTTACGAAGATCATGTTACCACCCTCTCACACCGACCTATTGCCAAAACTAATAATTGCTATAGCTGTATAATTATAGCTCCATGAAAAATAGAGAATGAGACAAAAAAATCTAGTACATGACCCCTTTAAAATAATAAGCATACTTGCTGTTGAGCTCACTGATACGTACAAATAAGGCAAACATGGAGTGCCAAACACTGTGTTTTATAACCACATCTAACTGAACTCTCATCATGGAGCCAGTGTGTTGTCCAGAGTGTTTGGCTGACGATTCTTCTGGACCTAGTCAAGGCTGTAGCATTAGTCACATTACACACAGAGAGAGAAATGCAGTTTTTCTCCAGCTCCTTCTGTTAGAAACTTTTGATAGAGTGTGTTCTCATGCACCAATGCTACGTTATACCAGACAGAAGTGAAGGTGACATCCAAACACAACACTCATAAACAAGATCGAGTCGAAACGAAGGTTGAAAGAAGAGTGCTCAGCTCTGCTGCAAACTCTAAACACTGGCAACAATGCTGAGAGGGAAATGACAAGTCAAATGAATTAACAGGAAATACAGCTATATTCCCATAATGCTGAGGGGATATATAAAACTGCTGAGAAATAGTCTAACAGTAAATGCATTCGACTCAAAAAAGAGGGATTTTAAAACATTAAATGGTGACGCCAGAACATTGAGCATTTCACTGATCAAAGATGTCGCGTGCAGGGAAGGGAAGGAAAGGAAATGGAAGGGAATGGTGTTCAACATTGAACTTTTAGTTTCTGAGCACAAAGAGCATTATGTGGGATCTTTAATATAGAGCATTATAAAAGCATTATAACTGATCTTTTCCAATCAGTTTCCCTCAACTCCTGTTCTTGAGGATCACAAAGGTCAAGGGTTATTAAGAGGCCCAGCATTTAGTGAACTAGTTAAGCTCAGAAAGGATTTCCTACAATTATATGATTACAGCCAATGGCTCTAAATGCTCCTGGAATACCCTCCCTTTCCCTCACTCTCTTTTTGCTTTCGTCCTTCTGGTCTAGTGAGTGATACATAAGCCGGAGTAATAGGTTTGTCATGTTTGCCTGTTTTTCCCTCATCTTCAACCAAACATTTACAGGTGAATAGTGAGCAAACGGTTAGAATGCCCGCTGGGCCTAATTGAACTTAATGAAGCATAATTTGCAATGAGTAGCAATCTAATCGGTTCCTCTCTCTGGTTTAATGAACAGAACTTTGTTCTTTTCTAAATCACCCTGATTTGAAGAAAGGGAACACAGGTGCTCCCATTACACCCTTAACAACGGAATAAATGCAGTGTTATTGGAAGTTTTTTAACATTGATGATAAACTATCAAAAGAACTTTCTGCTTAGTGCAGAGCCATCTAGAGGCCAGCCATCAGAAGTTCGCTGCAAAAAATAAAAATCTTGCAGTGGAAAGCATGGATCATTTACACAGGGCGGAACCAGTTTTAAACGCCTCATTAAACTTATCACAATTATTCACAACTCTTGTCTAAACAAAACAAGTACCTCACACCTTGGGTTTAAAATCATTCATTTACTGAGCTGTGAGTAAAAATATATCAGTTTTTATGCTTATATAAACAGTATGAGTAGAGATGTTGCAACACTAAAAAAGCGCAAAATACAAGTTCCTTAATTTCCACATTCATAATCTATTCCTATTCACATTCTATTAAAATGAGGGAAACTCTCATTGAGCTCAATTGTTTCTTGTATTTTTAACTCATTTCACAATGTTAATCTCCACCATGGACAAGACATAAAGATCTATTCAAGGATGCAAGGCTTACACAAAGACAACTATTGGTAAGAGTATACGCAAATGGTGTAAATACAAAATAAATGACAATGTTCCTCTGTTTGGGATTCCATGGAAGTTCTGATCCGAAGGGTATGGCTAGGTAGGCTATTGCAGAACTCCCAGTGTAGAACTACACTGAGAATCAAGTCTGTAGGACCACCAACAACATGAAAACTATCACCAACACACAATGCTATGAAAGACTGGAAGGGTGTGATGTACGTAAACCTCCTCTGCTGAAGAAAACACATGCACAGTCCCAGTAATGAACTTCTGAATGATGGTTCAAAATTGATAGTTCAGAATCAAGCCTTTTAAAATTAACTCAATCCACCACATTTGTAGATGGAATGCTACCTTTGAAGCCAAAAACAAGCTCAACTTTAAAGGGCCACGATACACAGGATGTAAACATTATGATTTGGGACAATTTTATTGTCTGTTACATTTAATTTTGGGTAAAATTGGTAAATTTCGGTAATTTTGTTTTCAATTTCTGACTTCCTGTTTGAAAAGAAATTTCCCAGGAAGTGACTCATCTGTATTCTTTGTTATTCATGAGCCTGACCTCTATTCTGATGGTCTGATGCTATGAGAAGACGCAGTGTATTATCAATGACGCCTAACTCTGGCACATTGTAAGGCCATGCAGTAGTTTGGAGTTCAGAATGGTTTGCAAGTGTTTGTTGTCGTGGTGCAAAGGTGCTGAGGTTAAACTCTAGCTTTATTTTGTATGTTGGCAAAGCAGGGGTTCAAATACTTATTTGCTATAAGAACTTTTTTAGAAAGCAAAGAAAAACAGTCTTATTTTTGTTGAAGTCACATTTCTCGAAAGCTTAGATATTGGAAACACTGGAAAAACACAAAAATGTGGTTATTTGTTTGCTAATGTGTTTATAGATTAGAGTGTTGCCATTGAATTTGACAACACTCAGTGCACACTTTCACACCTCTGGCTGACGCTTTCTTCTCCTGTACGCTCACTAAACTCCCAGTGCCATAAAACTACAGTGTTGATCAGCGTGGCAGCCTGGGGACACATCAGCCACTAAACCCCCTGCTGCCGGGCCCTAAAACACAGCACCGAAGGACCCCCAGAACACACGTTTAATGGGCTTCATTAAAAACCAGCCAAGCGTTCAGATTAGCATAGTTATGGACTGTTGGCTTTTATGTACAGGCTAGATTGAACTAAGACTGGAGCAGATTGAGGGAGACACAACTATTCAGGAAAATAAACTTGTTTTACCTTCACCAATTCAGCTTGGCTGCATTTCATCCCAAAGGATTCAGCGGCCTGACAATGTCAGAAACTGTTCTTGCACACATATTAGTTTTATATTTAATACATTCCAATTCATAAATAAACTCATAAATATATATTAAAAAAAACATGCATGGCATTCCATAAACTTAGTGCATTAGCTCAAAGTGCTTATTTTCTACTCAGAGAGAGCTGTCAGAGCCTCCTCCAGTGTGTGAAATTACACATATTCCTTCTGAGCGCTTACTAATGCTGAGTGTAATTGAAATGAATTTAATGGGGTTCACATTCCAGAGTGTTTGGGTTGATGAAAGGCAATGTTCAAATCAATGCAACTGTTTTCCTTGCACCCAAACGGAGGAAGGGGGTGCAAAATAGACGTCGTAATTAGGTCTCTGTGATTCAGACTTGTTTGCATGGGTCAGGGCTGAAGGAACAGCCGCCCTTGTCAGGGAAATGACGAGCATAGTCTGGCTTCTTAGGAACAGGACGGCTACTGAAAAAAGCCATTCAGACGGAGGTCACCGTGTGTTTTTGGGAATCAGAAGTCCATTATTGGCGGAGGTGTAATCGTAGACATTAATTACAGATTGTAAATGGTGGATCATGTGAAGCTGCGACACCACTTCACAACATGAAACTAAGATTACCTGATTTGTTTTTATTGTTATTTATATTACAATGTTGTATTTTTATCTCAGTCTTTTTTTTTTATTTGGGTGTGTGGGTAATTAAGAAAACAGAGGGCCAGGTTTTGTTCTGATTTACGTAAACGAGATACATAGAGACAAGAAATTAGATGTAGAGAAGATAGCAACAGTAAGAAAAATAGAGGAAAAAATGCACAAACCAAAACCATGCATTGAAACATTTGTGTAAGAAAGCATTTATTATATTATTAAAAATATTAGGAGCTTTTATCCAATACAAGACACCCAACCAATCTCTGCTCCTTGACCTAAACATAAATAAGACGATGTAGAAAATAAATGGAAATGCATTTTTCAGTCATATATTTAGACAATACAAAGTAAAGCTTTTATCTGTCAGAAACTATAATTTTTGATTAATCAGCAGTATGGTGCTGTTTACTTGTGGGCACCTTTGAATGAACCATTCAAACTGGCTCATGTGCATAAGAAGCACTTCAATAAAAGACATTGTGAGAGCTCAGGGCAGGAGTTTATCGCTGAACACTGGATTGCCAATTATGTTGACTTTCTAAATGACTACCGGCACTGTGCCAGTTTGACATGAATTAGTGCAGAAGAAAATAGAGAAACAGATGCAGAACAGTTGTATTAACTTAAATTAGCATCGTTTAAGAGTAAGACAAATGAGAAGAAACTTGACTTTAAAGGAGCATGGAGCTCCTTATGTATAACTCAGAATTCAAAAGAACTCGATATTCTCTTATTTTAGAATATGAAGATTAGACCTAAGATGGGCTGGTATGACCATTATAAAGCACATTTTAGAATGTGCTGGAAATAGTACATGTGTGTGGGCCTTTTGGACAGTTTTCTTTATTTGTGTAGACCAGCCTTCTCTCTTCCTCTAGAGTAAAAATGCACCAGCCACCACCTGTTTATATATAATTATACTACAGTAAATCTCTCTATATATTTTTTTTTATTCTACAAGTTTTACATCGATTGCTCCAACTGCCAGTCACACAATCTCTGCTAAAGGAACATTTATGATGTTGTGTAGATTAAATGCATGTTAAAAAGAAAAAAAAAGTCAATAAACAAACAAAAAAAATATTATTTCAAAGATGACATCTATGCAACACTACATCTGCACCATTGATTCATGAGTTGGGATGTTACAGCACACAGACGAAGCACCTAAAACCCAACTACCTATCACTTCAGCATCGATCAACATTTAAAGCAGACTACAGACAGTTTATTGGGCTGGGTTTTCATTTCCAGATGTGAATTCTATGCTGCAAGCTGGTCTCAGCCTGCTGTGGCTTTCATTGGTTCTGGCTGAGTGTGCGCACATTAACATTGGGTCTGGAAGGCATCAAACAGTGATATATGTACTTGTCCTGGATAACATTACAGATGGTGTGAAAGAAAAAGTGATCCACAACATGGCATCTGTAAGGCTTGGACTGGAAGTGTGCTTTCTGAGACACCTTTGACCTATCGCTGCCAGCCAAGACATATATTGTAGAATTATCCCATATATAAGAGAACAAAATGGTGCTCCATATTAAAGCAATGTTATTCACGCAGACAGCTGGATTTCAATCATTACAACTGAGAATGGAAAACAGATCAGACCAGATGGATGGGAAACACATTTACCTGGCGAGCGAGCCATTGATTGTTGCTACTGTATGTAAAATAAACGGATGTGTGTGTAACATTATGGCCAGATGTTCTAAGCAGGGCACATTAACACGATGGACCAATCACGTAAAAGTGCTCATGAGTGGAACAGTATGTGTGTATGTGTGTGATCTCCTAAAAATTAGCAAATTAAACAAATTAGACACAGCAGCTCATTTCCATAGTGTCTGTGATTTAAGCATTAATCATTTAAATTCTGCGCATTTAGAACTGAAAAAGGTCACAAACAGAAAGGATGATAACCATGTGTGCAGAGTCAGAAAAACAACTCTCAGAAACATTCCAAAAACAAGTTTAGATGGAATTATTCCAAAATCTATTATGTCAAAAAGGATTAAACAGTCAAACAGAGAGGTATGTCTAATAACTGTTAAAAGTTAAGCATGGACTAAAGTAAAATCCTTTTCTTTATAAAGTTACGTTAACAATTCAACTAATGGGGTGAGGGTGCTGGTTATTTTGGCATTTTTAATTTGGCTGCTGCGTTGTTTTTATAACCCAACCTTTTGGAAACCATGATCAGGACTAAGCTGCTGGGTTATTTTAACGACCCAGCATTTGGGTTATTATGTAGTCCATTCACTTTAATGTTTTTCCTAACAACAAATCTGGGAGATAATTCACTGTAACAGCAAAAAAAAAGTGTGGGTAAAACACTTTGATAAACCACTAATTGAACTATTAAAACACACATGTATTGTATGGAGGTATGTACCCACCATCAACGAGGGCGGTGTGGGCCCATCAGGAAGCGGCTAGCTATTCTCCGGATATGAATGGTTGGATGAATGACTGGGTGGGTTGATGGATGAATGGATGATTGGGTGAGGACAGATGGGTGGGTGGTGGTTTGGGGCTGCTGGTGAGGGTGTGTGCGGGGCCGGGTTATTGCGGGGGGAGGGGGGATGTCTCCTGTGGTGCTGTTTCCTTTCCTCCTCACCTACATCTCTCATTCACGCCCCATTTTCTTTCAACACCCTCCTGTCCTGATGTATTTAATGCAAACTGGTCCATGGGAACATAAATAAATAAATAATTGAATTCACGGCTTTCATCCAGAGGAGTAAACACCACACCAGGAGCTCACTCCCCTGGAGATAACAAAACTGTCCAGCTCAAACAAAGCACCAACGCACAGGACAAGGTTAAAAAAAGAAAAAGAAAATGTGGGATGAGCACCACAGCAGCTCTTTTATGTTTTATTTACATAGAGCCAACCCTCACTGGTCATTCTCCGTGCAAAAAAACAGATCTGATAATGGGGAGGCCCATTGATCAAGGCACATTGTCGATCTTTCAACCAAAAGTTCAAGTCATTGGGTATTGGCCTTTACAACAAATAAGAACAACATGGAGTATAATGTGTTATAATAATGATTTGTTAAATGTTGTGGAGTCATGTTGGAGCATCTTCAAACCTTACCACAAATTTGGATTATGGGCCAAAATCTCTTGGTTTGCTGAATTATTTGTTCGTTTTATCAAATTTAAGGAGTCACTTGATTCACCAATCAAAGAGCCAGCATCTGAAAAACAACTCCCTACCAAAATCACACCTGCACCAAACAGTCAGTGCGATGAACACCCAATGTAGACTTCAATTTGTTCAAGAGGCAAGTGCCAGGAGCTTTACACTACCGCATCTGACATTTCGCATTGCATTTCGTGATGTGTGACTTGGATGCAACTGCTCAGGCCATGGGAACCCTTTTTTTTTTAAACTTCAGGTTCTTGAACTAATCTTAACCCTCCAGTTACTCTAAAATCAAAATAATATATATTTTTAAGGTTAGTGTCTGGTAATTGATATCTTTGTTAATTATTTAAGAACAATCTGAAATATTGATATGTCTTGACTGAGGGCATATCTGGTGAACCCTGGATCCATTTTGATGACATTAGCAGCACTCAGTCTACCCTGTCGTTCAAGTGGGGAGCGGGACCATAATAATTTTCCATTTTTGAAAGATAATGTTTCTGCTGGTGTTTGAGAGACAACAGGAGGGTCAACACTAGGAGTCTCGTTGTCATCTGAGGAGGATGCCTCATGATAAGGGTCCTCAAAATTATCCTGTCTCAGTATTGATTCACCTTTATGTGAATTTCCAAAAACTTGTGACAAAATCTCACTGAGTAAATATTTGCTTAGAGAAAAGGTCATCGAAAAAATAATATCATGTTAATATTAAGTTTACCAAGTCATTCAATCTGAAGCAAAAAAAAACATACATGGACATACTTAAACACTGAATGGGTTCATAGTTACCCTAGCTATTAAGGGTTAAGGTAATATGAAGTTTGGAGGTTTGCAGGAAGTTGGATTTTGTACAATTTGTTCTTCCACTTCAGCTGACGCTACTATGTTTTTATTTGACCATTTTGATTGTTGTTGACGCCATTTAAGTTATGTTGTTGTTGTTGTTGTTCAATTTTGCTGTAAATTCAAGACATAATAATCTGTAATTTCACAGATCAATAAAGAATGCCAAATGTGAGGCTCAGGCATCTTGGTGAATGCTTCAAGAAGATGTTCTGTTAATCAAAGGAGATTTGGTTTAAAAGAACGGAACACTGGGTACTGGTTTCCACTGTTTGAAGAGCTCCAGTTTTACTAAGTTCTTCTAAAAAGGATTTTTATGGCATAGTTCTACAGTTGAAGCAAACAAGATGGTTGAGCACACAAACATGTTGACCCCTCACCCATGCTCTACTCTAAAGCACCAGGTTGAAAACCTCAGTTGATTACAGATTTGTCCAGTCAGGCTTCATGCAAATCTTTACAGGGCTTTCTGTATTTTGATTTCTCTTGATGATTGGTATTTGATTAGGTTGTTAAAAATGTTTGAAAATGCATGCTTTGGATGAATAAGATCAAGATTGGGTGATTTAAGTCTATGTATTATTACCAAGCCAAATTTTTTCAAGTATGACTAAGCCCTTGCTAACCCGTAGGTGTTTGATGAGAAACAAACATGATTTAACGATATATAATTGAGTTTAGTGGCGCCTGAATGGATAAGCAGAACACCTGCAAAACTGACTCTTTCCCCCAATCCCTGGCATCACTTCTGTCTGGACGTGGTGATGACATCATTGTAAATTACGGTATGTACCATTCTTGAAACGCATGATCACAATCGATGTAGCATTAAAGATGTTGTCAAGTTGAGCATGCCTTTAATATGTAGTGTGTTTGTGTGTGGGAATAAAAAAAAAAGACCCAACTTCAGTGCTGGGATTGCAGAGACAATAACCAGTTGAATGAAGGCCAATCCTAATGCATTTCTGGCTGACTTTTAACCTCTAGAAGTCTTTTTGAGCATTTTTTCAACTTTACAATTTGCTCGTATGAATTACCTTTTAAACAGTTTTTTGTAGCAATTCTTGGTATAATTTTAGTATAACCCCAGCTTCTTTTCATTTACAAATATGTTTTCACTACATTACACAATATTTTATAACAAATTGTACAAAAAAATTACAAAATTATTACAACTACAAAAGTATTACAAAACAAAAAAAGTATTACATTGTAATTTTTTATGTTTTATAAAAAAATAAAGCGTTGAGACATAATGACAAAAAAATGAATCTTCCCCAAAAAACAAGGAAAAACAATGTGAAAATTGTATAAAAAAAAAACCAGACAAATCTCTCCTAAACCTTATACACCATTCCATTGTGGTTGTTTTGTGACAGAACATTGAAAAACAAAAGCCATATCACAGGTCTTGTACCGATTTAGGGTCTGTACAATGAAACTAAAAAAACTATTGCGCGCTAAAATTATATAAATTAAAAATGTTTACATTAAAAATATCAAAACTAATAACATTGTTTAAATCTACACAATATACATGAAATCAAAATGAAACAGTATGTGGGTCGACGTCAAAACAGCCACTGTTATTGGCGCACACACGGAGCGTGCAGAGACTTAATTCTTTGGCTTAGACCAGAAATGTTTATCTCAATGCTATAAGTCAATTTAATATGCTGAAAGAGCTGCTAAAAGACAAACTTTGTAAACTTAATAAACTCTCTAAACATTATATGTGCAAGTGTCTGCTTTGCATCAGTAATATATATCTTTTGTTTTCCCTGTGATATTCTCTCCAGAACAACGATGTTTGTCATGATGGTGAGCATTTCCAGAATCTGTTACTCTGAGCTACTGTTATGGACCTGGCTCCCACCCCCCGAATACGGAAGTGGTTCGACCCGTAACCTCTTCAGATTAATAGCAGGGCTCCCTGACCAGCACAGCTCAACAGGGGAGCGCTCGGAGTGACTGAGCAATCCAGCACAGATACATGTGGAATAAATTTCCTGACAAACACCCTTTTTTCCTGTTTGCTAAGTCTCTCCATATCCTTAAGTTCTCATCCAGCCAAGCTTGCCGCAACAGGATCACTGTGTCTTTTTTTACCGTACAGTACATTCAAGTAATTACACTTTCAGTGCTTCATGAAATGAGCAGATGGGTGGAAAGAGTCTGTAAGCCTCAAATTGTGTTTGTCAGCAAACTTTCAATGCAATCACACAAATCAAATCCTTTGGATGTTCATGCAGCAAGGTAAATTTTATCGTATATCTCAGTCAGTTCTTGGATGTTCTCAGCTGTCACAAGCTGTAAAAGATGACATTGGCATCTGTTTATAAACAAGTGAGGAGGGAAGCCCTCCCAAACTGCTCTCTCTCAAATTTCATGACTTCATGCAGGAAACAGTTACTCGCCTGAAAACCAAGTGTAATCGACAACATTCCAAACACAAATAATAATGACATTTTGTGAACAACAACACAAAAAAATCTTTAATTCCAGACTGTCTGCCATGGTTCCTATGAAAAGATCCCTCAGGTACATCGCGAGTTTCAAAACTGTTTACTCTTGTTTCTAATTATTTCTCTGCCTTCCAAATGTTATTGCTTAAAATCTTGTGTTTGGATGCTGCTAATTATCTCAGACTTGTTTGATTTTGTTTGATGGGAAAATGCATGAAAAATACACTGGGACTGAAAAGAAAACTAGATGGTTGTTTCCGTTGTGGTTTAAAGGTTGGTATTACATATCTCGTTTGTTAGCAAAAAAGAAAAACAGGATCCAGGATGCATATGTGAGGATTTGGGATGATGGTCTGGCTCTTTGCAGAAGGGTTGAACCTCTGAGATTTGGGAAAGGACCTGGGTTTGCTCTCGGGATGCCCTCTGCCCTGGCACGCCATCATAAAGGGTCTCTGGGGGGTCGTAAAGAGCTCTAAAGAGTACTCTGTCTCCATCTCTGGTGAGCACCCCACCCCACTTAAAGACACCAGGAGCATTCATGACTTTATTGGACAATCCCTGACTATTGTTCAAAGGAAGCTAGAAAGGTCTGGTCCCTGTCAAGACAACACATTGCTCTGATCAACACAGCGTGGATCTTGCATTGGTTGCATGGTTGCTTAGCAGACGCCTAATCTGACGAATCTGTTGACAAGCATACAGCGTGCTTCATCTATTATCTCACCCAGCTGAGCAAATCTGGCCAAGTAAAAACTTTCACCTTAGAAAGAATCACCTAATGATGTTCAGAAGATGAGGCAAGATGCAATGGGCCATGGATGGATGACGGGCCTAATTCAGCATACATGCTGTGACACTCACCAGGGATTCCATTCGACTAGTCAAAGAGCAGAAATCTCGTGTTAAAGAAACGCCTAATTAAAAACAAATCACCAAAACTGGTCAATTGAGACTCAAACACTTTCTTGAACCCACCATTCTCGTCATACTGTGGACTTGTGTCTTCAAAAACGTGTTGATAGCGTTGTATTTGGCTCACACAGTTCATTAGCTGGTTCTTGGGGCTGTGGTTGGTTTACACAGATTCTGTAATGGTCAGCAGTGCATTAGGGATGGTTCTGCCAAAATGCCTGTTGGAGAGTGGTGCATCTGTTTCTGCTTGGATTGTTGAGGCTGGAGGGTTTATTTTATCCATTTCTCTTTCATTTCTGCCTGGGTGACGGTCAATGAGATCTGTGGGCCACTCATAAAGATTCTTATACACTTCAGAACCCACCCTGCACAAAATGAACAAGAACAAAGAGATTTTAGCTCTGGTTTCAGTTATGCTCTATTGTTTTCTTCTTTCTTATGCTTTGCTCTCAACGGGGATTGATGCTAACAGCTTAGAGCAGTGTGTCGTCCAATGGGCTCTTTTAAATCCATCTTAGATCAGATTCTGAAACAATGATTTCCAAATATGAAACAAATACTATTCTACATTATTTATATTTAGCTTCAGAACCTGTAGACTTATGGTTATATATGAGACACTGTGCTGTCCCACCAATTGTTTACCAGAAATCGGCGCCATCAGTGTAATCTAGAGATGAAATGGAGGGAAGACCATTGGAAGTACAATACCAGTGATAGGGCTGTGTACAAAGCACAATGGCATAAAAAGTGCTTGGAAAACTGTATAAGATTTAGGAAAGTTTCCTCTGGTTTGTTGATACAATTTTCATACTGTTTTGACCTTATCTTTGCTGTTTCTGGGAATTTATCAACACTTTTGATTTTGTTAAATAACATGAAAACAGTTTTATTTTATTTATTTATTTATTTTTTTGCAGTTAAAAAAGTGACAAAATGCAACATTTGAAATTGTATTGCGTTTGTCCAAATCCAGGCTTGTTGTGGAATTACTGTTTAATGTAATGAACAAAAATATTTCTAAAAAAAGAAGCTGGGGTTGTACTTAAATGATTTTAAGCATTAAAAAAAAACGTTTTAAAGATCATTTATAACAGGAAATTTGTAAGGTATAGAAATAAGCACACAAGAGGTTCCAGACTTAGGCTAAAATATATTATTTTATATATACTCTAAAAAAAAAAAGGTGAGAAAACTCACATTTCAAGCCAGCATACTTCAATAGGTTTTTGAGTCTTTAAAAAGAACCCAAAGTTGTACCAAATAACAGATTTTTTTTTATATAACTTGTTTTGTGGTGCAGTGGGTAGCACTGTGGCATTCCAGTTGGAAGATTGCCGGTTCGAGGCTTGCCGGTTACCTTCCTGGAAGGAGTTTGCATGTTCTCCCCTTGCTTACGTGGGTTTCCTCCGGGTACTCCGGTTTCCCCCACAATCCCAAAAACATGCGATTAGATTAATTTAATAATCTAATTTCCCCTTAGATGTGAATCTGTGAGTGAATGTTACCCTGCGACCAGTCCAGGGTGTACCACTGCCTCATGCCCAATGTGCACTGGAGATAGGCACGGGCAGACGCCAAAACTGGAATAAACCGGTTGGATAATGAATGAATGAATGAAAGTTTTTAGAGCTTTACATCTCAAAGTTCGTAAGTTCTAAGACTGAAGATCTAAGACTTCTGAGGGAAAACTAGTTAAAAATAGTTAACTTTTTTAAAGTTAGAAAAGTAAGGTGGCCCTCAAAACTAAACTACATCATTGCAGTTGGCTTTATTCATTTATGGAATACGTTTGTTTATGTGTTTTATTCTCTAAATAGACTAAAATTTGTAGAAGGACTAGAATAAACATTCAAAAATGTAATTGAATCAATGTATTTTCAATATCTTCAAGAACTTATCAGCAGGCAGCAGTTTACACAAAAAGGCAAAAAAGTAGTCAATCAGCCACCAATGTTGCAAGTTCTCACTTAAATATGTGACAGATGCCTGTAATTTTCATCAAAAGTAGACCTCAATTATGAGAAATAAACAAAATTACGAAAGCTTTCTGGCTTTCCTTGTTCTTGAAGACTCTCCTCTGTCCTCCACTCCTTACGTCTATCGATGGCATCTCTTTAAACCTCTGTATCAGAATAAATGAAACCTGTCTACACTCCAAACACCACTATGGCCAAAACCAAAAGACACCAGAAACAAAATTGTAGACCTGCATCAGGCTGAGAATAAGGAATCAAAAATAACACCAAAAAACACCAAACCTGCAGTGAAGGATAGGGGTGGATACATCATGCTTTGGGGCTGTTTTTCTGCAAAGGGAAAAGTGCAGCTGATCCTTGTAAAGAAAAGAATGAATGAGGCCTGGATATTTTGAGTGAAAACTTCTTTCAACAGCTCGCTGGGTCTTGCAGGCATTACAATGACCCCAAACTGGTCTAGGGGGATCTGCATGGAGGAATGGGCCAAAATACCTGCAAGTGAAAACCTTTTAAAGACTTTCAGTAAATGTTTGACCCCAACATTGCCCACAATGGGTAGCAATACCTTTTTCCACCATAATTTGCAAATAAACTGCCTCATACAGAACATCCACAATTAGTGGATGACTCCCAGTAAAAAATTAAGACTCCAACTCAATCGTGACAGATTAAGCAACGTTTTAAAACGTTTTAGTATAAAAGTTACTAAAACCTACAAAAAAAGAACACAAATGTAGGTATTTCAATACACGCCCATTAAAATAAAAACTACTCTACTGTGCCATGGACTAAAACTTTAAACAATCTGGTTTCCCTATCTAAACTGCATACCAGTACTGTGAGTCAGGTACAGTACTCTTAATGCTGCACTCGTGAAAACCCTCATGAACTTCACATCATCACAAGCAGGCCAACAGGAGCCATCTGCTGCCACTTCATAAAATATCCACACTCCCTCTCTGAAATCCTCTTATTTCCACCCAAACTGACCACAGTACAGTAGTCTTTAAGATGAATCCTTTGGCTGCCAAGCAGCAAATGACCAACATGGGTAAACAAGAACATCATTAAAAGGTAACAAAAAGCTCTAATGGAAGGAAAACAGACTAAACATACAGTTCGGATAAATATACACATCTTATGCTGGCTCCTGGCAGACAATGGCCACAAAAACAGATCCACATTAAGCTTTGTGTTGCAGAACACTATCCTCACCAAGCAGCCAAATCGACACTACTGGTTGAGAATATGTCAAGACTTACTTGGCCATGGTTAAAGTGCGCTGGACAGATGTTTGCAATTGCTGCGTATGATTCTGCTGAAAGACTTTGTCAAGTGCTCAATGTTAGGCCTGCCATTCCCTGTTTATAGTCCAGGGTGATTGGTTCTGTTGTCTGGACTTTAACGGTTTTGTGATGAGCATCCATCAACGCGCAGTCCAAACGTCACCGAATTCATTGCAAATGGATCTGCCAAAAGGTTCGCTTTATCGATAAACAATTACAAAACCCGTAAATTTTGGAAAATGTGTACATAGCACTGGAAAGAATTGAAATAAAATAAATACAAAAGCTTTGTTGAGAGATTCAAGACCAATGCCACCTGCACATCTCGGGATCTGCAAAGAACCATGACCACCATGACATGCTGTTATGGGAGGTTGATGTGGGTCATTGATAACCACTTCTCGGTCTCTGGCTGAAGAAGGATCAGTTGCAGATTTTGAGTAGTGCCCGAGAGGGATGAAATTTCTGGAGAACTTCCAATTCCATCTTTTGAAAACCTGGAATGGATTTCCAATATGCAACTGTCCCAATTGTAAAAGGATCATTAACAATTCTTATATCAAGTGTGATATTAAGACAAATGACCAAATAAACATTAGAAAACACACGGTAATCATCAACAAATGAGCACAATCATGTCTTATGTTTTCATGAGGAATAGTGTTGTGCAAACGATGAGAGATCCAACTCCGCGAGTATTTAATCATAGCACAACAGGAAAAAATGTCCTCATTCATCAATTACGACTGAGAAAAATAGATGCATTTTTGCAGTTAACTGTGAGTGTGTGTTCTCTTGAAAACATTCAGCCGCTGACAGATGAGCATGCCATGATTCTCTCGTCTCTGATCTTGTCAAGCCGTTGAGGTGAAATTTTAGTCAGACCGACAGTGTTTTAAGGTAATCAGCACACTTAAGAGAGGTGTAAGTGGGCCTCTCCTCCACCATCATCCTTCAGTCCAAATCTCTTCATCCTTTTCTCGTGGGAGGTCGTCTCTACTCTTCTTTCTCAACTGCCTCACTCCAGTCTCTCGTCACCTCATCTATCTCTCTAAGGTAAGATGATCACATGCTGCCCTGTTCATCTCTCTAGAGAAAAATACAAAAGTCTATGTTTCCCTCCCACTTTTCCAATTCATCCAAGAGGCCTCAGAAAGCCAGCAGCTTTTCAACACTTTCAATAAAAGGTACAGTATGCTCTGGTGTGAACCCTCCCAAACAAAGAAGATATTACAGTTGGCCTAATTACATTGGCAACCTGAAACACTAAAACCAAATAAAATGTAGCAAACATTATCTGCATAACCTGCATTGTCTACACACACCATAATATATACTTCAAATTTATTGTTTGGGTAATAGCATGAGTGCCTCAGGACAAGCTGTAGCTGTGTCCCAATCCAAGTCCTTCAAAGCGTGGATTTCAAAACTGTTAATATCACAATGCAACAGAAAGACTGTCTCGTTTCACCAAAAAATCAAAGGGACCCTCAAATACATCCTCTTTTTCTCTAGATTTAGAGGATGCATCGCTACCATACTTTGTGGCCTCACATATCCCCAAATTTTTTTTTCAACAGAATCAACACAAAAAAGCAAGCTAACACATTTAAACTTGCATTAAAATGTAAGTAACAGGTTTTAATTTAATGACAGTGGTACAAGGTACTCCTTAAATGCTAGTAGTGATGAAAGGATTTTAAAAAATCATAGTTTTATTTTAAAAACATGATGTTAATAACGCTAATACATAGCCTCCTGAATTTGATGTGATATATGCCAACTGTTCATACGTGTTGGTACGTTGTTGTAGGATGCAGATGGAGGAGTTTATAGCAAAAGCTGGATTGGGACACAGCTTTTTGCTGAACGGCTTAACCTGTCTGACAAGTAAACATAAGCATGGCTGTTTGTTTGGAGTATTAAATGTCCTTTTATGTCCTCGAGGATCACCTTCCAAATGTAGATTGAGCAATTCTCCAGTTCTGATGGCTTTCCTAAAAAATTCGCTGAATTAAAATTTTGTTAGCTGGACAATTGCTGGACAAGCCATTCATTCATTTTTCCAACCTGCTAATTCCTTATTGGGGTCACAGGGGTCCAGCACACAATCACATATATACACTGAAAAGACACCTGAAATCCACAACTACATGACCATACAGTTTAAAAGATTTTCATAAAATAAAATAAAATTATCTCATCAATAATTTTCATAGCCTCAGAAATAGATTTTAAACCCAGAGGAGTACATTATCAGGGGAAAAAGAATTAATTTGTTTTACTATAATTGACACCAACAGTGTTTTAAACAACGTTCAACTCAACCAGTCAGTAAAAGAAACTGGTTTAAAATATTTAACAACATTTAATTTCAACAAATACAAATTGAATCGAAACACAGATCCTGTGTAAAAAGTAATTTCACTCTATTCTCTAATGCGACTCTGATACGACAGCCAGGCTTTCCTTTGTTAACTGGTAGATGGCCAAATAAGTTCTTAGGGCAAAGTGTGTTTATGCAACCGGCCAGTGGTTTTAACACAGCATGAGAAGGTGGATTCCCAGAGGAAACCATGATTCTCTGCAACTGACAGAATCTCAAATGATGGGAAAGGATGCCCTCAGCTGGTGGTTGGAAAGGACAATTGCTTTTCCCTAGAGCACCTCAGTGGGCCATCATCATTTTGGCTTTTCTGCCTTTCACACAACTGAAATTGTGAGCCAAAGGTGGGGTGAAAAGCTCAGCTATATATTTGTGTAGACATTTGATTGATGATAATGACATGAAATGGCAGGGAGTAGATTTATAGCACTGTTAGATGTTCTACCATTGTAAATGCACCACTACGTAGTTGAGCTTGACTAAGAGGGTGCATGGGACTCAACCCATCCAGCTTTCTCTATGCATAAATAACTGCTGGCAGCCTGATTTCCTCTATATGTATTAGGGAATTCCAAAGGATTGAAGGTGAAGTATGTGCCGAAATCCCTCTCAGCTTCATGGGAATAGAACTTCTGTGGAAACTTTGATCCAGCCATCTGAAAATGGTGAGAACACTGCATCCACCATGCCAAGACACACAGTGTAAGTACGGTCACCATGGAGCATGCCACTCTGGGCCAACTTCCATTGGTCGTGTACCACCTGTAGGACACTTTCTTCTTGCTTTATCCACGACACTGGGAGCGCTTCCCATCCCAACATTCCTCCAGTTGATGCCAGGCTCTCTCGGGATCTATTACATGCTACATTAACATGCTCATTCACACGGCACCAGCCACAAGCCTCCACTGAGCCACTGATGCAGGGGAACGCATTAAAAAGAGATACTCATTAAAGAAGCATTACCCCCACAACCAGAAGCCTGAAATACCATTGAGAGGGAGAAAGGGGGAAATCCATAAGAAAAATGAAGAGAAAGAGTGAGATTGAAAGAGAACTAAACGTCATGGACGGCATGTGGAGCAGGCTCCTGTTTGGTGGATACCAACCACTGGAGCTGATCCAGAAAGCAGATTTATTAGGATAATCTAACTGTTCAGGTGAGGAGAGGTGATTCACAATGTCATTACCGTGACTTTGCTGTGAATTACGGTACTTGTTAAGTCAATACAAAAGTTCAATTCATGAATCCTTCATGAGCCTGTGCACAAAATGACCTAATAACATATACTTATCAACAGGGTGCTCTCCTACTTTGTAGCAATACTGATATACTAAAATGTGAAAGTGTTAAATTTAGAATGTTAAATTGGCATCTCAAAGTGGTAAAAAATAACACTTAGGGCATAGCGTGTTACACTTCTCCATCACCAGACAAAATGGCGTTGTCTCTCCTTGAGGCAGAAGTTGTTGAGGGCGGAGTAATCATTTTGGAGCTCTTTTATTTTGCACTTTCAGGTGTTTCAGACCATATATGATCTTAGCGATGTTGGATTGACATTGTTAAATTTACTTTGGCGGTATAAAATGTAAAAAAACTCCCAATGTTGGATTAAAAATACACAGTGTAAAAAAAGTACACTTTGCCTGTGTAGATTATGGGTGTAAAATTATTACCTTTACATTTACACATGAAAGTGTTGAAATAAATACTTTAAGTGTTGGACTGACACTGCTAAACTTACTGTGTACAATATGATAAGTTGCTGTCAGGGATTCTATTACCATGAGACACTGCCAGCTCCAAATCAGCAGTCACTCTCTTCGCCCACTGCCACTTTACACAATGAAACCCTTGACCAACCACACCCATCACTCACCTGCCCTTAAAAGACCAGGTTGTCAAATCTACAGTTCACACCCCCTGACACCTCAGAGTCACTTTGCTTACCTGGCTTCTCTCCTGCTTCCCTATTCTCACCTGATCTCTGTAATCTCCAGTACTGTTTTCCTCCATTCTCTGCTGCTATTTCTTGAGTTGTCTCTGTCTGAGAAACTTCCTGGATCTCTGTAGGATTGAATGATGAGCCTCTTTCTGTTCCAAAGGAACATTGTTAATTTGTACCCATTATTGTGTTGAAACCAGTTGGTTCAAAATTGTGGATTGGGCAGCATCTTTAGTATTTAAGTACTATGTTGGGGTAGGGGCAGGGAGGTATGGCGATATATATTGTTACCACGGAATGAAATGTGTACCGTAAAATATTTTTTTATTCCGTGTATACCATCAAAAATAAGTGGGTGTGACCAACTCTCAAGCAACACAAGACTAGTCAAAACGTTAAATGCAAGACTGAAGGATATGCTGGGAGGTTGTAAAAACATGGAAAAGGAGAAACAAAGACACAAGGAAGGCTCAAAAGAAAAACCTGAGCAGGAGGCGGAACTCGTCATTAAAAGAGCTGCAACATCTGTTTTGTGGATTTGATTCGGTTTCACAAAATCTAACAACTAGCAGAAAAACATGATTTGCAAACTGTGTAACGCTAATGTATCCACTAGCAACGGTAGCAAAAGCTGTCACAAGCACATCACCTTCAATTGAAACACCCACAAGATGTTCAAGCTTATTTATTATACAAAGCCCTTTTGTAATTTTCTGGAATAACTACCTGTATAAAAAAAAATTATAACTTGAATATATTGCTGCCATGAAATCAAACTTTGGTCAGCCCTATGTTGGGGTGTGGAGTTTTAGAGCATGGCCATATGAAAGGGCAGCACCACAACAGGGCAGGAGAGGAGCACACAAGGTGGATGAGGCCGGCAGCACCAGAGGGCTCTCGAGGGAGCAGCACTGAACAGGTCGCTGACGTTCCTGATGGGTCACTGGGCCTGGTTGGCTTACCTACTCCTGGAAAGAATGCTGGTGAGCATCAGTCAAACCAAGAGCCAAGAACTGCACCACAATGGAGTTGGGGGCCCCCTACGCCTCAGCTGCCCTTGAGAAGACAAGGTACCAGTTTATCGGATATCTATACGATTGGCCTTGGAAAACTATGTGACACTGGCATCTAGCACCCCCAAACCTCCCTCGTGCTTCTCGCACACCTACACCAGAGACTCCTCAAAAAGACTGGTGCGATAGCTCACCACCTTTATTTTTGATTAGTCCATGTTTTTAAATGTTGATTTTAGTAAATGCCACTGTGGGGTTTTCAACTGCTCCTCCACGTGTCTGTGTCTCTCACGCCACCTGTAACATTTCTCAAAAAGTCGAAAACGAAGTACTCTGAAATTCTGGGGTTAAAAATGTAGTGTCGTGATAGATTTCATTTTCTGATCCTGCACAACATATTGTTAATTAGGGCTAAAAACACAAAAGTTACATATTCTAAACAGGAGGGCAGGGAAATAAAAGCTCATTTAGATTCACATTGGCTAGCTGGCTTTCTGACAGATGAACTAGCCACAAATATAGGAGAAATGGAACGATTTAAAGACATGTTTACTGTATTCTTAATGCATAAAAACAAGGTTGTGAATATAATTATAAATGAGATGCTAATCTATACATAGTTGTAGAATTAGTTGCTCACATTGATTTGTATTTGAAAAATAAGACTTAATGTTATAGTAGGCCATTAGTAGGTTTGACGTCACACTGAACAGCAAATTCATGTGAATTACTTGAATAACCTTAGCAATTACTACAAAATGTGTGAACAAACCTTTAATATATTAATCACGATCACTAAATACACACAGAAATGCTCAGGGAGCCCTTAAAAGGGACATGGTGGTGGTGGTGGAGGGGGGTCAGGTTGGGAGGAAACCATTGCGAAAGTCTTTTGCGTTCCCTTGCAAAATATATTTACATTGCCATCCAGTTTTTTCAAACACAGGCAGGTTCCTGTTTCTGGTGCAGTGCTGGTGGTCCAGGCTTGTACTCATAATGGACTTCTTATGAAACACCAGCAGAATCCAGTTCTTGGTTGTGCACTGGGTTAATTGGTGATAGAGTTTACTGTAAAAAGACACAAGTTTTGAATTTCTAAATTGCTGAATTACTGAATAACTTTGAACATTAACTATCCAAAAAACTGTTTTTAGTGTTACCAGAAAACCACCCAAAAAAATCATGGGTGCACAAAAGCAAAAGCTGCCAATTTTTAATCATGAATATTAATTACATCAAATTGTTCAGCTTTGCACTAAAATCTGCATCCCATCAAATATCAATAGAAACGTTAGAAAGGGAGAAGGTAGAAAGGGTCTGCTGAAACTCTCAACTTCTCATCTTCCCCTCGTCTTTTTGAAAGACATGTGAACTCAGTACTGAAGCCTCTGTTGAACCGAGAGATACTTCATATGCCCATCAGGGGCCACTGCTTTTAAAAACACAGCTGCCTCAGAGGACTAATACATGTGGTGTGTGTCCGTGTGTGACTCTCCAGATTCCCATAGGATGCACTCAGCTGCCACACACAGCCTCAGACGACTGCACTGAGTTTGCTGTTTGTCTGCCGATCACAAGGCTTCCACCTACTGAGACTTCAGAGGATGCAACCGCCTTGTCTGCTTCTAAAGACCCGCAGATGTTGGAAGCAGGTCTTTATTTGCTTGCTTATTTTTGTCCATTCAAAGGCTGGCATAGTGGGGTTCCAAGCAAGAGTCACATGACTAGAATCACATGAACGAACACCTGAAGCATTATATTAAACGCTAACCCGGCTAAAACCCCTAATGTGAAAGTCAAATTAGAAATTAAAAAAAAGAATTCAAAAGATGCTCAACTATTGTATCAGCTGACATTAAATATTTTCTAGGGAAGCTGAGATGGGTCATTTGGACACTTTTGAACCCCACATTGTATCACACATCATAACTGTTTTTCATGTGATAAGAAAATGTTGCAGACTCTCATCAATCGAGATCTTGATTTATTCAAAGGAATTTGCTTCTTACTGCTTGATTAACCTGAACATTATAACACAACTTTGGTAAGCTTGACTTTCACTAACGAGGACCTTTAATACATAAACAAAGAGTCGGCTTCTTAAAACACAGAAATTGGGGATGGTGAGTACGTGCAAACAGTGAGAAACCCTGTATATTTGTGCAGCGTTGACATGTCATTTGAATAAATTAGATTTACAATAGAAGCACATAAACGTGCACGTCGGCCCAATCATTTTATTTATCACTCGTGTAAACACTGTTTTCTGATTCATCAACTAGAATGATTTCACCCTGACTTAAATTCAAAGTGTCCATATCATAATACACACTTATTAGGATTGATGATTTCGCAATGAATCACGTTTTTGGAAAAATTCAACTCTACAAAATGTTCTTTTCAGTAGAAAAACATAAAAGCATGTTATGACACGGTCTGTCTGAACACTGGATTCTGATTAGCTGTGTTGAATAAATACATATAACCACACAAGTAGTTCAGTTTGGTTTGTTCACTTATAATATCGATTTGTCATTGTTGGTAACTATGGCAATTCACAGTTTCTGATATTAGCCAGAGGGTGGCAACAAACTTTTCTAGATTCGCTGAACTAGGATTCCTGAATTATTTTAGCATTTTCATAGACATGTACCACCGTTAATTATGAAAAAGTTTAAGTTGTGGAGCGATGCTGGTTTGCTCTCTAAAGCTGGACTGTAAGACACAAAATGTTGTCAGCTGCATGGGTCATAATCAACTCTCAGCTATGGACAAAATTTTGAATAAATCATAACATTATTTCCACAAATTAACAATAAAAAGCACACCCTCTCATATTTCATGATGGCTAATATTAAAAAAAAGTTGTTGACAGTTGTAATTTTCTCCAACCTTGAGCTTAGATCCATTTCTAGCTCACAGCCTTTCCTCACAGTTTTGTGTATTCATGTGAGGTGAAGGGGTGTCCCAATTCTCTTCTGAAAAAAAGGGAAATGGCTAAGGCAAAGGACCATTGTTGCAACTAGCCGAACAAATACTCCCTTTGGAAAAAAAACATGTACACAAAAAAAGAAACTTACTGCAGTAGAAATGTAAGTTTTGGGAACTAATTCAAAGTTTTGTTAAGGTGAAGGGGTGTCCCAATTCTCTTCTGAAAAAAAGGGAAATGGCTAAGGCAAAGGACCATTACTAAGGAAGGTTGGAAGAGCCTTACGTTTTCAGAGAACATTTTAGATTATTTTGAGAGTTTGTCTTTGACATTGTAAAATCTAGTCACAGGGGTTGCAAGCCAGTGACTTCTGTGCCGGTCCCAAGCCCGGATAAATAGAGAGGGTTGCGTCAGGAAGGGCATCCGGCGTAAAATATGCCAAAAACCAAATATGCGAGTCACCAAATCGATTTTCATACCGGATCGGTCGAGGCCCGGGTTAACAACGACCGCCTCCGGTGCTGTTGCCTTACAGGGTGCCGGTGGAAATTGGACTACTGTTGGTCGAAGAAGGAGAGGAGGGAGAAGGTTTCATCGACAGAAAGAGAAGAGGGCAGGAGTATATATGGATGTGCTGAAAGAGGACATGAAGGTAGTTGGTGCAAGAGTAGAGGATACTGAGGACAGAGTTAGGTGGAAAAGGATGATTCGCTGTGGCGACCACTAAACTGGGAACAGCCGAAAGGAAAAGAAGAAGTCTTTGACATTGTAAATTGTACAGAAAAATTGTGCAATTGTTTCAACTAGCCGAAAAAAACTCCCTTTGGAAAAAAAAAACATGCACACAAAAAAAGAAACTTACTGCAGTAGAACTTTAAGTTTTGGGAACTAATTCAAAGTTTTGTTTAAAAAAATTGCAGCTCTAAACTTTCAAAAATGTCAGCTCAACAAAAATCTAACATTTTTGTAGTAGGTTGCCTGGCGTTTTTGTAGTGAAGCAAAGAAATGTTTAAACAGAGTATTGTTTGTTTCATAGAGCTATAGGTGTTCTGTGAAAATGGCAAAGTACCCATTAAAACACACCTGCACTAACTCATCAATTATAATCCATGTTACTTGATGATCTTAGAGACCTGGCAGTCAGCCTCCAAAGAAAATCACTCAATAAAAATGCATCCCTAGAGTTTCACCAGCGTTGTCAGGCTATTAACCACTCACCCTAGTTACGTTCAGCTCCACACTTGTTCAAGTTCATGTACGCGAATAGCAGCAAGAAATCTGCCAACATTGAAGTCCATGCAGGAGCACAAACACAGGTCTGACCCCGCTGTCCCCTGTGCCCCATGAAACTTCCCTTTGGGAGCAGGAAGTCATTTTGGCCTAGTTCATTTACTCACCTGTTTCTCCTACAAGACTGCCATTTTTTCTATTAAAAAAGCAAAGTCTACTCTTAAAACACAGAGGTGGTGTTTATACAGCTTCCTGAGGACGAAAGTAGGCCCACATGAAGCTTTCGTGGCAGCAGGCCACATGGTGCCTGAGGGAAAGTGGCACTCTGAGAGGCCCACAGCTGCCAGAGTCCATACCAGCCCCTGAGCGCCGCAACCCCCCCACAACACCCCCGACTGCAGCGGCAGAGAAAACAACGCTTCCATGGAGAGCAGGGATTAAGAAAACATACACAGCAGATCTTTGAAGTACGACGAGCGCTTGCTCATGGGCAGCTGTATGAAAAGAAATGGAAATTTTGGGGAACTGGAACAGGAGAAAATACAAAAGACAGTTTTGAGTTGAAAAAAAGGAACATGCTCATGGCATGTGGCCCCCAGACACGCTACAGACAAACCCGAAAACGCTCCCATTCGCTTTAATCAGCCTAACTGAATCAAGAACATTCACAACAGGGACATCTTGCATTCCAACTCACCAATCGAATGGTAAAAACATAGAAAAAAATTCCAAGAATGACTTTCATTTGAGTTTTCAAAAAAGGGCTTTGATTTCGTGGAAATATTTCTTTTAGATGGACAAAAAAAATCTCAAGATTGCATTGTCTTCACTTGCTAATAGGATTAGAACAACATGCGAATTGGAGAAATGTATGTTCTGTTGATATAACTCCCCGTCATTTGCCCTGTCCATCTTAAATGGTCTGGACTCAGTGGTTTGACTGGAATATGCGTTAGAGTTTCCCTATATGAACGCGACGAGTTCTCATGCTTTTTGAAGGCAGTGTTCTCAGTATGTGTAATGAGCTCTATTAGAGATGATGGATGTGTTGTTTTCGCAGTGTGTTCGTATTTTCCCCACTCAGATCAGTCTTTTAATTGCCTGCAGTGTGTTGTGTGCAGGGAAATGAACGGAAATATCTGGATGTGGCTAGATTTGAGTCAATGTCGTGGCAACCAGCTGTTTCCAGTTGATCATAATTTGTTCGGCATTTTCAGTAAGGGCTTGCAACTTTACTCTGGAATATTTGTTAGCTTTTTTGCTGAAAGAGTAAAAATAACTCCTAGTAAAGGAGACTCTTTTTTTTATTTTGGAAGCGCTTTTGCTGACGTCCACATGTGTTTGAGTGCGCTTCCTCTGAAGTTTTAATTGTTTTCAGTTGTGAAATGGTGAACAGGTGGAATAAATGCTTTATGTAAACATCAGCAAAAACTCATTTCAGTTTGACGTATTACAGAAAAGATGGTTTGAGACTATCAGGAACCTAAGAGCCTGCAGCAAAACCATTGAGTGAACTCTTGCTTAAACATTATCTCTAAAGTCTTCCCAATTTAGTCATTTCCTCTTTCATGTATTCACATATTTGTCTATTTTAATAAAATATCTAAGTTTGATGCACAGATGTCATTTGAAATTTCAAAAGTTTTCTAAATCAATTTGATGATTCAATGCCTTACAGACATTGGGTTACACTTGTTTCTTCCATATCTAAAACTCTGACAACCATTTATTCTAGGCCATCTACGACACATGAAAACTGAAAACCAGCCATGAACTGAAATAGAAACAGCTGTGTATGAGGGTGAGGAAAATCCAATCTCTTGTAGTGGCAACATTTAGCACAGCAACTAGATACAGGGTAGTTATTCTGCCTCAACAAGGTCTCTTGCAGACGGTTTCAAAGCAGGCTGGGTTCTCAAGATGTGCTGTTCAAGCTCTTTTGAAGAAGCACAAAGAAGCAGGCAACAAGATAGATGCATGGGTTTGACAAGAAAACAATCTCCAAGATCTCCAGCAAAGCCATCAGCATTAATAACCAGCGGGACCCAGGTACACTTACATCTACGGTCCGGGGAAGTCTTTGAGGAAGAATTTCAGGGGAAAAGCCATACCTCAGATGTGGGAACAAGACTCAAGCATGCTTGAAAACATAGAAAGTGGTATGTAGGAAAATGGCAGCAGGTGCCCTGGACTAAGGAATCAAAAGAATTTGGCTGTAGAAGAATTTTGTTCATCAAATAGCTGGAAAGTGGCACAACAATAAGTGTCCTCAGGCAACAGTGAAGTATGATGGATGTTTCTTGAATGTTTGGGGCTGCATTTCTACATATATTGTTTAATATTTGGTCAGGATTAAGTTTTCTCAATGCTGTGAAAACAGACAGATGCTATACTATCGGTGAGGTGTATGATTGGCCCCTGTAGGTTCTGCACAGTACTGCACAGTACAATGCAACACACTTGCACAGACACAACTTTAAACAGATCTTGACACACAACTTCTCCATCTAGGAGTCTATCTACTTTTCATTTTAAGTGGTTTCTCTACATTTGTATCCAGAGAATCGCTCAATCTTTTTTGCTGGCCACGATTTCATCACTTATCAGATCATTTCTATTTTAGTTGATATTATTAATGTTCAGAGCTGTTCAAGGTTTGAAATAACAATAATTGTTTTGTGTAGCACTCATGTACTAAAACAAAAAAAGGGGAAAATAAACGTTAGAATGAGAACAACAATAGTCCATCTTGTGCAAGTCCAATATACAATCAACTTTTACTAGCAACAAAGTTGTTTCTTCTTTTTTTTTCTTTTTTTTTAAATGTGTGTGTTTATTTTGAACAGAATTGTTTGGATACAGATTGGAACCTTGTCTATGTTCACTCTTGACAATGGTTTACAGCTGAAAACTTTGAGAAGAATACTAAATTATAGAAAAAATAAGATATATAAGGGTACTCAAGATCTATTTTTCCAGTGAGAATGTCGTCACTAAGATGTGAGTATCTGTTTGACAATTATTGCTGCTAGTAAATTTTGTTCCTACAGCTAAAACAGAGCATAATCTGAAGCGAATCAGTCAAAACTTGAAAACTGGGTCTGATAAAGTGAACCAAACCATCCAGACCATCTATTTGAATCATCATAAAGAATCTCACCTAGATTTATTTAATAACACAAATATTCAAGTTTACAACAAAAATTGCGCACGAAGACCATTTTTATTGTAAGAAAACCCATCAAGCTCTCTTTATTTATAGGATGTGAACTTCAAAGTATGCAGTATATCGGATGCAAAGCAGCAGTAAAATGGTAGCTTCAAAGCAAATATTTGTTTTGGGCTTACATTATGCATCGCCCCTTATGGAATAGAATTTTATAGGATCTTAGATGCTCCAAATGGGTTTCAGATGAAAGAGTCTTGATCGGAGCCCATCACTGTCACTCTCTCGTCAGTTTACAGAAGAAGGCTGATTTTCTTCTGACAGACTAGGTTTTATCTTCACTGTTTGCAGACATTTTCAAGGGGATGTAGGATGTGCCTAACGACAGTGCGTTCAGCTGTCTATCTTGGCTCTCTGCTTCCTGTCTATCACTCAGCGGATTCATAAATCCTTGTTAGATCTGCAGAAAGTCATCTGGCTGCATTTGGATGTCTGTTTCACCTATGAATCAATATCTATATACACCAGCACATGACTAATTCAAACATAACTTTTAAAACTATTCACTCTGTTTACATTAGTTTGGGTAGAGTACATTTGAACAGAAACTGCTAGTAACTCTCAGAATTCTCTGCATGGACCAATTCTCTGTTTCGAATAGAGTAGAAATGACATGATCCACCTAATGTTTAATATAATGTCTATAATAAATATAATGTGTAGCTTTCAAAATGTTTCTATTTGATCTTTTTGGTATAATTTATTCAAATACAGCTTGTTTTTCAAAATTCTGGCACAAAAAAAAGCATAAACGCACCAAAAGTGCTCGGAAAAGTGAAGAAACGGGTTCCTAAAAAAAGCACCTTTTTATGCAATTTTCAAATTGTTTTGACGTTATCTTTTCTTTTGGGGGATTTTATATATTTTTATTTTGTCCCAACAAATTTTTTTAAACCGGTTCATTCTCAATTCTTGAATTTGTGCAGTAAATTGTTTACTTGAGATTGCATTGTTTTACAGTTTCAGTTGTATGGAGTAATTTTTTGCTAATGTAATCATTTTTTCAAAGATGCTGTGGTTGTACGAAAAAAAGTTTATAAAGTATTGCCGTAGTTGTTTCAAAGATTAAAAAAAGCTTTAAACCCACGCAAGCACAGGGAAAACATGCAAACTCCTTCCAGGGAGGTCACTGGCGAGCCTCGAACCAACAGCCTTCTAACTGGAAGGCCACAATGCTACCCACTTAAACCAACTTATGTCACCAATAAAAAAATCTAGGTTCAAGTTAATTATTTAACTGTTTGTAATAAACACTTATGAATAAATACAAAATATTACGGCCCCTAAAAATAAAAATAATTGTATTATTTTTTTTATTATTTAAATTGATTTTAAGGATGAAAACATATACAAATTTCAAAAAGAATCCAAATTCAGGAAAACTGTCAGAAGGGAATTGAACCATAAAGGGTTTCCAGTAACTCATGGTCAGTATAGTCCTGAATAAAAGTCAAGAATGTTGGTAAAACCCATTTTCAAATGCCTGTTAACACACTTGATCTATATCTACTCATCCAAATAGACCTTCTGCTTTCAGAGGCCAAAGTAATCTCTGACTGCAAAATATAAAGTGTGAGATTCCACAGTGTCAGCGGCATGGATTCCTAATTCCCCAAACTTCAAGGATCTTAGGAAAACCTCTTCCACCAATGCTCTCCAAACATCCCAGCGTTTATATGAACTTCTAGGGCTCCGTGAAAAATGAGTCGGCTCCTCTCATGAATCGTGGGGCTGAAATGAGTGGGAACAGTCTGGCTGATGTAAACAGGCTGAGGACAAGAGAGCTCATCAGCAGCGGTAGCAGCGCCGATGTTTTAAATATCCTTGACGCATGTTAGTACATGACCAAGCTGTTGCTGTGGATGTCTTCTGAACAGTAGCCAGGCAACGTAATAATTCAGTATCTCACAAATATTCCCATCTCCTCCAGAAATACAGATTAACACTAAAATTGCTATGCATGATTTAAAACATGATGTCATTTTACTACAAAATAAGATTCAATACCACAGAATTCTCCTTTGAGTTTAAAATAGAACTATTTTTAATAGTTTAATAGTTTTGTTATAGTTGTTATAACTGTAAGTAATTGCAAATATTCCATAGACATATTTTGTGTGATATTTGGCACTCCACTTGGAATGCCATCTGAAACAAAGGCAAACTTTCTAAACAGATCTAAAGAACTCTTCATGTCTGAGTTAAAATGAAGTGTTGAGTTCGTTAAAGTTCAACACTATGAGAGTTAGTATTTAACATCAATCAGTGTTTAGTGTTGCATGTTAATCACATGAGAGTGATAAAGTGTTCATTTGAGCAGCTGACATTATCTGCAGTCAGTCTGAGTTTGAGATGGTGAGGCTGATTGGTGAGGGTAAAATGCCAAAAATGTTCAGTTCAGTTCAGTCCACCCCCTCTCCTTCTTCAAGATCAGGCTCCATTGTTTTCTACTGTCCTATTCATTACAGTGATCAACTATTTTCATTAAAGGTTGTACACAAACTTTAATATTGGCTTGTAAAAGTGGCATTTTTAAATGTTCCTAATATCACTATGATATTCATAAGCTGTATAAGTAAAACTGGTTACCAGCTCAAAATATGTGGTTTCCTGGGTAAACATTTTGGTTGCTGGGAAGCTGTCAGTAGCTGCATTTGGCCTTTAAAAGTCAGTGATAAATATTTAAGCCCTTCTAGGGGGTGAATACTTTTGCACAATGCTTGATATGTTCTTGCACAGACTTGGACTTATAATCTGTAGCAGTTTGAAGTTTCTATGATATTCTCAGTTTGGGTTAGTTTTACAAATTTGGTCCTATATTACCGTAAATCAATGTAAAAAAATTCCCAGAATTCTTTTAGTGCCACCACAAGATATAGCATCCTGAGTAAGACCAATTTGGGTAGTTTGGTGGAATGGAGGAAATGTGTTTAGATTTTTTTTGTCTGAAGCAAAAGATGAACAACAACATATTGGCTTTCCACATAAGAAAAAAACGGCACTGTTCTGAGGGTTAAATTGAGGTAGTTATATTCTTTCTTTTTTCTTGCTTTTTCTTCAAGGCTTTCTATCCAGGCACTCGGTTTTCCTTTAATACTCCAACAAAAGAACCGTCAGGCTCAATAGTCTGTCAATAGCCCAACCCAGAGAAAGTACGATGGTGAACAGTGATGGTCGGCACTGGTTTAAATAGATTTGGGCGTTTTATTCAACAGTTATGAAGCAAACAAATGGCAATAGGAGCCATATAGTGCATATTAATATTGCCCAATGAGATCTTGACCCCTCCCATACCCATGACGTTTCACGGTTATAAAATCCTCCAGAATGTATAGAAATCTTCAAAAATCAAACCTTTGTAAAAAAGTTTACACTCAGGCTGTCTCGAGTAAAATCTGAGCTCATTCAACAAAGAATCGCTTTCCATACATCCAGGCCTCCAGAGAAGAATCAGATAAGACTTATCAGCAAATTGGTCTCAAATAGAGAAACACGCTGAAAACGTGATTGAGCGTGCAAAGTGGTGGTTTCCATGAATGCACCTACATGGCTTATTTGAGTTAGGGTTGAGCTAAAGTCAGGCTAGGTGGCAGCTACACCATCTCAGTACATGCTAAGCTCCTTTTATGCAGACGCAGCTGAAATATCACTCCATCTCTAACAGCCTGCAAGCTATTAAATGATGGCTATTTTTTCATTTGCCAATTACGCTGATTGTATTTTTCTAAAGCCACGAAATTGCAATTACCTAGAACAACACCTCAATGGTCGCAGCAGAGGCCTGTACTCTTTTTTTTCAGCTTTTCTGTGGCTCCCCTGAAGGAGTGAAGCTGACTGTTTCCTCGCTCACTGCCAAGTAAATGAGGAACATTTGTGGATAGAAACATAATGCCATAGAAGTCAGAGCGTAATATCCATCTTTACAGAGGCATTTACATGCATACCTTCCCCTTTTCACACTAGTTCTTTATGGAAATGAAAACAGAAACAATCACCCATCTGGTCGAATGAAAAAGTGTCCGGCGACAGAATCTCAATTCATTTACACACACCAGCCTGCAGTGTACATAAACAGCATCACTCTTTCTAATGTTCTTTCCACTTGGAGCTTGGTAAACCATGCCTTTGGTGTGCTTGCAAAACTTGCTCCTTGGTTACATGAGATTTATATCTGTACAGGTCTAAAGTGACTTGCTCTGTGATTTAAAGCATTCACAATCATCTAGCTGTGTACTCACATCTGGGTGAGATCTTGTCTTCAAGATGTTCTTCTTATTTCAAACAAATTGATGCGCTAGCAGGAATGGACCACACCAATGCAGAAAGATTATAGTTTTTAATCGGAATACTACAAAGCATGAATTGTAAAGTCCATCCATTAACCTGATGGAATGGCAATATGTCAAACTACAAAGTGTTCTGATGATTAAAAGCTTCAGTTAAAAATAATTGGATTTTTGATGACCAGGTTTCTGTGTCCCTAATGATTTGGCTAGAAATTGGATTCCCTGACATTTATGTTTCTGATTATATAATGTTGGAAAAACAACTATGATGGAGAGGATCACAGGATTAGGTCATAGTGGAGTAGCCCAGCAGATACACAGCAGGGGGACACAGGATTTCCAAAATGGCAGGAACCAATCGTGGGGGGGTGAACTGTCGGTCTGGAGCAGAGTTGGGACCGTGTTCTGATTGGTTGATGGGCTCATTGGTGACTATCTACAGGTGGGTTTACTGAGGTGAGATTGGAGGCTGGCTCCATCTCTACAAGCCACACAGAATAATTTAAACACAGAATTTCTTTTTAATCACTTTTTTATTTTATACAACATGTTGTTTTTATAAAAATGTACATATCTAAAAATAAAAATGTATCTAAATCAAAAATATAGTTTTCAGTTAATAGCCCTTAAAACCACACCTTTATAACACATGTCTAATTACAAATTAAACTATAATCAATAACATTTCTTCACATTTGTGGCTAAAATCCCATTTATTCTGGGAACTGTGAAAATACGCCTAAGAACGAAAAGTGTTAGTGACAAAGTTCCCTTGTTTGTTTTTGTTTGTTTGTGTATGTTACTTAATTTTTCCTGAAAAAAGACTTTCCAAAATATATTGACTTGTTTTGAAATGCATTGTAGGTAAAATATATTTACACTTTTGACTAAAGTTACTTTATTTAACCCTAAGTCTGGGGCTTTATTGAGCATTTTTTATTACTTTACAATTTGCTCTTTTAAATTACCTCTTGATCAGGTTTTTCTGTACAAACCCAGGTTATTTATTTTACAAATATTTATTTTAATTACATTACACAATAATTCTACAACAATCCTGAAAATGTACAAACAATAAAATTCTAAGTACTCAATTTTTAATACAAAAATTGAGAACTGACAATTTTTATGTTAACCAAAAGTGTTGAGACAGAATAAAAATTCAGAAATCCCCCCCAAAAAAGAGACAATGTTAAAGCCATAACTTTGAGAAACACTAGCTATATCACAGGTCTTGTACTTTCAAGGGTTTTTCCTTCTTTTTACCACTAGATGGCACCGATTTGGGATATATGAAACAAAACTGAAAGACATTCGCACATTTTCTCATATTTGAATTTTAATTAACTTTTTGAAATCTACACATTAAACTGGGTTGCGTCATTCCTACTTAATTCAAAACATATCTCAGGTTGTCAACCAAGTAACCAATGATTAATAAGGACCATTTCAATTTGGCTCTTATTTTTAAAGTGTTATATGACTGTTTGTATTTATAAACCGAATCGATTCTTGCACGCATGATCTCAGTGTATACACAAACGCATTTTCCTTTGTTTTCTTTTCCTGCGCACAGATAGCTCATGTCAGCAGATAATGTATACGGAGTACTCCAGCTCACATTCATCCATCTAAACACACAAGACATTATTATAGGGACGAGTAGCCCCAGTTATGAACCAGATGGCCTCCGTCTGTCCTACACCTCTGGATGGATGACCAGCAGTTGAGCTTCTCTCTCACACTTCAGACATCTCAGGTCTAATAAGCTAGTGGTAGTTGTTTGGTCTTGAGTAGATGCATTTAGCCTCAATGTGCTTTCACACACTCCCACATGCTCCAGGTCTTTACAGCACCTTCTTATCTGGTTTCCCATCAGACACTTCAAACATTCTGTATATTTTTGGACAAGAAAGAATAGTTGCTTCAGGTTCAAAGTTTAAGGTCGGAGTGCTTTATTTATGTTTCTGTGACATTCTTTTTCTAAATTCTAAGAACCCAACAGAACTATATAACTCGAGCACTCTTACATAACCAGATTCATCAAGTCACTTCCAAAACACAAAAGGATCACCGGCACGCTGGCAGAAGCCACAGAATCTTCACATCATGCTGCTGGCTTGTCCCATCAGGGGAAAGCCCGGCCTGAAGGGAACTGGCACAGAGCATGAAGGTTCAAATGAGTCATCCCGTAAAGGAGGCAGGCAGCGGGCCTCCCTGGTGTTCTGTCATGATGGGAAGATGGAAAGGAAGACTATGTGAGCCCAGCAACAGCCTGTCAGATTTTGTTCAGGAACACTCACGATGAGTGCACCAAGAGTGTCATGACAAAACTGTTTGATTCAGCTTTTTATTCTGTTCCTCTACCACGCAAAAACAAAATATCAAAAATTCACAGATGCACTTGTAAAAAAATGAAAATTAGACAAACTCTGTATTTCTGTCACTGTTGAGGTAAAATAAAACTAAAAATGTATATCTACATACACAGTAAAATCCATCCTAAGAGTTAAATTAAGTCTCTGAGTGTATTTGGTCCCGTTCTATATAGAATTAAACTGAATCTGAAGAGAAGTTATTTCAATGAGTTTATTTCGTACTTTTTATCTCAAATAAGCTGAGAAAGCTCAACTTGCTGAGAAAAGTTAAATGAAAAAAAAAATTGTAAAAAAACGAAAAAGCAGCAGCATCTGGCTGCATTTCTATGATGGTGGAACAAATCACTTTATTATATTTGTTACAACTTTCCCTTTTATTCTTTTTTTCGTTTTGTTTTTTTGTTGTTTTTTGCTGTGGTTGTGTTCAATTTTTTCAATTAAAGTTTAATTAAAATGTTAGATAATAGTAACTGTGCACTTTTAATGAACAATAAGGAATTAAAACGTTGCTTCACAATACACAAAAACATTCAAAATTGATAAATTGGGCTAAAATAGAAGACTCTGAATGATATGAAATAATCGTAAGAGGGAGCTTTTTTTAAGAGAGTCAAGCCAAAAGAGTCGATTCTTTGAAAAGAACAGAACTTTCAATCACTACTTTGCATTGCTGGTGCTGCTGAAAAATGTAAAAATGCTTTGTAAAAATGTAGGGCAGTTTCCTACAATCTTGTTAATTTAAACATTATTTATTCCCGAATCAAATATTGGAATTAACAGAACCCAAAAAGACAATTGTGACAAACAAATCCACTGAGCCAAAGACGTCCAAAAGAGGTCCATTTAACTGGCTTTCATCGCGGACATCTGAGTGTTGGGGAAAGCAAAAAGGTGGTCAAATGTTGTTAAACTGTATAAAACAGAAAATGAGACATAAAAGGATCTCCAAGGAAATGGGAATCCCAATCAGTAATGTCCAAACTCTGACTAAGAAGTGGAGAGTGAGGGATTGTCATGAAATATTTATGTCTGACAGTACATCTAAATATAGTGTCTATTCTCAGATTCAGACACTCTAAGCCTAGGTGGAATGGATTTTAAGGAAATAATCTTTTGTTATAAACAGCATTTTGGATGCACAAGGGGAAAAAGCTCTGAGTGACCTTGACTTGGGCCAAACTGTAACAGAAATGCAAACGGAGTCATAGAATCTTAGTAATGGCAAGGTGACCCAAACAAGCTTTTAATGTTGGGAGTGAGCTTTTAATCTTTAGAGTAGATCATATTTTAAAAAGCTGGCTGCTCACCATACTAAAAAGAACAACAGAGAGAAGACAATCACTGACTTAATAAAGGACAGTGAGCTGGAGCTTGTTTGAGGCATTCCAGATGATGCTCATTAAACAGATGGGTAGAAGTTACACACTAACAGATGCTGTGTGTACGCAGCTTTGGAAGCAACTGAAATAAATCACGGCTTTCTGTGCATTGAGAACTATCCAACTGGCAGAGGAAGAAAAGACAGAACCAATATAGAGGAAAAAAGAGCATGTGTATTTAATACAGATGTGATTTGCTAGGTTTTTGTCTGTATGTTAATAAGAGGAAACGGACACGCTATTTAGAGTCTGACCCTTAGAGGGCATGTGCCGTCTAACTGTTTAAGTTCTGCGAGTGACACTTGTTTGAGGTAGTAACTCAAAGGCAAACGGTGTCACCTTGGTGTGGTCTGCAGCTGGTGACCTCCCAGTCTCCGCATCAGGGAGGCGGAAGAAATCAAACAACACAGCATCAGGCGCAACACAGCTGCTGCAGCAAGCATCTGCGAGGGTGTTTGTTAGCGCAAGAGATTTTCCATTTCTTTATTACTTCATTTTTCATCAGAAACCCAACATCTGCTCAGCACTGTTCTGATTCGGAAAAGCTCTGAAGAATTCTACAAGTACTGAGCCAAATTTTCATGGATCAAATGAAATGGAAAAATATATTCATTAAAGCGCACACTATTCAAAGGGAAGATGGTGTTAATTTAATTGTGTTCACTGGCTTTTCCTTGGGTTCACACTTTAGCTAAATGTGGAGCATCGATGTAATTTATGGACATAATCTAATAAAATTGAATGCTTCCTTTAATTATGAGGATGTTTATGAGTGGAGTAAGATCTCAACAATCTTTTATGCTTTTTATTTAGGTACAGTGTCATTTCCAAAAAAATACATTTATCGTATTTTATTTTAACTCAGTGGTGTAGCAACGCATACACATACTGAACAGCATTCAGTTCGGTATCACGTGCATATCAAACTTTTACATTTGAAAAAAAGAAAATAAAGACGTGTCGAATATACAGCTGCCAAACAATGATGATGCTAATAGATTTCCAGTGGGCTAACAATGACAGTTTCGGTGCTATTGTTGAGCTCAAATTGAGTACAACAAACCAAGTTTGATGAAAACAAAACAAAAAGCAAGTTTCTTTATACCCAATACCGTTTAGGTTTTATGGTTGAATTTTATTTATTTATTTTTTTTCAAATTTTCTAAATAACAAAATCCCAAACTGTGAGTGTATTGAGTATTGACGTGCTGTCCATGAGACTAGCATCTAGGTACCTCCTGCTTATCTCATTCACCAGGCTGGGGAATAAGTGTAGAGAATTTTAGAAAGATTCTGAGGCAAAGACTATTAAGATATTTAAAACATTTAATACAGTCTTTTGGACAGGTGGTCAATAAAGTGATACTAAAATTGCAGTTATATGACCGCTCTTGATTGTCCCAACAAGTCGAGCAGCTGTATGAGTAATGTGATGGATATATGCAAGGGAGAACTTCACAAGTCCAAAAAAAGTGAGTTCCGGTAAAATTTGTTTAAGCTTACTATTTAAAATCACTGTCAAAGTCAAAACCCAGATTTGAGACTATGTGTGTTCGAAGTAGAATAGGAGGTTTCAGATCCACCTGGACTTTCTTAAGAGCCCAAATCTTGTTCTGCTTTATGTTACGTTCTCAATATTAAGGGTTGTTTTTATACCGTGTTTCAGGAGGATTAATCAGGGTGTGTCACTAGTGTTGACGACAAATAGTTAAGCTTACATCACTGTCTTTACTTTCTTGTCAACTTTTCCTGAGCTTCACCTCACCTTTCTCCCAATTTCGATTTAATCTGCATTCAAACAGCTTGTCTTGTACATTCCTACATGCAAGTTTACGTGTAAACTACAAGGCAGGCCCTGTCTTGTACATTCTTGTGCAAGTTTACGCGTAAGCACATAGGATTGAATTTAAGGCAGGACACTTTACAATTTTCAGAGTATTCATACACTGGTGATATTAAGCTACCTTGGTTGCCAACAGCTGCCCAAATACACCTCCCCCCCAGTCAAACACATCCATACAGGGCATACACGGCAAGGCAAGGATTGAACCACCAACCCTCCAGTTATAAGATGACCAACTCCTCCACTATGTTATTGCTGCCGCCACATTTAAATTACTTTTTCATATTAACTTTTCAGCACTACGATTGCAAAGCATTAGAATCATTTCTAAACTATGATTAAACAAAATCTGCTTCACAAACAATAAGGTTATGAGGGGAACTCTTCTGCACACAGCCACTGGCCTTTGCATTATTCACCTAATAACATTCGCTCCTCTTTTGTTCTCTGGCTTTGTTATCATTCATCAACCGTGCAGCAACTGCAGAAAAACTGCTGCACTCTCTCTGAACTGGGTTTCAATCAGAGAGCGGCTGAACCAAACATAAACTACGCCATTGCTGTCAAAGGTCAACTTTCAACCCCACATTACCATCTCAAAATGGCCAACCTCAGCCTGGCCTCTTTACCTTTAATCACAACCGCAGGGAAAACCATTAAACGACTCTCAGCTCCGAAATATCTCTGATACATCTGTAATTGTGTGAAACCGTTAAAACAGACTGATGGGTTTGAAAAAGAATGGAATGTGGTGTATTTTCATCATTTGCCCAATTTTGCCTTTGAGTTTTGCGGTTGTGAATTCTTGAAAGCACAACAATCCCTTGTTCTTAAGTCTATTTTTGGGAAAGATTTGAAACAGAGGGCTATACATCAGCATGAGGTAGCAATGCTTATTTGGCAGTGACTCCTGCTGTCTGTGTGTATGGTGTTTTGCCCCCCTGCAGGACCTTACGACTCCCAAACATATTTCAAAGGGATTTACAGACTCGATAACAACCTTCTGTCATGTTACACTGAAAACTAAATACGAAAAGTGACGCAGAGACTCGTGAATACTGTTGTTTTAACAATGCATTCCACCTCTGTGTTTTCAGAACAAACATCATTTAGTGCTATTTAGGTGAGGTGAAGGAAAACACATTATATACGCTTTCAGACGGGTTTGTTCAAATGCCGCTTTGTTGAGTTGTTACTCAGTCGACAGAAAATTTGAGGGGTTCAAAAAAACTTTCCAAATCCTCAGACCCCATTCACTCCACTTACTTACACAAGTGTCGTTTATCATTTTAAAACTTTCCATTTTCAGAAAGGGTTACTCCTAAAGATTCCTTGATTGCCATCATGAAAGTGGTCATGACTCGTCACATCTCTGCTCATCACTTAGAGAAAAGCAATATCTCCGGAAATGCAGGAAGGAAACAGTGAGTGTACGAGTGAGATGTCAGAGCGGTAGAACTCCTCTGTAGTGGGCCAGAAGGACCATCTGCATCAGATCAAAGCCAGATCCTGTGTGTTCTTCTCCAGTGTTTGCCTAAACTGGCACACACATATACACACTACATAAAGCAACCACCAGACGGACAGAGGCTCTTTTTGAACCTTCGCTGCATGCATGCAAAGGGGATTAGATAACAGAGAAGTGTGTTTGCAGGGACACCGGAAAAAGTGGATAAAGCCTGAAGGGACTGGAGCAGTAAACTATTCTTGTGGTCGGAGGTTTATGAGAGACGCTGGGTAAGCAGGTGTGGGCTTCCACTGGTAGATGGATGGTCTGTGTTTAGATCGTTTATGCCATATTTCACAACCAAGACAGGGTTTGATTAAGATGCAATGCAGGACATGTTTCAATGAACAGAGCTAGGCAATGTCCTGCTTTATTAAACAAAGAGCTTCCTCTCTTTCTGATATTGGACAATTTCCATCCTTTCTTCATCAATTTCGTACAGCTATTAAACTTTCCATCCATTCATCCATTTTCTTTACACTCTTATTGCAGGGTCACAGGATTCTGCTGATTTCTCTACATCACAATGATAAAAGGGAAACTCCAAACAGGAAATCAGAATCTTCAAACCACCCAAGGCATGTTTCTTTGGACTGCAGGAGGAAACCTACACAAACTTTGCTCCACAAGGCCCCGTTTCTCCTCAAACAATTGACTAATGGAGAGGCAGCAATATACTCCAACAGTGCTGTAAGTGTGGTATCTTTAATTAAATCCTTATAAAAGGTTAATTACCATCGCGCAATGGCACTTTTCAAAGACTTTCAATTGCTAATCCTGCCTTAGAAATAGGATTTAAAGTTAAAATCTCATTAAATGTCCTATTAAAGAAAGATAAAGGATCTGGTGTTCAATATAAAGTTTACCACTGTCATGGTGACTGGATTGAGGGACAGAAACACTGGATTAAATGATACAATTATGCAAATAAAGACATTCCTTTAAAGGCATTCCTAAGCAGTGTCAAGATTATTGAACCAAGAAGTCATCAACAGGGTGCAGTGCCAGGAGGACAGCGATACTACAAGGTCTTTATAGGAGTGCAGTATGTTGCAGATAAGTGTCCGGAGTAATGGGAGCTGATGCCAGATGAGTAGATGTGGAGTGTAGATGGAGAAAACTCATTAGAGACACCAGAAAGAAAGAACAGGAGATCCAAGGTGGCAAGAACTGATCACGGAGAGTCAGGAGGAGTGAACCATAGGTCTGACAACCATGCTGGTATATGTCAATTAACTGTTTGAGGTGAGTAGGGAGTGTGTTCTGATTGGTTGACGGGCTCCTTAGGGTGTGTCGTAGCGTGGTAACCGAGGGCTTTAGAGTTGAGGAAGGAGGATATGACACACGGAGATTTTGCCAAACACCAGTGGTTTATTGAGACCCCAAGAAAATGAACAAACCAACAAATAAACAAAACACATCTACAAACAAAATACTGAGCTCTAAATAAACGAAAATAAAAGATTTGCTTGAGAGCAGAACCTGAGTATGCTTAACTTTGGTTAGCCCCCTTGCTAACTAATCGTAGACTAATGGCAGTCTCCAGTTTGTGCAGCTCTCACCCAGGAGCTGAAAGCATTTTGGCATTGTCTGCTTGGCCCCAGTCTCCACCCTCCTGACAGAGGTTCCGGCCTAGCTTTAAATAGGCACTGGGCCTGTAGCCTTAATTGGACCAAACCAAGCATAGGGGTGCCATCAATAAACCAAAACTAAATGAAGCAAAAACTATAGAAGTTTACAAACCCATGCTGTTTGCATACTTTACCATTATAAATAATTAAAAGGGATCCCATAGCACATTATAATTAGAATAATACTTTGGGGATGAGGCCTTCCAGGGGCATCATCACAGGGTGACTGTAAAAAACATGAGTTTATTGAGGTGAGATTAAAGGCTAGTTGTGCCTCTACTGGGCACACAGAATCCCTTACAATCACTCTGTCACCAGCAGTGGCCTTTAAAAATATGATTAACAAAAAATGGCAGTAGTGACACATACAGTTACACTCCTGACACATACAGTTACAGCTAGATTGAAGCAGGGACATTAAAAACTTGCACAAATTATGTATTATTTTGGGATTATTTTTTCATGACTAAATAAAAATTGCTCATATAAAATGTTAAATTTTTTTGCAAAGGCATTGTTAAATGGTGAAATGCCAACACATCTCTTTCTGGTGATTTTTAATATAACTTCGTTGTGTTCTTCTTGAACAATCCACAAATGACTTAGGCTAATTTCAGTTTGAAATTTTTTACAATTGGCCTTGATCAACATTCTTCTAAATGTTGTGAGACGTGCTACTGCTCACACCTAAAGTAGAGATGGGCCACATGGCTATACATTCCATGATCTATTCATTCCATAATCAAATAATTTAAATTATGGTACAACATCAAATTATAATGAATTATGACTGCATGATGCTGAGGCTCAGTCACCAGAGAACATATACGCGATATATGTTGTGTATTATTTATTGATAAAAAGATATTACATATATAGAGGCACGAAAAAAACAGATATTCATCTAGCAACAGTAAGTTCAGTTTAATTAGATTTCCACCACAAATGAGCGAGAGAACGTACGGAAACTTAAGATTAGCTCTGATAATTTCAGGGTGGCAACCACAGGGCTGAGCAGATAGGGATCTATTCAGTGCTGTTCACAGTCTGCCGGGTGGGAGTTCTTTTCATTCAGAAGAAACAAGCGTGAATCCATGACTAATCATAAAATTTCTGTAAACTGCAGAATTACCACTGCAAAACTGGTTCAGAGGAAACGGCAGACGCCAGAGTAGTTCATGGTACATTTTTCTCCAGTTTAGATCGAAGGTACGCTTCACCAGCCACCACAGCAAGAATGATTGTGCAAGGCCTGAGTTTTACTTAATGTCAATAAGGAGACCGCACACAAATTACACACACACTCCAAATTCTTCATTCTTCATTCTGTTGTCGCCTGTTGGGAGCAGTTTCTCCCCTTACTGTATAGACAGTGCTTAATTTGTCCATGAGGAGGTCCTGGAACACCATGTTAATTATCTCAACCAAAGTTTGGAACATGGTTCCAATAAACTTTCAGGGATTATGGTTTTAATTTAGTGCAAAATAAAAAAAAAATAAAAAATCAAGAGCTTTCTTTTTTGCACATTTTTCTGGTTACATTTCTTAATTTTGGCCTATTTTAAGGATACAAAGGGTCCTGGAGCCTCAAGTGAATTTTCAGGTTAAATATATTTATTTTGGGAGCATTTTAGCTAAAACATGTTGATGTCTATGGGAAACTTTTGCAAGTTTTTAAAACATTTATAGGTTGTTCAGAAGTTGAGCTTCACATTGTATGTGGTAATGCCCCTTAAATTATCACAATCAACCCAGGGTTTTTTTTTAATAATCACAATAAAAAAACTGATTGTAATAAATTCTGAAATCCCTTATTTGGCACTTTACTGACGGCCCCTGAGTAAAACCTGTAAAAGTTGTCTGTGTATACAAAGAAATGTATTTCAGCAAACTTTGAGGAAGACATATTTTTACAAAAATAGTATTGCAGATTGTCTTCTACGGAACTCAAATTAAAAAGAAGAGTCATTTGCCTGTTTAAAGTGTTGGGTCTTATGCTGTTGACCTCCAAACAAAAAAAAATGTTAGTTTACTAAACTCTGTTATGCTGTGGCCACACTGAGGATCTGCCCACATGGTCTACACTTTTGCTAGAGGTCCCGACCTGTGTGGTACATGCACAATTCCGGTACATTTAAAGCACTTGTATAGGGTTCTATTCATATTTTTTTTATAAAAAAAAAAGCTTATTAAAGACTGAAAGTCAAAACCACCAGGCATCAATTTTTACGCCAATTTTGTCAAGAATTGTTCATTATTATTTTATTATGCTTTAAACATATGCAGAAAATAGATATCGAATGAGTTAACTTGACATTTTACATTTAAAAAACGTAAATAACAGGTGAAATCGACTTATGTTTCAAGTAGAGTTTATATGGTAAACAAGCTTGTGCTCTGTAAACATCACAACACCTGCACAGCATCTCCACCTGAGTAATCCATCCCCAAATGGTTGTCTTAGACTTTGCACCATTAAACCATGCACTTAATTCCTCTAAATGTTTGGCAAGGACAACGACATGGAACACGAATCAGCATTTGTCAGAGTTAACACCACGAGTCCAGCTCCAAAGACAACAAATGCACAGCAAGGTGAATCTACTCCCAGCATTACTGAGGAGGGAAAGAATCAATGTCTTCGTATTTCACCTCAGAATTCCTCTAAGCCTGGGCGTGATCCCAAATCTCTCAAGGAAGACATGGCACATAAGATGGACATTTGCCAACCATCCATCTCAGGTTAAAATTGTTGCCTAATAGAGCCATTCAGAGCTAGTATGTTCATCCTTGAACAAATATTAAATCTGAACACTAAAATCAATCGAAACTGCCTTAAATGCAAACCTGATACAGCCCAAAGGACCCAATGGGATGGATCCGATGTGGTCTTTCCAAAGGAAAATCCTTTAATGAAATTCTGAGGTAAGCTGTGCTGTACTAAATCATCCTGTCGATTACATAATCCGACCACAGAAACCACCACCAACATTGTACTTGCTCCATCACTTTAACAAATAGAGTTTTTTAGGAAAAAGCTACTCGTCGGTCAAAAGTCATACATAAAAATAAATGGTGTGGTCAGATGTAATCAATTAGCTCTCATAAAAGCCTGTGATAGGTGCTCAGGGCTTGTCAAAGGCCGTAGGGTTAAGAGAAGAAAAACCCAACAGGAAAACCCCAAGTCCTGTGGACTGCCAGCAAGAGGACAGTATTATGGAAGGTTTGGTTACTCTTTGGCTGCTCTTCACCTTTTCATCAACAAACCTTGTCAGTTCTTTCACTCTCTCACACACTTTCCGCTGGAATTTCCACCGACGAATCACACACACATCACCAGCAAAGTCGTTAAGCGTCACAGCATTTTCCCTGCCTCGTTTTGAGCAAAGCTGTCACAGTTGTGGTCCTTGCCACACTTTCAATCACCTGAATGCCTAACTGGCCGTATTGTTTACGCAGGATGGCTAAATAAGTCCTACACAGTTCTCTGCGTATTTGTAATGTTTCAGATTCAGTTTTGAGAAGATGACATGGAAAGTGCTCTGTGAGAAGTGGATGAGGCCTAAACAGGAAATGCTCGCGCATGGCAGCTGTATTTGACGAGATGAACCACCGAACTCCACGGGGGAAAAGGTTCATCTCTTTTTCTCGTTGTTTTGAAGGATTTTATTGCTTGTATGATATTTGTATATGTAGGGTGATCCGTTGTTTAATCCATTGGACAAAAAAAGACTTTAAACACAGTAATACTTTCACTGCAAACTGTCTGGTTAAAAATGAACTGGGACAGTGGTCTGAAAATATGTACAGAGAAAGATTTATACAAACACAATGTTCAATCTCAACTGAATATTACCAGAAATTATCTGTATTATGATGTTGGGTTTTAGTTGCCTACATTGAATAATGTACAAACACTACAGAGAAAATTGAAGTCAAAAATAAAAAAAAAGTCTAAAGTTAATACATTAAATGAAATTTTGGATTACCCTTTTTTTATTTTAGATACCAAAGACACAATCCCAACAGTAACATCCCCATAACCCCAGCAAAGGGATAAATATTATGGTTCGGTAACGTCTACTTGGGCAAGATTGGAAAGTGTGTCATGGGTATTCTAACTTGACAATGACCCCAAAACACATGGTAAGGAGATAAAAGAGCGATTCAAGGAGAAGGGTAAGGCAGAGATATACTCCAGATCTTAATTTCATAAGAAATCCTCTCCTAAGATGCCATTTAGGGTTATGTCACAAAGTACCAAAATGTTTTGTGAAGGAGTCAACAACGTATTTAACTCATATACGTGTAACATTTTATTGACAATTTCTTTGTGTGTTGGAAAATGCTCAGAAGCAGCAGGACCAATACTTCTTTCCCCAGTATGTACCAACATGTGCTTTCATAAATTTCTGGGGTTGTGGAGGCATGTGGGTAGCGCTTTCGTTTTGTTGGCAGACACCCCTCTTTGCACTTGACCATCTTCTAAAACAACTATTTCAATGTTTTCCCTGTCAATTACAGTCCAGGTGCAGTGACCGGGCAGAAAAGCACAGCAACCTTGTACTCACTGACCAACATAACCACCTCACACACACAAACACACACACACACACAACACACGCACACACATACACGCACACACACACACACACACACGCACACACACACAGCTGCAGATGGGGCAGGGGGTGGAGGCTTGGAGATTAAACATTTAGTGTTTATTATGAGAAGAGAGATGGAGAGCTGGAGTGATGGAAAAGATGAAAAAGATGGAAAAGGGTAAGATAAAAACGGACAACATACAAAAAAGTGCAGATTATACAATTTGTCAATACATATTTCTGTCTTATTTCACATCATGAAAAAAATCTGCAAATTGTTTGTTGTTTAAATACACATTTGTTTATTGGTCAAATGTGCATTTTTTTGTTGTTCAAATGTGCATTTTTTTGTTCAAATGTACGTTTTTTATTGTTCAAATGTACATTAGCGTATAACTTTGAATGTGCATTTTTTATTATTCAAACGTGCATTTTTACTTACAGTTTTTTGTTTAAAAGTAAATTTTTTGTTGTTCAAAAGTGCATTTTTTGCTTAGTGTTCATGTGTTTTTTATTGTTCAAATATCCATTTTTTTATTGGTCAAATGTGAATTTTCTGGTGTTCAATGTGCTTTTTATTGTTCAAATTTGCATTTTTTTGTTGTTCAATTGTGCATTTTTTGGTTCAAATATACATTTTTTATTGTTCAAATGTACATTTGCGTATAACTTTCAATGTGCATTTATATTAATCAAACATGCATTTTTGCTTACTGTTTAAATGTACATTTTTTTGTTGTTCAAATGTGCATTTTTTACTCACCATTTTTATTTTTTAAATGCACATTTTTTTGTTCAAAAGTGCATTTTTTTGCTTAGTGTTTATTGCTCGTGTGTTTTTTATTGTTCAAATGTGCTTTCTATGATCAATTGTGCTTTCTAAAGACAATGTAAAATATTTGCATCTGAGACAGAATTACATCTGCAAAGTAAAAAGCAGGAAATTAAAAAAGCAAAAAGCAGATGGTGTAAAACATTGGCTTATTTTTGACCTGTACACACCTAGGTTACTTCACAGATTTGAGCCCTCCTGTACTCAGTTGATCTTTCGACCAGTGCAGATCTGTGATCTTTCAATGCACACATGCATCTCACACAATAATAAAAACTATAATTCATCTCACTCCATAACAAAATAGCAGAGTGATGACGTATGGGTTAATCTAGATCAACAGAGCCCTGTACAAGTGGTAACAGAGGAGATGACGTCCTGGAGTTGATCGACCTTATAACAACTAGCAGATTTCTTGCAGAACCAGACTTCAATTAAAATTTCACTTTTATATTCAGTCATACCACCCGCTTGTTTTTCATGCTGTTCTGATCTGGATTTACTGAAGCCTAGCTCACACATGGATTGGACGTTAGCCAAGCATTTTGGTTAATTACTAAACACATGGACATTTTCTTTTCAGTTCGCTTCACAATATTCCAAGAGATTTTTACCTTAGTGTCTCATTATGAGACATTCTGAACTTTAAAGAAACAAAAGTCAGGATGTGCCAATTCACACTTCTGTCCTTGGACTGTTGAATCAGATTGTACACATAGAATTGAATGATCACTTGAGAACACAATTAATTTAACTGATTCAGTTGTTCATTGTTACAATTTATCCAGTCAGATGTGATACATGCAAAAGTTTCTCACGTCTATGTGATCATTGTGCAAATGCATATTTTCCCGGGACAGTGGTGTAGATGTCTGATACCCTAGCAACCTGACTTTTCTGGGTCACAAGCATGGCCACAGTTGGTGTCTTTCCAGTGTGACACATGGGATTGGTATGGGATTAACTGTTCCATGTTGATTAGTTTAAGATTCTTAAATGTGTGGCATATTAGCCTATCTGCAATTATACCTCAACATTTATAATTCAACACCATATTTTAATATAAAAGCATTTTTATTTAAACCTTTCCAGGTTTAATTTTCAATATTCACATTTTGAGAGAAAAAAATCTTGCTTTTTAAATAGTGGTATTTTTCTTTTCTATTTTATTCGAAATATTTTGACTCTCTGAAGGGAAAAAAAACATTGTTATTTGTTGAATGATCGATTTACAGTCAGGAAAAATCTACACATAATACGCAACGCAATGAAGACATTCAAAGATCAGACTGCTTTAAGTTGAGCTTGTTTGAGGTTTCACCAGCCCAAATCTAGAGTGTGCCGCCCCTCTGTGGCCAGATAGAAGAATGACCAACATCCAGAGTCCTTCCAATACAATCTTTGGCTTAACTTCTGAGCTAGTGATGAGCTGAGATCTGATTAGCATAACACATCAAGCATAACTACAAAATTAACTAGTCACTTTTGAGAATAAACACACTAGAATTTGCCAGAAAGCTTTTTTGGATGTCGCTATGTGCTGCTCAGATTCCTTACATCACTGGTTTGGCTGTGTTTTCCACAGTAGGGGTTTATGGGATGGTGAAAATGCGGCTGCACCATGCCTAACCTAATCCCCTTCTCTTTCTGTTGCCCTCATACACAAACAGTCAGAGTGCGGCACACACTCTCGTTGCCATCCTGTTGCCAGAGACGAGAAATAAACACAAAAAGTTTGGAGTGTTCGGACTGAAACAGGATGAGCAAGAATCAGCCTCAGCTCTACTACGTCAAGTTCCCTAGCGCTGCTCAGCTTGGATCATCCATTAAACCCACAAAAGCTGGAAAAACACAGGCATGTTGATGTTGGAGAGCGAGGAGTAGAGCAGAGTCTGCAGGTGTAGCATTATGTCAGAAACCGAAAAATGAGGGAAGCAGAAGCATGTGATTGAGATGAGATTCCTTTTCCCACAATTACTCATTCACACATTCTCACAGTCAAACACACGTCTTTCATTTTCCAAATCTGACTACACACACATTTGCACAGGAATCTCGGTCTCGTCAAATGTTGTTCTTTCAATGCTGGTTTTCAAGAATGAAATATTAGTTACGAAACATTGAGAAATATGCCTGACTTTAGTGAGAGGAAATGGAAAGCACAACTGATGTAAGAGAGACATAAACCCATAGTGTCTATGGAATCCTGTTTCCTAGTCAGTTCTAGAATGAAGGGTGTGCTTTGAAAAAAAAAAGGTTTACAAAACTAACCCATTGAGAGAAAGTACCATCCCATGAATAACAACTGACCCCTTCTTTCCACCAGATGTTTTCATGAAATGCATTGCAGTTCTGCTTGGATGCCTGTGTGCATTCTATATAAAGACCTGATAATCTTCCAGTCATATGAGCACACGCACACACACACGCACACACACACGCACACACACACAGAATGAATGTGGTTGCTGCGATGGAAAGTGGCAGTCCATAGGAAGCTGAGAAGTTTCTGGCAGCATCCCCTTAATATAGAAGCCAAAGGGCAATCAGCAGAACAGAGCAAGAGTATGATGGGGCCACACACACATAAACACCCACGCACACACATGCACCTACTTCACAAGCTCATACTGGTCAGAGCAGCAGTGGTAAAATGATTATGAGGAAATTTATATTGTAATTATTATTAGCAATTGTATAGTATTATTATTATCCTTATTAATAACATTAATTCCACAAGAAAGGGAAATCTCATTTTTTGCACTTTACCAGGAAGTACTTCTGAGACTAGTAAGTATTTTCATGAGCAGAATTATGTCGATTGGTGTAACAGAGTCTGAGGAACATAAATATCTTTTTGAGCTTGAAAGTTTTATTTTAGATTACTGATATCTCCCCTTTCAAGATTTATAGAGGACAGAGCTGCGGTGCAGTGGGAAGCACTTTGGCCTTTCATGTAGAAGTTTACAAGTTCGAGGCTCGCCAGTGACATCCACCGCCTCTTATGAGTGGGAAAGCAGATGAATTGAATGACTTTATTTCTTAGAAAAATGTGAGTTTTGTTAGTGTATTATTTATTTTGGATTTAAATGAAAAAGAAAAACAAGAAGAAAACCAACCCTTCTTTTTAAAATAAAGTGATTATGTGACCGTGACAATTGCTGGTTGAGAGATTTTACTGGTTCGGGATAAAAAAAAAAGAATACCCCAAAATCTTTATAAGCACTATTTTGCATCTGAGAGAACCACTGCCAGTTTTTACATCTGATGGACATAACAATCTCTAAGATATCCCTTTCACAGCTCATAATGGTACAGACAAGGTCACAGATTTCTGAGAGACATATTAAGCATTTTACATTGGACAAACACACCACATAAAAAAACATAACACAGATACCGTAATTTTGCCGTATAAGACGCACCGGCATATAAGACGCATCCAATTTTAAATGAGGAAGATCTAGAAAAAAAGATTCTGAACCAAATACTGTAGTAAAATATTGTATATCAACTGTGTAAAAGTTAACAGCAGTTTAAGAACAATTATATGCCAAACATGTAACATGAACAGTCAGTAAACAGTAAAAGTAACAAAAAAGGCAGTAATGTTTCATACCTGCTCCTTATGATCCGCGCTATGATAGGACCTAAAGGCAGAGATGGGCGATGACGTCAGCGCGCACCGCAGGTGTACAAATATGGCCGGAGTGTGATGGGTTTTTCCTATATAATACTACCATCTAGTGGTCATTTAGAGAAATGTCATTTGAGAAACTTTTAAGAGCACACGTCATACTTCAGTCCCGCCCTTCTTCCAGCGCTGGTCTTAATTTGAGATGTTTGAGGTTCTTCTTCCAATACAGATGACACGTGTGTAGGAAATGCGTTGAGACTGCTAAATCTTTACAATAAATAGCCGCATTTGCTTGTTCTCTCTCAAATGTTCTCCAGTGTTTGTTATCAATTTAGAAGGTCTCTAACGCCTCTCTAAGGCCTCTCTTACGACTCTCCTACTGCCGTGACCGCCCTCCGCTCCGCAGCGTTTTAAGACGCACCAACTTTCCCCCCTCAGTTTTGGGGTAGGCTTTCTCATATTCTTCGCCCGCTTCAGGAGAGACAATCCCAGAAGAAATTTGGAGCCAGAAGACATTACACCCCCTGCCGGATGGTGTTGCAGGATGCATGCCACTATTTAGAAGAACTGAGAAAACCATTCCTGACCAAACCTACAGCTCCATTTGCATAAAAGAATTCCCAAAGGTTCAAGGAACGTCCACTATGCTTCACTTAACTGGCAGACACTCAATATTGTACCACTGCTCAGCCCTTTATTGAACAAACAATCCTTTGCCAAATCCACCCAAATATTTATAAATGTCCTGCCACTTTTCTGCACCCAAACTTATATATTGCATGTAGTTGGACTTGTTTTGGCTGCAACTACTCAATGAAGAGTAATTCTGGCCAGACTGACCATTGGTCTCGTCCAGTTCTGAGCTGATTGCACTGCTGAACATCTTCTATTCTGAGTAATAAGCTTGATGTGTGTTTTTATCTACTGTACAAGTTTCCTTGGGTGCACAAAGCATCTGTGATCTTTAACACAGCCTGATTTTTTGTTTGTTTTTATTTATTCTCTGAAGAGTACATCTTAAAACTCCAGTCTGCTTTGAAATTTTATCCTGGAGGAGACCTAGTTGCTGCAGTTTTCTTGTAGTGGTGCTCAGAAATGCCATTACAGGAAAATGTCTTATTCAACCTAACCTTGTGGCAGAAATTGGCTGTTGCTCACATTTAAGCTTCCTACACAGCTTCCGTTTCAGTCCAAGGCTGGGTTTAAACCAATGTGTGATATTGACTGTCATTAGGAGCTGTATAAATGGATCACAGACCCGACCATAATCCTACAAAATCCCTGAAAAATGGAAGTAACAACAAATATTGATTTTTCTTTTGTTCCTTTACTTTGCATTTTATAAAAATAATAATAATAATTTATATTTCTGAAAGCTCATTCATTCATTTTCCTACACGTTTATTCCCGTTTTGGAGTCACAGGGGTCTGCCGGTGCCTGTCGCCAGTCCATCGCAGAGGAGTAACACCGTTTACAAATATAGGTGAATGTACAGTAAAAGTTTTTGGCAAGTGTGGGAAAAAAATATACAAAGAAAGCTTTCTAGGATGGACTGGCGACCTGTCCAGGGTGTACCCCCGCCTCTCGGCCAATGTAGGCAGATAGGCACCGGCAGAACACCGGTGATCCCCCAAAAGAGGCAATTAGTGGGTTGGAGAATAAATGAATGAATGTTACTCCCATGCTACTTATAGCATAAAGACTGTGAAACTTAAGAATTTGCCTTAAGGATTTTGCAAGCTTGTATTTCTTCACCAGAACTATAAAGCATTCAACACAAGGCTTGGAGTCTGCTGTGGACATTAAGGGAAACAGAGAACTAAAAGCTAACAAGGTCACTGTTGATCCTCATCAGGCACAGGCTCATATCTGTCAAATGTACCCTCTAGGTCTAGAATGTGCTCCCAGTTTTCTTTATGATCATGTTTGTCAGGACACAAACTGAAGGGAAAAAAACACGGTGATGACAAACTTCACCCGGAGCAGTTAAAAAGGAGCACAGGAAGTGAGTCGAGGGTTAGCAAAGCAGCAAACAGCATCATTAATCACAGCTCAGCTTCAGCCAGAGCCACTGACAGTCCATGACCATTTCAGTCAGTCAGCCCATTTGTTAACTAGACTAAAGCTGGTTTTTATTAGCTACATGACAAACTGGTTTCTAACTGTTTTACGTGTTCTTGTTCTGTGTCGTGATGGGGAACACAGGGCAAATCGTGGGAATCATGCAAACTATTTCAAATGTTCTGCCCAGAGTTTAGAGTTTAGTTTTTGTGAGATGAAGGCTGACAAAAACACTACAAAGGTTTTCTACAAACCATGATGAAGACCAGTTACATGTTCTGAACAGGATCTAAACAGCTGTGGATAATGACTTTGATAGAACTTTGAAATTTAACACACTGTAAAGAATAAAGACATCAGTGGTTCTTGCCAATATATCAACTTGTAGTCACTTTCAAATTCAATTATTGTGAGTAGGTTGAAGTTTTTACTATGGTACATTTTGCATAGAAACAAAACAATCTCATATGATCCACTTTGACTGAGATTTCAAGATTACAGCTGCCTCCTTGTAATGTAAATACAGCCCAGCGTTTTTAGGGTTTTATAAGCTTTTATGAATGACACATTTTCACAAATCAAAATGAATGAGTTTACAACATCTGTTTTGCCTGTTTGCACCAAAATGATGATATGGTCTAATTACGATCAATCTAATAAACCTTTAGGACAGCAACCCTGAAAGTACAACACTATTTAGTGTTTTTGGTTAAAGGCAGCAGATGAGTTCTCATTTCTCTTTTGAATCATTCACATCACTCTACATGTGCTTTCTTGAACAGTATTTTTCAAGTGAAAGTGACGTTACGACCAAGTATGGAGTGACCCATACAAGGAATTTGTGTTCTGCATTCAACCCATCCAAGCACACAGACAGCAGTGAATAAACACACCATGGACACACACCGGTAGCAGTGGGCAGCCATGGTTTCGGCGCCCGGGGAGCTATGGTTGTCTCAAGAGGGAGAGAGTTTCAACACTCATCCCACCTTCGACTCCTAGTGGATCTCCTTTTGATCTCCAGTCAATCACCCTAACCACTAGGCCACGACTGCCACAACTACACCATCATGGAGACCATGGTGTAGTTTAAGTGTTTTCCTGATGACAATGGTTCCAGCTGCCTTTAATTCATTGAAAAGATACTTTATTGTTGTTTCTAATTGTTGGTCATTGAAACTCCTAGCACATAAGCTGACCAACGGAAGTGTCCCCAAATTTCTCATCAGATAGGACATCTCGCCAACCTGAAATAGTGGTGTGGTCTACGCAGGCCATAGTAGTACTGTACACTGCATTGAATTAACGGTTCCATCATAGGAGTGGGTGGGGTACTCCGAGCCGGCTGCCGAGTTCAGGGAGGCAGGGTGGAAGACTACCATATTCCCAGTGGAGGTAAGATGTGGAGACTTTGTGGGCTTGTCAACAACATGCCTCTTAAGGGATGCAGGGGTAACTGGAGGCAAGTTGTGGAAGGTACTAACAGATCTGGCTCTGGCTAAGGACAAGGACAGCAGCTGGGAAAACGACACCTACCCCCAAAGCAACTGGTGAGATACGGTCGGCTACAGGGAGTGGTAGGGTGATACGTCCTTGACACTGCTCTGCCACCAGGATACCTTACAGGATTAAAATGGTGAAACGTTGATGAATGGCTGCTGACTCATGAGCCATGGAGGAGATGGGACAAGCAGGAATGATTTGCCGGAAGCACGATCCACCTGTACACTATATTTTAACATGTCTTTGTAACGTGTTCCTGCCTTATATAACTCTATAACCTTCTCTCCAACATTCTTGGATTGAAATCAGATTAAAGGCCTCCACACATCAGCCCGAATGTTCGTTGCAAAGTTTCATTCGATGAAACACCTCGATTAAAAACCATGGGCACCAACTGGACATCACACGTCAGACCAAACGAGAGGTGGCAAAAAAAGTAAAAAAAAAAAAAAAGTTTCATACTGACATATCAGATATGTTTTCAGGCAGGGAGAGTCATCTTCAGGCAGGGAGCGTCACTGCATCAATATTACCTTGATGATGACAAAGAGCACCTGGCTGTGAAGCCATCCGAAGATTCGCGTGAATCTCAAGTCCCACCGGTGTGTAGAGGCCTCTCAAAGTCACTATGAGAATGTGGGATGAGCGCCACCAAGCTGCTCTTTTACGTCCTACTCAATTCACCAACAGAGCAAACTTTCATTGGTCGTTCTCTTTCCAGAAAACAAATCCGATACGGCAATCTGTAACTCTTTTTTCGGTGGCACCTCGTTTGGTCCGGTGTGTGAGGTCCCATTGGTTTAATATGGAGGCACATTATTGCACGAAACTTCACAATAGAAATTCAGTTTTATTGATTACTCCTACCAACTATACTTTTTTATACAGGAAACCATTATTTAAGGGTCTCCTAATGTCAGCCATTTACCTACAAAAACACTTGGTATGTAAATGAAATGCAAGAAATTAGCATTAATATGTGAATATAAAAAAAAACCACACTTATTCAAGAACTTGTTTGTTGAAAATCTGACAAATGAAAGTGTCATTTACAATGCAAGTGTCATTTAATTAAAGTGTTTGGGTGAAAGTAATCTGGAGATGACTGTCAAATCTATTATTTAAATAACATCTTTCTATATAAGACCTACCAAACCTTACACTCATCGAGTTTCCGAGCATCCATCACAAACCTCCCTCTTACCTTACAAAGTCAGACAGCTAGCCTTGCACACATGCACTTAAACGGCAAGGCAGGTCCAGATATCAAACTCCTGAAAAGCATTTTTCTCGATTTTTTTGTTATTCTGTCTCTCCTGGGTGAAATAAACCATTAAAATGTATGGATTGATCATTTTTTGTCCATGGGTAAACATTAAAAATTAGCAGGGGTCCAACATAAATTCTCTTGTATGCCATAATTTGTTCCATGCAGGGGTACTTCTTGTGTTAGGGCAAATGATGTGCAGACATTACCTTGAAATGCCAGACTACGACAGCTATGTGCTCTCTTAATTATACTACGTTAATAAAAACAAAATCCCTTCTCGGGTCAACTTGTAAAACAATCTTTGGCTCTATGTGTTTGAGTGCGAGTGTGTGTCTCCAGCACATAGACTCATTTCTGTGGCCTTAGTCACAAGTTAAATAAACGGCAGCTGTTGGCCACACCACAGAGGGTGTTATATAGTGGGAAACCGAATCAGGACTGATGACAGAAATCGGCCCCCATTTATGTGTGAGAGACTCCCAGGTGTGCGTATGTAAGTGTGTGTTAGTCTGTGTGAAGTGAGAGATACCCCCACAGGATTATGGGTAATTACATCATTTTTACAGAGTCTGAGAAAGACGTGAGAGCTTAGATTTGCTCAAAGAATTAAAAGCATGCTCTTTAGGAATTTAATTTGTGTGGAATCTCATGAAATGTTGTAACACATTCCAAAGACATTGTGCAGTATCGATCACATGACTAGTTGCCTGTGAGCTTGCTGGCACAATATTACCAATAACCTTAATAGCCCTGGATAAAAGACTGTAGAGCTTTAAGAAGAAAAGCACTAGCAATATGGTTGGTATGTTTTATTGATCATTGAGGGCCTTTAAATGATCGTTTGTGAGTGATCAGGACAAAACACTGGTCAAGTTAAATCAAATTAATGAAGAAAAATACAATTCTTCAATTCGATAATGCATGAACATTTTTCTTGGATTTTGCCAGATAGTCTGCAACTTTCAAAAGGTGATGTGTGGATTCAAACATTCCCTTATTTTGAGGGCCATCCACTTCACAGAGAAGTTAAGGCTTTTTGAAACTACCCCTGATTTAATATGTTGAGTTTAACAAATTTGAATTCTATTCAGCCATTCAATGGGCTTGTTAAATGAACCTTTAACATAGAAACTGGTTAGACTAGAAGTACCACTGTGTGATTTCATTGAAAAGTTCCATGATTATTACACCCACATTAGAATATACTTCCTGAAAACTTTGGCCTAGATTTTATATTAAACATACGTACATGGTGTTGAGTTTTAAAAACTAATAATATCAAAAGCCCTTCATTGGGGTTGTGTACTAAAAATGTACACGTTCAGAATAAAATTCTAAGAATTTTGGTACAAAATAATACACCAATTAATTATTCTATTATTCTATACTATTCTACACTATTACACTACTATTCCATTCAGCTGCCTCAATTGAGTGAACTCAAGTAAATGTATCGAGTTTGTTCTGAAAAGTTATTACCAAACATCACAAGTTGGATGTGGTTTACTTCTCAACATCCTTTCTGAATGAAATTCAAACTTAATTGCAAATCCTTCAGAGTTTCAGGGGAAAAGTAAGCAGAATTTTCTAGGTCACTAAAAAGAAACTTAAGAGGTGATTAGAAGACCTTGGAGAAGGCCTTATTGAGCAGCTACAATGTTCCAGAGCATCCTAATATGAAGCAGAGAGTCTACAAGGAGAGAGCGTTGGTAATTTTCTTCCAGAGGAGTAAAAAAAAAAGAGTTTTTTTCCATTGAAAAAAAAAGTGTTGATCCAAAACTATACAAATGTTTTTTTGTTTGTTTGTTTGTTTTGTATTTGGAATGGATATAGTTGTTATCATTCGTTTACAAGACAATTATTATAGCAGTATTTTCCGCAACTAACAAAACAACGACAGGTAGGTTGAGGGACAAGCTTGTAAGTAAATTTCCGAAAATTTTAAAATTAAGATGTATATGCGTGGGGGCATTGTCGCACCCCAGTGGTCCATGAAATGTAACAGTACATTAACAGAAAGGAATAAAATAATGAGCGAATGAGTTCGGTAATATTCATTAGTATTCATTATAAAGTTCACGAATGTGAAAGTGGCTTTTAACATTAACACGTGGCCCGCTTTTGGATGTTGTATTTTACATTAAAAATAAGGTTAAACGGACGTAAACGTGGGACAATAATATTCAGTAGCCAGTTTATGGCTTTTAAAAGACTCTCAAGTCCCTGAAAACATAAATACCCAAATAAATGTAGTAATGAGTCACTATTTTAAGGTTTGAATGAAGCAAACGAAAGTAAACATTCTTTACTGCGGCACTTATCCTTAGTCGGTGACGTCACCTAGTCGTACTGATGCCGAGAGGAGCTAGCAGGAGTCAAAAATTCAGTCCTGCTGTCACAACAACATGAACAACACTGACAGCCCTGAGCGAGGAGGAAAGTCCAGCCAGGACAACACCGAAGAGAAAGACAGCGCAGCTGTCAAAGCATTTGACCACTCAAAAACAACGAAGAAGCCCCGTCCGGTAAGAACTAGCCTTGTCAATAACCATTAGGAATGCCATTAGGAATTTCTCCTATCCGATGCAGCATACATATCTACCTATCTCTATACGGTTAATCTGATCCCATCCAATGAGAGAACATTTAAAGTCCACCTAAATCGCTTTCTATTTAAATGTTGCGTCATATGCAAATGACAGTAGCGGTGCACGTTCAGGTAGACCCCCCCACACTACTGTCAATCAGAGCAACAAACACATCTTCGTTCTTAAACCCTTCTTTTATTTTGCAGCCTAAACCTAGTAACGCGGTTACCATCGCGGTGTCGTCGCGCACTCTGTTTAACATGGTGAATGAGAGGAAGGTGTTCGAAGAGGATGGGCTGGAGAGTTATGTGGCGTTCCAGCTGGAGCACGAGGATCAGCCTTTGACCCCCGGGGTCTCCTTTCCTTTCGTGAAGGTAACTACAGATATAAGCGAAATACTCCATCATTGCTCTTGCGCTGGTTGCAAATTCTCAAATTATAATAAAAATATACAAATTAAAGGAAAATATACCGACATGAATGTCGTTAAAATACAGATTGGACCAATTTACTACTTTACAGGTCAAGTGTAGTCCAAGTCAAGTGTTAAAAAAGAGCAATAGATTACTTTCCAGTGGTTTGTCTGCCAGCTGCATAAATGTAAATGGTATGTAAATGTGTTTTAACCCTAAAATGCCCAAAACCTAAGCATTAAATCTAAAAAAAAATAATAACTAAACACAGAGATTTAATGTTGATGTAAATGAAACGTCTGCTCTTAGCAACAGGTTTCACGCAAAACAAATAGTGGAAATTCAGAAACATTCTAGTAACCATGAATGCAGATTTAATTCTCAAAGGAAAAAGTTATGTGCACGTCACTCAAACGGAGTAACAGCGGAAACAGCCAATCGTGCATAAACAATCCTGCCAGCAACCAAATGAAGAACTTAGATCTAAAAAAATATTCAGTTTTATTGGTCGATCCAATTTATGGCGCATGGTCTCTCTCTCCGAGACTAACAAATGCACATAGCGAAATGAGAATGTTATTCAAGTCTTTCCGAGTCAAATCACAAGTCCACAAGGTTCAATTGTAAGTAAAGTCGCAAGTCTTGTGCAATTTTGTCAAGTTGAGTCTCAAGATACCAAATGAATGACTCGAGTCCAAGTCATATGACTCGAGTCCACAACTTTGTTAAAATACTAAACAAAAAAAAAAGAGTTATATATCCTGCAAATGAATTCTGTTCTCTATTAAGTTTGAATATAATTTTTATTATAGCCTCTTCCGGCAATTTGCCATTAAAACGTTGATAGAAAAAAATAGAACAATAATAAATTAAGCAATCCGTTGACCAACCTCCAGGGTTCTGGAGTAGAGACATGGAGAAACAAGCATGTGGGCAATTGCATGGAGAATTGTGAACACCATACTTGCTGTCTCATGGACTTGAAACACAAGCTATCTAAATGTGTTGAAAATGTGCAGGACCTGCTTCCCCAAATTAAGAAAAGTGGGTGTCCTCAAGCACCTTCATCTCACATAGTTGCACTTACCCTGCAGGAGAGAGTGACTAAACATTTGTTGAAAATGCTTGTTTGCACTCAGCTTCACACTCCCATTGACTTCCATGGGAAAATGTAAACTGTTAAAAATGTATGTAAAATTGCAGCTGTATTACAGCTTTATATAAAGTATTATTACATCATTCCTCAGTAAGCTGTGTAATTTGATGCATATTTGACCCTTTAAGCACACAGCATTATTGAGTGGAAAAGGTACTAAATTCTGCTATCTGCTTGTTAAGTCTGATGTGACGCAGTGTTTTCCGGGATCTGGCTGTCCACTCTCCCATTAACAGACAATGGTAGAAGGCGCTGAAACTTTTAATCATTATTACGCCAAAAACACTTTAAATCAGTTTTAAAACAAGCAACATTACGTATAGAGAGAGAACTATGTGGCCTAATAAAAGTTATCACCTGTTTCACACTGCTTCTATCTCCGTTGTGTCATTTTTTTTAATTTTTTTTTGAGAGGCATGTAAACGGATGAGAGCTTGCACACAGAGTGCATCTGCATCGCAGCAATCCGTCCAAGATGTGTCTCCGGAGGGCAAAGGTTGTTTACACATCGACTCAATTTTTTGACGTGCTGCAAGCATGATGGACTGCAAAACAGCAAATAAATTGTCCCAAAAAATGTGTTGTTTATCCACATTAAATATAAACATTGTTTGATTCAAACGGCTAGACATGAGTGGAAGCAATTTCAAAGTTTAAAGCACCTAAAATTTTCACCGTCCCACATTACATTTTTTTTAAACAATTGTTTTAATTTTAAGAGGTGAATGCATGTTAGGCTGGTACAGGAACAGATCAACACTCCCCTCTCCGTCGAAGTTAAACAGCATTTGGCTATTTTTGAACCTCAAAACACTTTATAAAGAGCTGTTTGTAAAGGACAATGCTTGGGATAAAACTAGCAATACAGAAAAGAACATTATACTTCATAAACATAACTTTTAGGACACCGTGACTTTTGACAAATTTTGGATATCTATATATAATGTTTTGCTTGACATAAAACTGCTTTACAATTTTTTTTTATGTAATAATGATCAAAATTTGATCCATTGTACAATTGTATATCAATAAGTGAGTGGAGCGTCAGACTCTGGAAGCGCCGCGTAACGTCACTTAACAAGTGCATAACAAAAATGACTCCAGTCACACCATACAATAAAAGTGGGTGCTGTTCAGCATGTGAAGCATGCAAAGAGCAGTAGGCAAGAAGTTTTTAGACACCTTAAGTGAGAATCTTAAGTGTGCATACCAGATTCAAATTAACCAAACCACATAGGGGCACAGCCTCTTTGATTCTGTAGCACCACAGGAATGCCTCAAACCTGCACACCAGCATTTCTCTCACCACTTTCCTAACTGATTTTTGTTTCACTTTCACCAGCCCAAACAACCACAGGAAAAACACTACTCAGAAAAGCATTGGCCTAATATTTCAACAAGCTGAGAATGCACAACCTGTAAAATGACATGTATTTCATTTCTTACCAAGCATATCAATTCTTCACCCAAGAAGTTAAAGTATTGATTTAAAAAAAAAAAGCCTGTGACATCATTTCTGCCATGGATGAACTTCAGTCGGTTTTATAGCAGGCTAAAGTCTGCTCAAATAAAGAGTGTTCTGTGATCATGACCACAGACTGTAAGACATTTCCTACTCAAAGTGTAAGAGTTGAAATCACAAACAATGCTGCTCTAAAACACCCTGCAACTGTAATCATAATTATCCAGAACAATGCTTTGGATTGTTTTATGATGTGTTTTTTAAATAATAAACAGGCTCTGATGAATGTAAACACTCGTTTGAGAGAACTGTACCCAGACAGCGAGGAGCTGTTTGATATTGTGCTGATGACTAACAATCACGCCCAGGTCGGAGTTCGCCTCATCAACAGCATTAATCACTACGGTATGAAATAAAAACTGAGACTATTCGATCAGTGGTTCCCAAACTTATGCTCCAAGTATCACCGTAAGGATCAACATTAATATATATAGCGTTAAACACTGTACATTGTAGTCATTAAGAATGTTTTAAATTAAATCCTACAACTGTATAATAAACGTAACTGTGCAGCCCGTTCTCTTGAATAGGCGCATCTAATACCTGGAATATGTGCTTGCTGTAGTTCGGGTCTCAAATGACTGGCAGAACATAGGGCTGGGCGATATATCGATATTAAAACATATATCGATATATTTTTAAACGAGATATGAAATTTGACCATATCGCATATATCGATATAGGCTGCGTAGTTCAAACTGCGCTGTGAGCAAACTGCTTTAACCCGGAGCTCTCAACACTACTTCGCGCGCCCCTGGCCACGCCCCTCCTCTTTCAGGCACAGAGCGGGGAGGGGCTGGACTCTGGAGCAGACAATCCGCCGGCACTCTTCAACAAACATGGAGGAAGCAACAACATCTGCTGAGCATGCGGAGAAATTAGTTGGTAAACAAAAAAGTAGCGGCTCAGTAATATGGAGATGGTTTGGATTCAAAGTTTCTGATGAGAAACAAAACCATGTCATATGTAGGGAGTGCCATAAAGAAGTTACAGCCAGGGGTGGAAGCACTACAAATCTTTTTCACCATCTAAAACAGTGGCACAAACTGCAGTATGAAGAGTGTGTGAAACTGCGCGCTGCCGAGGCCCCAGCTGCAAGCCAACCGCAACCCGCAAAAGCTCCAGCCCCGACACAAAGCTCCCTTCAAGCTTCATTTTCCCGCGGTGTACCGTTGTTGTGCCATATTTCGACTCCCCGGCAGATTCCGACTCCCCTCTTGCGTGAACGCGCATTCAATCACGTGATTACACAGACTAAGCCAATGAGAGTTCACATAAAATGTTTACTCGTGAAAAAGTTTTAATTTTTATTTTGCTTATATGCCGCGTAGATGTCAAATTTACTTGTAACACATTGTAAAACTATAAATATTGTTTAAAAAGTTTAAAAGAATGCAATCGCCTAAGTTGCTTACAGCATTGAATATTTTAATAATTTATGAATGTACAGCATTATACAAACTTTAGATTTTTATATTTTATTTGCGTATTCAAATATATTTATATTTTATTCCCAAAAACAAGGAACAGCTGAGTATTGTTTCATCCGGCCAGTTTAAATAAAACTACTTGTGAAATGTCATATTTGGGTTTGACTGTGACTAAACAATTGCTCTCACTTTTTGATAAAAATATCGGGATATATATCGTATATCGATATTCAGCCTAAATATATCGGGATATGACTTTTGGTCCATATCGCCCAGCCCTAGCAGAACATAAAGTTCTTGTGAGCTGCACCATCATGTTCAAATCTCACAAAAGCCAATACATTAGCCAAATCTGTGACGTCTGTTGTTTAATAATAACAATATCAGCTGTTTTAATTCACTCACTCAGCATATTTTTCATTAACCGTGTCCAAAAGTTGAACTCTTTGGCTGATTTTCTCTGCACATAATGTGTGTCATCTTACCACAGTTTGGGAACCACTGGTTTAGACTTTAAAGTACCCTTTTTAAAACAACGGCATTATTTGATAAAAAAAGAAGATTTACACACCATTTACACTTAGCCAGAACAAATAGCTGAAGTGCAACATATGTGGGACATTCTCTCTGCAGATCTGACTATAGAAAGATTCTGCATGACTGGTGGAGAGAGTCCAATTGGTTACCTGAAGGCCTACATGACTAACCTCTACCTGTCCAAAGATTCGATGAAGGTACAAGAAGCTATTGAAGAAGGTATTTTAAAAAATCCAATGTGAAAAACAATCTTTAAATGAGCTGAACACACTGAACTGCTACATTTTGATCATTTTAACAGGAATAGCCGCTGCTACAATGTTCAACTGCGACAGCGAGAACAAGCTCAGCGATACACAACTGCGTGTTGCCTTCGATGGAGATGCAGTTTTGTTTTCAGATGAGTCTGAGATTATTGTGAAGGAACATGGACTGGAAACCTTTTTTAAACATGAGAAGGAGTTTGAGAACAAACCTCTTGCACAGGTACAGTGTGATAATGCCATTGGGAAAATCTTATGTTCATTATAATGTTTTGGTTATGTGACACCATTGAAAAGATCACCGTAATTTTTACAAAGTGCATTTTTTAATCCTCAATTTAAGGGTCCCTTAAAATGCTTTTTGGAAGCATTGGGAAAACTCCAGCGCAAGTTCTATGCAAAAAAACAGAGAATCAACTGCCCTATTCGCACTTACCTGGTCACAGCAAGAAGTGCTGCCAGTGCTGGGGCCCGTGTGCTGAAGACTCTACGGAGCTGGGGGTTGGAGGTGGATGAGGCACTGTTTTTGGCTGGGGCTCCTAAAGGTCCTCTCTTACAAAAGATTAAGCCTCACATTTTCTTTGATGATCAGATGTTTCACATAGAGGGTGCCCAGGATCATGGGACAATTGCTGCTCATGTGCCCTATGGGATCGGACAGAAATATAATAAGGGGAAGCGTATAGAAAATAGTGATGCTCAAAATAAGTGATTATTTAACAAAATTCTAAATATTGCTGATATTTCACTTTCTTATCTTCCTAAAAGCCTATTCAATGACCAAAGATGTGTCTTGTCAAGGAATTTATTACAGGTCATGTACTATTTAAAATAATATAATGGTCAGAATTATTTTTTCCAACAGTACGAAGCATACCAGGGTTATAAGCATATACCAATATACATTATATATTGAATACTGGAATATAGTATAATGCTTGCAAGATACATGTTTACCAGTGACTGCCTTGATCATTCGCAGTTTTAATATCTTTAATTTAAGAAATTAATATATCAAAGGAATGTTGATCATGTTTGATCATTCAGGATTATGTTTGTTGGGCGTATTCACTGCTGTACATCAAAGACTCAAATGTCTGGCCTTTTCTCTCTGTGACATGGCCTCTCATCCATGTTTATGAGAATTTTAGCTACAAAACCAAACTGACCATTACAATTATGCAGTAAGGCTGGGCAAGAAACCACTGGTGTTTAATTATGCATTGCACTTTTTTATGAAAAATATTTTAAATTGTTTTATTCTATCACTAAATTAAAGAAAGTTGATTTATGTTGTGCTTTTCTTAAACTTTAATTATTTACTGGACCATTCTGCTGTTGTGGCCTTGGGAAGCCACTTCTTCCGTATTTCCCTTTATGGATGTGTGTGACTGGCAGGGTTGGTGAGCAGAAGGTCTTAGGCGCAGCACAAAATGACAGCCACGTTCTGTCAGACTGCACCAGGAAAGCTCATCACCAGTGTGTGAATGTGGAGTGAATGAACAATGATCTGAAAATTGTAAAGCGTCTTGGAACATCTGGAAAATCTCTATATAAAATAAAATCAATTGAAATATAATTGAAACGTGTCATTTATGAATAAAACGAGTATTTTCATTCAACATTAGTTAAAAAACCTAATATTGATTTTTATATTTGAAACCACTGGTTATTTGCAATTTAGAAAAAAATATAAAACTTAAATGAATAGAGTTGTATCAATTAAAATAAGTACAGTGAATTTTATATGAGTAGTAGTAAAACTCGGCGGATCGGTCATGTGACATTTGTTGATTAAGCTAAGTCTTCTGGGTAACGTAGTTTAAAAACATGTTCCTTCTCACGTGCTTCCATGAACGCGTTTTGTTTACGTCCACAAATGTGTCTTTGTGAAAGAGAAAAACGGTATCATAGGTGGAGTTTCTCGTTCCGATTTTAAACGTCGATATGCTGCGGGGGAAAACTATTATCGTAACTGGGGCGAACAGTGGTATTGGGAAAGCCACGGCTACGGAACTGCTACGGCGTCAAGGCCGGGTGGTCATGGCGTGCAGGGACCAAGAACGGGCCGAAAAAGCGGCGCTGGAGATCAAACGGGATGCTGGGGAAGAGCAAGGGGACCTGGTGATAAAAATCTTGGACTTGGCGTCTCTCAAATCAGTCCGTGATTTTTGCGATGATATAAACAAGGTACAGCATTGAAACACGTAATGTCTGTGCTTTTAAATCTATAGCAGATCAAAGAAACAAAAAAGACGTTGCATGTTTATTTTTAACGAGGAACTAGAACAAATTTGACAAAACGCGTACGAGTCACGCGCTTGCTGTGACATGAAACTGAAGTGAAGGCACCACCGCTCATGGCTTTTGTGTCCCTGTGTTTTATAGAAGCAAAGTCACGTGTTTTAGATGGAACGACAAAATGCTATAAATGCAATAAAACTAGTTGATCCTGTTTCACACTGGAATAGATCATACTGAGTCACTGATTTCTAAAACCAGAAAAAAACAACAAATCTACCATAAATGCTACAAATCCATGACCAGGTTTTCCACCAAAATACCATACTAATGTCCTCAATATCCAAGTGTGTGCACGTGTAATAAAAATACAACAATAAAGAACATACAAAAATGATGTATAACTATGACAAGTCCTAAACTTGCACATCATTGAAGATATTGCACCAATATTAACAATATTGGAAAACGATATCCAGTGTGAAGAATCTCAGTAGAAGATGTAAACCACTATGATGTTGATAAACCTAGAACTACTGGAAATATAATTAAGTGTTTATGTTTAAATTGGGCTGAAAATAAACGTTGTACCGCACAGGCTGTTTTAATGAAGGCTACTTCACCAGAATAGAAAGTAATGTTAAATATATTGCATAATTGTCAACTAATAATGACTACAGTGTCGCAGTAAGAATTTGCACAACAGTAATGACAGCCATGTGAAATTGGCAGCAAGGTCATATGAATCTCCGTTTCTGTTAAATTTTGCCAGTGTGCCAGCACATCCAGCATATCTAAAAGCATATTAAAATATTTTTTAACTTAAATGACGCACCAGAAACAAAATTATAAAAATGTTATTCTTAAAACTCTGAAAAACTGCAATCTTTTAACAACATGGTTTTTGTGTGTAACAGGAAGAGCCAAGAATTGACATCTTGATAAACAATGCTGGGGTCTACCAGTGCCCTTACACAAAATCAGAAGATGGCTTTGAGATGCAGTTTGCTGTAAACCATCTGGGTCACTTCCTCCTCACCAACCTCCTATTGGACGTCCTAAAACGCTCCGCCCCCAGCCGCATCATTGTGGTGTCCTCCAAGCTTTATAAACATGGTGAAATAAACTTTGATGACCTGAACAGTGAGCAGCACTATGACAAAGCTTTCGCTTATGCACGGAGTAAACTAGCCAATCTTCTTTTTACACTTGAGCTCTCGCAAAGGCTTGAGAACACGGGGGTAACTGTAAACGCTCTTACTCCAGGCATTGTAAGGACTAACCTGGGCAGACATGTGCACATCCCTCTGCTGGTCAAGCCATTGTTTAACTTGGCTTCACTGGCCTTCTTCAAGTCTCCCGAGGAAGGGGCACAGACATCCGTCTATCTGGCCTGCTCAGACGATGTGGACGGAAGTCAGGGGAAATGCTTTGCTAATTGTAGTGAGGAACACTTGTTGGCTAAAGCCACAGATCAGGAGGTGGCGAAGAAACTATGGGACATCAGTGAGGTGATGGTGGGGATCACAAACTAAACTATGATTCATGCAGCACACTGTTGTGTATTTGCCAAATGTGAGCAAATAAATAATGGAAGCTGAGTCAGTGACTACTGTAATCCATACTACACAATTAAGTCATACGTTACATGTAAAAAAATGGCAAAATAAATGAGGGAACGGGGTTACAAGTTTTAAAATGTGCAAACAATTAGAGATTTTTTAATACTGACACCAAGGTCAGGCTAGACACGCTGCTGCCTGACTGCACGTCGCTTCTGAATTGTGAGATTTAGTCATTTGGAAAAAAAAAATCCAAAATTGTTAATTTAAATGCAAAGTGACGAAAGTACACAATACTGAAATTGTATAAATGCACTTCATTAAGGAGCATTCAAATACAATATTTACATCTGTAATATTAGCAAAATGTCAAACTATCCATTTGTGTACTGTAAATATACATTTTTATGTATATTTACCAGAAGGAACCCTGCTGAAGAGTTCATTACTTGCATCTTTTATTTGCCCACTTTGTTATTTATCCACTTATTTCTTTATTTATGTACTTGAAGTAAAATTCGTCAATTCTTCCATATTTTTCAAACTACATTTACTGTAATTTTTTTTTATTCATTTTTGTCCAGAATTACCAGTGATTGTAAGAAATCACTTGTGGTTAAGTTTTTCTCACTAACCATGTGTGTGATGCTGCACATTAGAACTATTTATCATAGTAATTTTGTTTGTGGGAGCTTTCCTGGTCTAACAAATAAATAATGCACGTTGTAGATTGCACAGTTCAGATTATAACCACAACTCAACCAGGTTGGTATAATTGAAAATGAATTAGATGGTTGTTTTAGTGAGGCTCATTAGTAGAACAATTTAGGAATTAGAGCAATAGACCACTTTACTTTCGTAGTTCACTTGCCATCTAATTAAGCGTTCCAGTTGTTAACTTGCGCTTCAACTGCTTGGTTTCATAAGGCACACATTGTGTCTCTCCTACTGAGCTGTCTGTATGAGAATGGTAGCAACCCCAAAGTGCCTCTAATGCATTCCCCACCTGCGTTTGCAATTAGGTCTTTTTTTCAGGATCATTTAGAGAAATTCCTGATCAGCCAGAAAGCCCCCCAAAAATCCCAGCATTCATCTGATAGCTCCCTGTGAAACTGGAGGTCTTGGGGGTTTTGGCTCTGAAAGCTGGAGACTGTTTGTATTTGGAATAAAGAAAATTGGCGAAATTATAAAAGTTAATGGCTTTAATGATGCGCTTCGAAATGGTGCCACATCAGCGATAAAATGCCAAGATGCTAAACTAAGTGACGCTTTGATTACAATCACATTAAGTTGTTTCACCTCCCTGATATTTTCTATACTTCATCCTGTTTTCCCTCTTTCAGAAAAGAAAATATCTCTGAGTAACACCCCGGAGGTATATGGAAATTCATGGTAAAGCTCTTATATCTTATCTGGAGGTTTGGCTTCAGGGAGAGCATTTCTCAGGATGTCTACATCCACCTCAGCTTTGTTCATATCTTTTCCCACCACTTGAGCCACACATCCCGTCCAACTCAAACACAACTTTTACGTGTTAGAAATGTCTCACCTCTTGTTGTTCTGTGATTGAAGAATAGAATGGACTGAGTGTGATTTACCCTCCCAAGTTTCCAACCTTGCACAACTGAAGGTACAGGCCAGTGAGAGTAGAATGTCTAGGTGGGTTTAGATCGGTATATTCTTGTGTTTACACCAGAAAATATAATACAAAACATGGGGTTAATGTTTCCAATGTTGGTTTAAAACTAAATGACATCTTTGATCGGGAGGTTGTAATTTAATTTTTTATTTATTATATATTAAATATATATAATAAATATATTAGATATATATATTTTTTATTTACTTGTAATTAAATTACTAGTAAATCGTGTTGCTCAAGTAATGGCTCAGATCAAACCGTTTTCTGTCTATTAAAAAAAGCCTGCTAAAGAAAGGACATGCATAGTCCAGTTTTAAGTTGACCAGTGAACATCTAAGTGATTCGTCACAGAACTCGGTGAATGTGTTAAACATGGTGCAAAGTTTATGTTTGGGGGTGTTTTGTTATCATGCAAGCAGGACAACTACAGCACATCAGAGGGATGGTGGTTTAAAACCAAATACTGTACCATGTCTGACTTCAAGGTTGTTACCCAAGTTCTTCTGCTCTTGAAAACACATGTATAGTCCAGTTTTAGCTTTACCATGTAACATCTGAGAAATTCAGTCTGGAACTTGGTGAAAGTGTTAAACATAGTGGTGGAAACATTATGTTTGGTGTGTTTTACCATGCGAGCAGGACAACTACAGCAAATCAAAGAGATGATGGACAATGACTGACAGTCAAATCTTGTGTGAGAACTGTGGACATGGATTGGTTCATGGATTGGTATTCCAGTATGACAATAGCCGAGTTTCTATCCATCTAACTTTTTGTAAATTCAGGATATTGCATAAATAACCCTAGATGGAAATGCCGAGATGTGCATACATTTTAAAAATGCACATAGCAAAATAGTATGTGTGCAAATTAGTAGGATAAACTTTTTATATAAAAAGAAAAAATGTGAATTTTTCCAACTTTTCCAACTTTGATGGAAATGCATTTATCGAATAATGCGATGCCTTTTTCTGTCTGAACTGGGAACATATGCAGCAATAATGGACTAAACAAAGGACCAATTCCATTGCACAACTGAAATGTTGTTTTCGTCATTCTAAGAATCACCTCCCTGAACTGTCTTGACCGGCTGCGTTCCCAAAGAGCAGTCTCCTGCCTCTAAAAGCAAGATGAAATCACTACACATTTCGTCTACGTGTTCAAACATTTACAAGTTATTATTCATGAAAATATACCTTTTTCTAATGCAATAACTTCCATTTTTCTTTTGATATTTGGAGCTATTTTATTATGAATTGACTACTTTGTTCCTTTGGACTCATTTGATGGAAACAATGCCTTATTTGCAAAGATTTTATGCAATATTCAAGTTTTGCATATAAATTCCATTCATATCTTTGGATGAAAACATTACGGATAAATCTGGATTTTTGTTAGCAGGGGATGAAACCTTTTTTTCCAAAATGAGTACAAAACACGGTTAACATGAACAAAGGTTTAGGGTCACAGATGTCCAGAATGTAGCTTGGTGTTAGTTGAACATAAATATGTATATACTGAATAAAAATGTACAAATAAAACTGAAAATGATCTAACGTGGAAGCAACAACCTCACACTGTTACAGGGAAGGTCCGCTCTAAATCTGCCCAGAGCAGCAACAAAAGTTAATGGGTTCCTAAAGTTTCACGTAGCATGTTAGATAGGAGTCTTGAAACAAAATGACAAATCAACAGCAGCCAGTGTATGACATTGATAAATGATTTACTAAAAGGCACAATTATAACAAAAGGCCTGCGATTCTGGTAATTCCCCACTTTCCATCACTCCTACCTCAGCTCAAACCTGTGACCTTTGTGTTTTCATCCCAGCCTCAACCGTGACCGCACAAGAGCTCTCAAAGCTTGAGAGAAAACACTTTCACCAGAACCAACACAGGCCTGCTGGCACAGAAGCTGAGTGAGCAGTGAATGAAAACATCTTTTCAAACTATTTATTATTCTTTATTTTAGCGGGTAATTTGATTGATTGCTTGGTCTTCTGGAGCAGTGACCTGGCCATGGGTTGTGCGTGTAGAGACGTATGCAAAAGTCTTTGCTCTGAGGTGGAGCCCTATGTTTTGACACTCTCTTCAAAACAAAAGGAGTTTTTCTCCAGGTTTGGAGAAATATTGTGGTATGTAGCGGGATAAAGAAAACATTTCAGCATCATTCGATCGTATTATTCACACATGGAAATCATTTCTATATTCATGGGATGGATTTCCTAGAGCCGGTGTTAAATTAATAACTAAAAGATTCCACGCACAGACGTGTGATAGTTCGAGTGTGGTTGTGGCACAGGCATTCAAGAGCAATTCTTGACTTAAGAGCTAAGTTATGTCACAAAAATGGATAAGGGGTGGCAGTGTGAATTGCTTTCTCCAATATTTGAAATGTAGGCCCTGGAAATTGGTATATTTGACTGGGGATTAAGCCAATTTGACTAGATTATTCAGAACATCCAGAAAAGATGACAAAAAGTCTCTTCAGGGACGTAGAGGAATCCATCTTATTGTTTGGGGCTACAACATTGAAACTAGTGAAGAATAATTTAGGTATCTCCCCACAATTCCATTTTGTTTAACCATGTAGTGTATGATGTTACAATCATTTGAGTATTAGGTGTAATATTAAACTGAGAGAATAAATGTGTGATAGTTGTGTATTTCATTTATTAACTTGAAATTAATCAATAAGATACGTTTATGGACCTGTGTTATCCCCCCGAGTGTGTTTATAATTGAAACATCAAGTTTAAAACCTACATGAGAATCTCAGTGAAACAATTCAGAATGGAAGTATGACCTTACTTTGACTGGTCTCCTTTTTTATTTGAATATTTATCAACTTCTACTCAAAATGAATAAGATAATTTCAATCCAACACAGTAGAGATGAAATGTCATGCAAATCTCAGGGCTGAAAGCACTTGAGGGAAAACAGTCAATGTTCCAAACACCATTTTACAGGAAATTCTTAATATTACTCGATCAAGTGCTCTTAAGTGAGATCCGAGGCATTAATGTGAACTCTGGGGCTCCATTTTGTTATGATTTACAAACGCTGAACATTGCTGCTGATAGAAATGAGCAGAGAAGGAAGGCGTGATTTCTGTCCAAGTGCTTGTGAGAGAAAAACATATGAAGCCTCCAAAACAAGCAAAGCTTAAGTTTTAAATCTCAGGCTGGGAACAATCTCTAGCAGGCCATGAGAATGAAAGAAGGAGTTTGAGGTTCTCTGTGTGCTTTTAGTTGAATGCTTGACCAGTCTCACACTAGAGATAAAAGTGAGGTCACGTTGAAGGAGAAGCAGAGCATTTAAGGGCGGATTAGTTAGATCTTGACATCAAATTTATGAAATGCAAATATACAAAAATGAAAGGGAGAACTATATTCTGTGATGGGCGTTTGGATGGACAGGAGATGACCAAATCAGATCCGGGGTGTGTGAGATCACAAAATAATTTGTTTTTACAGTAGCGATAATTAGAACGATTATGTTTTAGTAACAACTTTAGTGTTAAAACAAACATACTACTGGGCAATTGTTTTCAGGATCCCCGCATACAATGAGAGAACACCAGGGACACAACTGTAGACCTGGACAAGGCTGGTGTGGGAAGCATGACAATAGGCAAACAACTTGTGAAGACCAACTTTTGGAGCTGAAACTCTATGCTTCCACAGCAAAAAAAAAAAAAAATGTTGGATGAACATTTTTTAATCATGTCACCCATTATGTATCTTAACTGTTTTAACTCTTAGAAGAGTTATGAACCATAATTTGCTATGTATTTCAAATTAAAATCTGAGAAAATGCACACACGTCTTTCAGTTTCATTTTACAGACCCCAAATTGGTGTCATCAGTGCCATCTACTGTTGAAAGAGGGGATAACCATTGGAAGTACATGATGTGATATGGCTTATGTTTCCAACTTCAAAGTATAACGGCACAAAAAGTGTTTGAAACAGTATTTAAGTTGAAGGAAAGATTTGCCTGTTTGTTTGTTTGTTAATATACAATTTTCTCATTGTTTTGTCCTTGTCTTTGCTTTTTTGGGGGGAGGGGGGGTTAATGAATTTGTATTTTTTTCTCAACTCGATTTTTGTTACAAAAAAACTATATATAAATATATATAGACCACAAATATTTCTGCAATTCCATAAACAGCAAAGTCTTGGGTTTAACTGAGTGCAAATCGCAAAAAAGGAGTGGGCTGAAACATTTGAGCACTCTAATTGCAATACTCTAATATTTGTATTTATATTAAATACTTGTTTCATGCAATAAAATTATAAATTATTTTTGTGGTGTACCTATGAGGAAAGTAATAGACCTCCAGTAGCAAATTGAAAAATCTTAATAGACACCCCACAGTTATCTGTACCGCTTTATGTTTATTTATTTATTGCCATTTTAGCCAAGTTAAAAACAATGTGTATGCGCAAACTTTTTAGGAATGAAGAATCACCTAAAGCCTTAATTGACTAAACTAGGACAGTTAGCTCTATTAGTGAAAGCACCCTCTATGAAGGATTTCAGAGAATGGGAGCTGATCAACTAAAGGCGCAGTAAGGTCCTTACTTTTGTCAGTCTTTACTGATATTCAGAGAGGTATTCAGGGGATTTTTTTAACTGGCCTATCCTTTTAACAAAGAAAAATTTGTTCTTTGATAGTCATCTCAGCTTAAATTATAAAAATATGTATGTACAATCAGTTACCAAACACATAGAAATTACATTAACCATAGATGAAATCACTAAATCAGAACATACTTTATGATTCCCCTTGAACTGGTCTGTGGTTCTTCAATCACATTAAGAGTTTATTAAAAAGAAACAAACCACAGCACTAGTCACTTTTCTACACTCTTATAAGAGCAGTTGTGACTCTGAAGGTCATTTTGCTCCATGACAAGCATCAACAGGCATGCGCTCAGAAAGCAGAGATCTCTATTCATCCAATACACCCTATCTTTCCATAAGACAAAGAACAGAGACACTTCAACAGCAGTAGAGCCCTGGGCATAGTCACCATCTCAGTGGAAATGGTGTCTGATCCCTGTTTGAGATAGTGATGGAAAGCCTAAAGGAATTTTCATTACTGCTAGGATTTAAAGCACACAACATTAAAGCAGACAGTATTCCCATTTGCCCTAAAGAACAAAAAGTTTATGAGAAACTTTTTCTAACCATGTTTTCCTGTCTTTTGTAAAATTTTATTTGACACTAGTCTAGTAGATTAATCTAAATAACTGTTTGGCCTTTGGATAATGCTGTTCTGAGCACTTCGGTATAATAATAGGTGGCACCTTTGTCCTTAAACTTGGCTTGAAGAATCGTTGTCTTCCTTTAACCAATTTATTAGGTACCACTGTCCAGCTGCTCATTAACACAACTTTCTAATCAGCCAATCAATTGGCAACAACTGTGTGCAAAATTGAGGCTAGGATTCACACAGACTTGCCAAAATGGGACAATAGCGACAACAACGTTGCCTAGTCTGATGAGTCTAGGTAGGGTCAGAATTTGGCAACATGAAAGCATGGATTCATCCTGCATTGCATCAATGGTTCAAACTGCTGGTGGTGGTGGTGGCGCAATGGTGTAGGGCACGTTACTTGGCATAAGTTGGGCTCATTAGTGCCGAATGAGCATTGTGTCAATGTCATAGCCTAGTGTTGCTTTCCATGTCCATCCCATGACCACAATGTACCCATCTTCCGATGGCTACTTCCAGCAAGATAATGTGTCATGTCATAAAGTGCAAATCATCTCAAACTTGTTTCTTGAACATGACAATGAGTTCACTGTACTCAAATGATTTCCCCAGTCACAAGATCTCAATCCAATAGAGCACCTTTGGGATGTCCCTGCAAACACTCAATGTCAAAGAGATGTCCCTCTAACGTCTAGTTGATTCAGAAGCAGTTAAAACAACCAAAACTTAAATAAACCAAACTTTCTGAGGAAGGTTTCCCGGTCCTTGTTGAATCTACGCCAATAATTAAAGCAGTTCTGAAGGCAAAGGTGGGTTGGGGGGAGGGGTCTAATACGGTACTAGAAATATAAATCTAAAGTGACAGGTGAATGTATTTTTGCTCTGCGTATATTTTTAATTTTGAACCTATTTTGCTCGCAAAGAATTTTTCAGTCTTTTGACTCCATTGGTCACCAATTGTCTCAGTCTCGTCTTCCAACCCATCAATAATGTAACCTATGCAACACGGCAGTTAAAACTAAGTTTGCTTTGCAAAGTTCTGATCTGTTTAGGATCATCTTTGGTAAATTTGTAAAAATCTGAAAAGAGCTGTTCATGAAAACATCTAAAACAGGTCACATGGCCAAAGAAATTGAATTTGGGTAAGTTTGGCCTGCAGTCTGAATTTAGTCTTAAAAGCGCACAACTGATGGAAAGAAAGAATGTTTATACATATGTTTCATTATTTATGTGGGGAAAACGACAGAATGCTTCTATTGACAGCACTGTCAAACTGTTTGACATTGATGATGTACAAATTAAACAACAATTGAAAAGTGAAAACAGTTTCCCTTTGTTCCAAAGGGCCGATATGTGAGGAAACACATATGTCTTGCAATTATTGTTGTACTTTACTTTTAAACTGCATCTGCAAAGTGCAGAATGTGCAGCCAAGTCGTAATAGAAACACATTTATGAAATATTTATTTGTGTTCAGGTAGAGCTTTAAGATTCAGTCACTGAGATTGCCAGGATTCCCCTTTTGGTGGAAAGGGATCCAGAAATAGATTTTGGGAATAAAATAGAACCGTTCGGTTTCTTAAAATAACTCTAAAACAGACTCCTCTGAAAACTGCAGTGTCTTAAAAGATGCAATACCCATCAGAGTGAGTGTTATCTCACTGTGAGACAAGCATCCTGCCAGAAAGAATCCACGTTCCAGTGAAAATCCCAAATTACACCATCTGAGAATCCAGAGGTGCTCAAGGCTGCAGATTAGGAGCAAAATTGGTAGCAGATTTAAGGAAGCGCTTCCAAACATTGATCGTGGGTGGTCCTGCGTTTCTTGCCTGCATTTTGCTGCACTACCTCAAATTCCTAGCGTTGCACTGTGAACTGTTTAATGTTCAAACCTGTCAAACATTGCCTCTCTTGTTGTTGTTTCAGCTTTTATTGTCTTGGATGGAGTACTGTAGATGGATCTCCATCAGAATCTCCTCATTCACCCCTTTTCCTCTCCTGAATCATTTGGTTTCTCGCTCTCCATCTATGATTAATGTTCTGGTTATTTATCTCTGTCTGTCATCATTTCTCTTAATGTGTCCTGGGATGGAGCCAGATACTCCTTTAACAGAGAGAGCAAGAAAGAGAGAGAGAGAGAGGCAAAGACACCCGAGTATGTTTGCTTTGGCCTCATGTCACCCTCTTGTTCACCAACTCTCTCAGTAGTGTCCAGAAGATTCTCTTGTCTGAACCTTTATAACCTTTGGTCATGCCCACCGTAACTACCTCTCTCTGACGGTGGTTCTGTGTTGGGGCCCATTAACAAACAAGACGCTCAAAGTGAACCTTTCATTGACTGATGGGGGCACCAAAGCACACAGATCCACAGACAGATCAGAAACAAATGCCTTCCTTTCCGCAGTAATCATTGTCCGGTCTTATAGGCCCTGTCCACACAAGCATGTTTTGGGGAAAAAACCCCGAAAACAAACAACATTTACACAAAAACTCAAATACTCCATAAACACTACCAAACACTGGAAGTCAATTATGACACTGAATTTTTAAAACGAGAATTCAGCATTGAGTTTGCAAAAACACAGACATTTATGTTCAGTAATAAAATAGGAAACATATGCATGTAATCCTGTAATGTAGCCCTCATTTTATCCGCCACTTGGTCTTTGTAAACATAGCAGAGATAAAAGCAGAGTGTTACAGCTATATCCATTTTTCCATCCAAAGATGCGCATTCATACATTCATGCGCAAAACTAAAATATCACCAAAGTATTTGCGAATAGAGCAACGTTTTCATCAAACGAGTCAAAATGATCACTTCCTATTAAACGGTCACTAAACATCAAAAGAAAATTTGACATTTTTCGTGTAGAATAATCTTACTTGTTATAGAAACATAGACGAAACACAAAAATGCGCAGTCATGTCATCTTGCTTTTAGAGGCGGGAGACTGCTCTTTGGGAATGCAGCCAGTCACGACAGTTCTGGGAGGTGATGATCCCTAACCACTTTGATGACAGATTTGTTTAAGGAATGGCCGAATCAACATATTGTGCAATTAAATCAGTCCCTTGGTTAGTCTAAAAATGCCACCACATCATGCCCCAGTTCCAACAGAAAACTCATTACCATTGCGCTGTAGGTCGAGATTTATTCTGTAAATAAATTTCCATCATAGTTTATGCACATTATACTTGATCATTTGAAAAGTCTGCGTTTCCATCCAGGGTTTTTTTATGCAATATTCCAAATGCAAGGACGGAAATGTGACTGTTCTCTGACTGTTCAACAAACTCTGACTGTTAATAGACAAAGACTGTTTTTGGCGTCCACTCATAATTGGCCACACATTGGCCATAAATTTCAAAATGTGTGATTACATGAATACCATGCTGCATTTATGCATAGACCAACAGCATAAAATTCCTGTTTTCAAAAAAGAAACAAACATGTGTGGGCCATAGATAACTGTATGCAGAATACATATTCAACTGGTCACCACACACCATGCCACAACAAACAGAAGCATTTGAGAATTGGGTTACCACTTCACATCTATAGGATGTTTATGGACAGTCTATATCCAAATAGGTTTGGATGTCTACATTGAATATGGCAACTTGTCAAATCTGTACAACTGAACAGAGTCCAGATGTATAAATCACCATTATGGTCTAGTCTATGCACCTAGATGTACTGAAAAGAAACAATGTCCGCGAAATAGATGTTACATCGATGTTAGACCTGAATCTCTTTCATAATGTTCCTTTGAAAAGAGGTGAGGTAATCCTGGCCAAATGTGGCTCTTGGTGTACAAAGGTCACCTAATTATCGAAGTGTGTCTCTTGTTCCAGAATGACAGGTATCACATCCAGGTGGAAGCTGGACACAGGGTTTGGATTAGGAGAGCCCCAATACAACCAACAAGCCCAGCTGTCTCAGTGAGTTTCCTAAAAGATATCCTCACCATCCCAAAGCACTAAAGATGACCTAAGCCTTAAAGCGAGGGTAGAGGAGGTGTCATTAAAAGATTGCTGGAATTAATCAGAACAAGGAAACTAAAAGCAGACAGCACACAGAGCCTCTTGGAATGAAACAAGCCACCAGATGCCGCTTCTGATGGGTCTCTGAGGCTCTGAGAGGATCATTCTGGGAGAATTAGAGCCTTTGATCTCAAACATCGGCAGCTTCAAGCCCGGGTACGCTGTACATTATGCAGTAGGTCACTGTCTAAATCCACAGCAGAAATGGCGTACCCAGGGAGCCGGACACAGCTGTTAGCTGCAGGTCTCACCGTCTCAAACTGAGCCACACTTGCTGCTTATTTATCAATCATCCTCCAGCTTCATCCTCTCCATCACACTGAGCAACTTATTTGTTATTTGTCACAGTCAGATTCTGGAGGTCGGGTGGCCTGATTTTACTAAACCACTGCGGTCTGCTTAGTGTCTTAGAACACTCCATTCATCAGAGCAGAGAGATGAGCTCATTCTCTTACAGATTGAGCTAGTAGTTAATGAGCTTCTGTGTCCAGGTATGGTTTACGTGTGTGTGTGGTTTCTTCTTTTAGTTTTATCTTCATTGTAGTCTCCAAATACATTGGCATAGAGTTTATTATATGTATGTATGTGTGACTGCAAAAACTGTTCTGCACGACTATAACAAGGAATTTGTGCTCTGCATTTAACCCATCCAGCAACCATAGCTGCAGTGGCCGAGGAGCTGTGGGGAACTGGTGACTTGCTCAAAGCCACTACAGTCTACAGAGTTTCAACACTAATCCCACCTTCGACTCCCAGTGAAGCTGGCGATCAAACTGGCGACCTTTGAACCTCCAGTCAATCACCTGATCCACTAGGCCACTAGACTCTAGATTAGCACTGTGCCCTTTATAAATACATCATTTAATGGAAAAAGCTTTTTAGAAACACCTCTTTTGTTCGGTCTCTTCAAAACACTTCTTTTCTCTTCCCTCTCATTAACATGCTCCATTCAGAGGAAAGCTCTAGCACTAAAAACAGATTTGCCACAACCTTTTAAAGCTTGAAAAATGAACAAAATAAAAAAATTAAACTGGAAGGGGCATTGATGGTTTATTGTGCATTAAAGGCTCATATTGTTTCTATGAGTGTGCCATTTTAACTCCTGGGATTTACCTTTAACTAAAATTAAACTCGATTGTCGATTATTAAAAAAATGAAAATTTTTATTACATAAACCTTTATTAAAAGCCATCTGCACAATTTATCCTCTAAGTTCTTAAAGGGAGGAAGCAGATAAAAATAAACCAAACTCTTGACCTAGAATAAGTCATTATTATAATTCTACTTGAATGGGAACGAATGTGGCGATGCTAAAGTTCCCGCCGATTCGGTGCTATTCCGGATTCTGGTACGATGGAAAGTTCTGCTGGGAGGAACTTTGACCGGCAATGTCTGGTCATGTGAGGCACCACATTAGCGAGGCCAGCTTTTTGGATTTTTTCAGTGTACGTTTTGTCCCTGTACATTTTGACCCAAGCGATCGTATGCGGTGAAATTCTATGTTGTAGTGTGGGCAACAGCACCTGTAGTTGTATCAATAAGCAAACCATTTAATGTGATTGGTTCGTTAGGGTGGAGGTACAGGCATTTGACCTCCCAGAAAAGGAATCCAGGATTATAAAATATGAATGACTGCAAAACCGAATGCCCAAATGTATTTGGTGGAACAACACTACAACAACATGGTAAAAATCTCTGAAAAGTAGATGTGGGCCTTACGCAATGAAGAGGTTTCCCGGTTAAATCTTGGGATATTAGATTGCTTTAGCTGGTAGGTTGTAATTACAATGTCAGATGCATTCATATCACTCAAAGAAAAATACAAATGGACATTAACAACATGAAATCAACAGGATTTTAGGAACTGACACGTTACCAATTCTGGAGGGATTTTGCGGTTTGGTTCAAGAACACATTCAGTAAATACATTCTTTCTAGCATGTTTTCAATGCAATATTAGACTGTTATGGCTAGTGGTGTAGTGACTGACAGCTAAATGAGTGCCTCATATTTGCATGCTTTAGACAGTCACGGAAACAGCACATTGTATATAAACAGTATTTAAAAAATCTCTAACAATGACGCAAAACATCTCAAAGTTGAGTGAAGAAGGGATTTTATTTAAGTTGTCCAAATTAGTAAGGCACTAAATATTTAAAGCATAGAAATACTTTACACCAACTAAATATTTTAATTACATATGCCATGACTCATCCTTAAGTTAAGTCAAGAGACTCCGCCCAGCTGGGGGACAACAATTCACTGATTTATCCATGATTTATGTGAAATCTCAGCAAGACTTTCAAACAGTTTCAGCTTCTGTTTCGATGCATTCATTGTAGACAATCTAAGCATAGCACTCAACATAAAATAAGTTAGGAAATAAGGAACAGTTTCCTTGTGATCCTTCAAAATGGTATTTTTTTCATTCTGTTTTTATTATTAGTCATGAAAATGCTCAAAAGTAATCCTAAATTAATTACGACTGGTTTAGAATTGAACTTTTTCACTTGAGAGAACATTAAGTAGAAGGTACTGTACAGTATTAATGTGTGAATGTGGCTGCTGGTTGTAATGACCCCCTCACAACTGAATTTGTGACATTGCAAACAGATTTAAAGAGGCTTTCACAAAAAACTTCTACCTTCAGCAACTTCATCCTCATCAAACTGAGCTGAAATGTTTTTGTCTCTCACGGTACATATACCACAATATATATGACTGAGTCTCAGAGTCACAGACTGTGGTTTCACAGATGAAATATAAACAAGTGGCTAATAACCCTCAGCTACAGGGTGTTAAAAGCTAACTAACTCTTAAACACTCCTGCCTGATTCAGCAAATATTATTGCTCTGAAAATGTGTTGAAATACATCAAATAAAATCCACATTATTCACAGGTTTGAAAAAATCTTTAAGAAAATGTATTTTTCAATGCATATCCAACCTACAGGCCCAGGATCATCATGAGTATTGCCAGTAATCAAAGCCATAAAGTAAAGTTTCTGACCTGTAATCACCACATTTAATCCTCTGCATCTGTCTTAATGACAGCTGTGTATCCTAAATCACAGATTTTCCTGTTCAAGGCAAGCACCTTTCCTCTACAAATACACAGTATCTGGTTGAAGCCAAAGTAAATGAGGTCACTAACCATTACAACACCAGTGGGGAAGCCTAACCATGGGAGGAACACCTTCGTTCTGAAGATTAATATCAGGCTTTTCTCTTTGACTTGGTTAACTCCTGCAGATGTTTTTCGTTTATGAAGCAGAGGGTGGGCATGAAGTTTGGCAGCAGATTCCCCTTTGACCTTTTAGAGCTCAAACACCTGATGACCCGACCTCTAATTGAACAGAAGGAGGCAGCAGAACTCCTGAGCACCGATCTTAAATCACAGTCTATAGCTCCCTCTGGAGGTGTAAATAATGTACATCTTGAGAATCGAAATTAGTATGTGGATTCATTTAATAAATATTTTGAAGTAGAACACAGTAAAACGAGAGGAGATTAAAGTTGTAAATGGTTAAAATCAAATAGAACAAATCATATACATTTCCAAAAAGAAACATATATATATATGATATAAACATATATACACCTGACTGAAAACAATAATAATAATAAATACATTTTTCACACATTTAAATCAAAATCTTCAAGTTATGGTGGCCATGCAAAGTACCGCAAAATGAAAAAAAAAAACTTTTTTTTTTTACTATTACAGCAAAAATGTTTTTTTACACCAACGGTCACAGACAGAAAAACAATGAATATAATCCAGAAAACTGTATTTTTTTTAAAGTTTAAACTGAACTGATTTGCACTAATATGAATAAAAACTATTCAATCAGCAATTTTTCTGGTCTTTTCTCCAGATGTAGCTGGGATTAGGAGGTTCTCAAATGGAGTATCGTGTTAATATCTATATTTACATGCACTTGGCAAACACTTTTATCCAAAGCTATGTAATATCTCATGAACACAATTGCTCAGTTTATGATCTTCCAAGTTTGAAAACACTGTCTACAGAAACAAACTATTCCTATTGCTCGAGAAAGCAACCCAGCAAACCAATCTTTGGCTGTGCCAAAGATGTTCAAAATAAGTTTATTTTACTGCTTCTGAACCAACTAGATGGTAGAGGGATTCCCCTGTTTGCAGGGAAATATACAAGCCCTTCATAAGTTTGTCAATGAACATCTGAGGGATACAGATGAGAACCAGGTGAAATTGTTATCAGATGAAGCTAAATACGAGAAACCCTGTGTAAAAACAAGACCGCCATCCCCACCATCAAATGTAGTAGTGGAAACATTATGCCATGCAGGTTTTTTTTCTGCCAAAGAAGACGAGGGACAATGGACTGGGCCAACTTTGCTCAAAAGAGCCAAATTCTCTCAACCAGGGCATTGAAAATAGGTTGTGTTTGGGTATTCCAGCATGACAATGACACAAAGCACACAGCCAAGGGAACAATAAAGTGCTAAAGGAGAAGTTCCACGTGGCTAACGGAGATATGCCACCAAGTGATAATTTAGAGGAGGTTAAATACTTATTTCAGGTTCTTGAATAAAACCTGTTTTTCAACTGATCACCTGTGGGCGAATATTAAAAATCACACTGTAAAAAATAAACCATAAACTTTACGGTAAAAACCTGACAGCTGTGGTTGCCAGAACGTTACCATCAAATATATGTTAGCACCATTATTAGTTTTGCAGGATTGTACTGTAAATTAGATTTTTTTTTAGAAGTTATATCTATTTTGTTACTATAAAAACTGTTTCTACTAAGCAACTGTCAAATACAGTATTTTTTTTTTTGTTTTACAGGATTGTACTGTATCATTGTAATCATGTTTTTAAGGTTCATAGCTGTCTAAATGCATGTGATCCGATGAGTTTCTTACAAAAATTCTCAAAAACACATTTTAGGTCCTGCAGCGTGGTGTAGTGGTGGTGCACAGGACACATATGTGCGGTTGCACAGGGCTGATGTGAATCCCAAACTCGTTGTCTTTCTCTTCTCACCCCATTCTCTCTTCTCCTGACTTCCTGTCACTCTCTGCTGTCCTATCCGTTGAGAGAGGGGATCATTAATGGCTACGGCCGAAAAAAAAAGCACATTTTAGAACATTTAAAATCCTGTTTTTTCTTTCAGCGATAAAACAGTGATTTGTTAATTTTCTGATAGTAAACTGTATTTTCAGTTATTTTTAACAGTTTTAAAGAGTAAAATCTTACTCTGTAAAACTTATTTAATTTTTTCACTCTAAATTATCACATGAACTACAGTCTTTCTGTAGCATCTCTGGTATTTTGCTGTTAAATTTACAGATATTTTTAACAGTGCGGGGCATCGAATTGAAATTGAAATGTTACAAAGATGAGACATTAGAAGAGCCGGAACACTGGGTTATCAGAAGAATGGAGTAATGAACATCTGAGTGGAAAGAAACATCTCATTCTTTCCATTAAATCATCATTGACTGGTATGCCAGATGATCCTGATTATTTGTTTATGACTCAAACAAGAGCAAGGTGTAAAAAAAGGCTCTTGTTATGTCGTTGCGAAATAGCTCTAGTAATGAAAAGAACAACTTTGGAATGTAAGCTTAACATCAGTGGCATGTTTGTTAGCCTGACAATAGTTGAAGGGTATGATATCAAGAAAAAGTACCTTACCTTTCCTTTCCAAAGAGAAAACTTTCCTCTCTCCAGAGTAAACATAGGATTCTTTTCTCTGACCAAGATGGAATGAATGAAAGCCTTAGTAGTAAACTGCCTGTAAAATACATGGGCATTTACTGGCCTGGATCTGAACCAGTGCACCTGCAAATCGGAGCATAAAACACAAGCAAGCCTAGATGTAATTTAGCACAATAAATAAAGAGAAATGTTCTGTCAGCAAATGTGGTGTTTTGCACAACTGTGTTGCTCTTAAAAACAATTTCACATCTAGTTGTCTATCAATATTTTTTCCCAACCCTTTCCTTGTCTGAATTATTTTTGTTTTCATGAGCATAAAATCTGGACCATCAGTACTTGCACTGCTCTGCTGCCAAACATGAACGTATAACATAATGTTACTTTAATGTCCTGCTTACCGTTTCTTTACAATTCACACACTATATGTTGGAGTGAAAATTAGTAATCAATTCTAAAGATACAACAAAGTTTTTTATTTGGTAAAAAAAAAAAAATACTTTTGCATTGAAACCAACCTTACAGGCACACTTGCACAGAGTCTGGAATTTTGTGGAACTATTTTCAAGTGCATGATCCACCAAAAATTTAAAAAAGCTAATAAACAAAATCAATCTAACATGTAGATTGTAACCCAGTCGTGTTCTGAACAGAAACAGCTGCGTAGGAGGCTTAAAACTGGGTGAGAAACACTCAGCTACCAAAAGAGAGTTTCTTGTCGTGGCAAGATTTAGAAGACTGGGGTTTCAAGATGTGCTGTTCAATTTCTTTTGAAAAAGCACGAGGAAATAAGCAACATTGTGGATCGTAAACGTCTAAGGAACTGTCTAAAGAAACTTCAAAACATATCAAGGTAATTACCCTTTGGATACAGAATATATCCAAGCCATTAGCTTTGAACTGAGAGAAACCAGTGAGACCACAGCACTGGCTGAAAAAGTCTGGCCAGAAGTGGTCTTCAGGGAAAAGTTCCTTTAACATGGAAAATTGGATAAAGTATGCATGAAAACACAGGAACTGGGGTGCAGAAAAATGTCAGCAGGTGCTCTGGACTGACGAGACAAAATTTTAACACTGGTTAGTTTGCGGGTAAAGTGAAGAAAGCATGGAAGAGGTTCAGTGAACATTTTGAGCTGCATTTCTAATCAATCGTGAATTAGTGAGGCATATGATTGACACAAAGTAGATGGCTTGGCTCCCACAAAGCCCTTACAGTTTACTGTGGTAACAGTGAAGAAAAGTCAGTTAGACAGGTGCCATTTTTTCACTTTCATTATTACATTCCCAAGTATTTTTATAAATCTGTGGCCTGTGAGGGGATTGGAACTGAATTCCATAATTTGGATTTATTTTGGATTTGCATCATTCAGAATTAAAATCTCTAAATGTCTATAAAGTATTAAAAAAAGACATTAAAACGGTGAGAAATATATAATGTATAAAGAACAATAAACACTCTTTCCTATCCAGCTCTTCTGTAGGTCATTGTACGATCTGTTTGCTAATGCTGTACTGGCCTCTAGTGGATGGTTTAGCAAATGTGATAAAAAATAAAATAGTTGCTTGAGAAAGTAAATGAGGAAGCAAATGTTTAATTCTTTTAATATTACTATTGAATACTTTTTTGTATAGTTTTTTATCATTTTTGTTTTTAGAATTTCCTCTTTCCTAAAACAAACACCAAAAAGATGAGCCAAACAAAAGCATTTCATTCATATGTCAGCCTCCTGTTTCCTCTTCTTCATTTTTCAGTGGCTGAATTGCCCCCTAGTTCACTCGACACTGTGATTTGAACTATTGTGAATTTATTCAGCATAGTCGCAAAGCTTCGCTACTATGGAGGACACTGAAAGATGAAGCACAGCTGCTCCACGCATGACTTAGGTTCAGTGATTTAAAGTTCTGAATGTAGGCCAGACTGTAAAAAGATTCAAGACATAAACAAATCACACAGCCATTAACAACCATCAAATATTTTAGATTTAAGTTCTATTAATTAACAAAAGGTGACCTCTGCAAACAAGATTTAAAGCTAGAGGGAACCCTCTGAGACTGATGATTCAGTGAAGTTACCATAAACTATTATCATCGGTGACATTTACAGCTCAAGAGAATCCAGACCTGCAGCCACATAAGATTCACCGTTAATGACGCAGGGAAATTCATGTTAAGTATAAATCTTGAAATCCACAAGTTATTATTCCCCATGTACAGTGTGAAGTTCACTGAAAGCTTTATCACAACACTAAAAAGAAACACCCCCTCCTTGTATTCTTGTTATGGGTATTAACCCTTAGAAGTCTCTGCATGCACCGGTGATTTCAAAACTAAGGTGTAGGGTTCAAAAGGGTGATTAGTTTTAATATTATTGATTTTAAAGGAACATTACAAGAGTCGTGATATTTGTAAGGTAATTAAAATTAAACCTTGAAAAAACAAGTAGTCATCTTTCATTTACATTTGTAAATTTCAGTTTCATTTCATTAGAGATGGTAATATAATGACAGTCCTGTGCATCAAAAAATTACATAGATGTGATAAAAATATGCAAAGTGTTGTTTATTTTCAGCAACAAATAAAATGTAGTAAAGAGATTCTGAGCATCTTCTGTTCCTGAAGAATAATCAATAATTATTAAATGTGAAATGTGCTTTGTGCCTTTTCAAATGAACTTGAACAGCAGATCTTGAAACTCGAGTCAGTTTTGAAATCATCTGAGAGAAGCCATGTTGCTGCAGTGTACTCACCTTGTGTCTTGCTGCTGCGCTCAAATTTGCCATGATAAGGATGTCCTTTTCAACCTCACCTGGGAAGAACAGTTTGGCTGATTTTCACCCAGGTCCCAGTTTTAAGCCTTCTACACAGCTGTTTCTGTTTCAGTTCATGACTGGGTTTCAATCTAAGTGTGACATTAGTGCCACACTTATTAGTAATTGGTGGATCATATACCTGAATATAATCCTACAACACAACTCAATTTCTGCAGGTGTACCTTTAACCCGTAGTAGTCTCTGCACCCACCAGCGCATGTGCCAATCGCATCGGCCGATTTAAATAAAGTAAGAATGATGCGACACACCTAATGTTTAATTGTAATGTCAAACACTATGTGTAGGTTTCAAAAATGTTATTAGTCTTGATATTTTTGGTTTCAAATGAACATTACAAGAGTTATGACGTGACATCGTAAGATTAGTTTCGGGAGCGTACATGAAAAGGTAATTAGGCAGAGGGATTCCCATAATTACCTAATTATCCTTTCTATAAAAGTCCCAGGATCTATGCATCCCCCAGGCTCTCTTTTGGCAACCCTCCTCCTCCCCTTCTACATATTCAAAGGTTGGGTCTCCGGGCTCCTACTGCACCCCTGCACTCGGAGCCCTTCCCCGGACAGCTCGTCTGGTACGCTTTACCTCCTCCAAGTCTGCTTGCGTAACCATGGCCAATTGTACTCTCATGAAATAATGTGCGAGGTAATTCAAATTAAAACGTGAGAAAATGATCATTTTTCAGTTTCATTTTACAGACCGAAATGAGTGCCATCTACGGGTGAAAAGAAGGGATAACCATTGGAGGTTCAAGACCTGTGATATGGCTTATCTTTTTCAAAGTTTTTCAATCGCACAAAAAGTGCTTGGAACTGTGTATAAGGTTTAGGTTCGCCTGTTTTTATTTTTTTTTTTTTAAATTCACATTGTTTTGACCTTGTCCTTGCTTTTTTGGGAGATTGATGTCTCAATGCTTTTTATTTTTGTTATAAAACAGCACATTTGATTAAATACCGTATTTTTCGCCATATAAGAGAGCACTGGTATATAAGACGCACCCAATTTTAAATGAGGAAGATCTAGAAAAAAAAGATTCTGAACCAAATACTGTAGTAAAATATTTTATATCGACTGTGTAAAAGTTAACAGCAGTTTAAGAACAATTATATGCCAAACATGTAACATGAACAGTTAGTAAACAGTAAAAGTAACAAAAAAGGCTGTAATGTTTCATACCTGCTCCTTACCATCAGAGCAGAGATGGGCATCAGCGCGCACCGCCGGGTGTACAACTACAAATATGGCCGACGGCTTCAGAGTGTGATGGGAATTTTCCTATATAATACTACCATCTAGTGGTCATTTAGAGAAATGTAATTTGAGAAACTTTTGAGAGCACACGTCATACTTCAGTCCCGCCCTTCTTCCGGCGCTTGTCTTACTTTGAGAGGCTCGAGGTTCTTCCAATGCGGACAACACATGTGTAGGAAATGCGTTGAGACTGCTAAATCTTTGTAATAAATAGCAGCATTTGCTGTGTTCTCTCTCAAACGGTCTCCAGTGTTTATTATCAATTGAGAAGGTATATTTTTTACCATAACAGGAGCTAGGCTGAAGCCACGGCCTCTCTTGCGGCCGTGACCGCCTTCCGCTCCACTGCGCTCTGCATTCGCCGTATAATACGCACTAACTTTTCCCCCTCAGTTTTGGGGAAGAAAAAGTGCGTCTTATACAGCGAAAAACACGGTAACTCTTTTGTTCGCCAACTTTGCATTTTGTATATTTACAAAAATAAACCACAATTGTTCATATTTCTTATATAGCATTTTTTCACATGTGCCTGAAACCTTTGCACAGTACTATATGTTAGAGGGGGACATGGTTTAATTAATTTAATTGGTCACTAATATCTGTTTTACATTCTTTTTTTCTTTGCACAGCTGTCACCATTTTTTTACGGCTCTAAAAAGCATTTCAGATTCAGTCCCTTGCACTAAAGCAGGAAACGTGGACTCAGCATTTCAATAAATTCCCTCTGCAAGAAAACACTCACTGATCAACTCATCCCTTAAATGTAGCTCCAGGGTTCACATCGTTTGATTATACTGTTTAGGGAGCTGGATGTAATGTTTATATTCAAACAGTTATTTCATGTGCATCACAGATTGTATTGATCATGTTTTTTACATGAGAGCAAACTGCAAGAACAAGCCTAATACACACTCAGCATAAACCTTCACAGAGATCTACTTCATAAGCATTCACCGCTTCTAGTCAGGTGGTTTCTTTATAGCACCAACTTTCACATCTTATTCTTTTAACTCTCCCTTTCCCCATAAATCTCCTCCTTGTCAACCATCTGTCATCCCTTCCATCAGCGGAGATCCTGAAGATTCTTCTCTTGAAGGATGAAGTGACCCATTATGCTCGCACTGCATCTTTTAGATTCAACGAACAGAGCCAGCTCGTGAAATTCAATCACACAGAATCAGCGTTGGTGTCTGTTTTTGATTCAGTAAACTGAGCCATCTTAAGAAAAGCATTACATTTGGAACCAGACTGATTTGTGCTGTTCCATATTTTTGATTCCCTAAACATATTCAGCCCAGGGACATCAATCATTCATGAATCTTACTGAAAGGGCCTAATTTCTTTTGATTCAGAGAAAAAAAAATGGGTGTCATTACGTTCTTGTCAACATTCAGTTTTTTTTTTTTTAGATTTACATATAAAAAGTGATCACAAATATCTGAATTCAAAAATCACGGCCTATCTCAAATGCATAACTTCTGTAAAACGTCTCTAGACAAATCAAAGTATGTGAGTCGCGTAGTTTATACAAATTACAGTTGTGCTTACAAGGTTAAGTTTTTCAGAAAATATGAATTATGACACTATCAATAATGAAGCTATTTATTGTCAAAAAACTCTTGAGGGATGCTGTTGAAACCAGGTGGACCAACAAATATTTCTGCTACAACTGCCAGAAAAATTGTTAGGGATGCAAAGAAAAACTTAATCTGGAATACAGGGGTCTCTGAAAAAATGTGTTTCAAAGAGCACAATAAGGACACACTTGAAGAAAAATGGGTCGAATGGTCGAGTTGTTAGAAGATAGCCATTACTATGCAAATGCCACAAATTAGCCCACTTCTAATATGCTGACCAGCTTAGAGACTGAGACTATGAGACTAACTGAACTTTTTAGCCACAACCATAAACGCTACATTTGGAGAGGAGTCAACATGATGGAACACCATCCCCATTGTGAAACATCAATGATGTTTTGGACTTTAAAAGCATAGGAAACAGGTCAAAAGGAATGGGATATACCATGTTATCAAAGGATATTGAAGAAGCTACATATGGGATTGTTCCAATACGACAAAACAAAGAAAATCAATTTTTCATAGCTTACCCCAGAACCAATGGGGAAGGTTCTGGAGTATCTCAATATCAATGAACCATTCTGGGGAGAATTCAAACGTACAGTTCATGCAAGACCTCATCAACAACTACCCCAAGAGACTTCAGGCTGTCATTGATGTTAAAGGGGGGAAATACAAATTTAAGCAGTGGTATGTAAATGTTTGGTCAGGGTCATTTGGAAAGTTTCTGTTGTTCGACAATAAAGGCTTCACCCAACCATTAACTGTGTGGGAATTGTGTGTGTGTGCGTGTGCGCGTGTGTGAAAGTGAAGTGAAAGTGACATTAGGACCAAGTATGGAGTGACCCATACAAGGAATTTGTGCTCTGCATTTAACCCATCCAAGTGCACACACACAGCAGTGAATAAACACACCGTGAACAAGATCCAACCTTAGCATCGGCTAGCCAAGATAATCATTGTAGGAATCTGACAAAAGGCCATCTTTAGACCAGTGATTCCCAAACCAGCTATTGTTTTTATTCTTTATTTAATTGAAACATTTTTTGTTAAGGAGATCATGAATTTTCCCGGATGATCTGTGAGGATCCTGTAGGAATTCTAGAAAGGATTTCAGGAGCATATACTTAGTGGTATTTAAAATAATAAAAAAAAAAAACATTGAAAAGTGTTCAGTATTTTTTATTTGTGTATTTTTCTGCAGGCTGCATTTTAATTTACTTATTGTCACTTATTAAGAATCGTTGGTAGCAGAGGGTGCGCGGCCGATTATGTCTCCAGATGTGTATGGCTGGAAAACTACTGTTTTGAGAACCACTTCCTTAAACTAAATTAAATGATTTGATTCAGTTGTTTAAATCAGGAATCTGAATCATTTGTTATATATTGATTCACTCAACAGAATTAGCTTAATAATGTCATTCTTTCAAGGGTCAGACTGAAACAGTAACAGCGCAAACATGTTGAGACTGCTCTGATGATCAATCCGAATTCATTTTTGTGATGGTGTCATTCAGAAATCCTCCAACAGGAGGATTTCCTTTTCAGTTTTGGATTCTGAAATGATTTCCTTGCAGATATTTTAATTTTGACAAAGTGTTCATGGGGTCAAGGAGAAAAAGGTTATTTTTGTTCAAATTAAAAGATACATCACAACATCGAAATCACTATTTATGACAGTATCATTGGAAACCTTATATTTAACATTCCATGGCAGGGAAAAGTGCTTACCGTTTATAATGAAAGAAATATTAAAATTCACGCCTGCACTCTTGCAAGAACACTATAATGACAGCCATGATATTGGCAGTGAAAGCACTACTGTCTCCCTCAATCAGAGTGAAACACTCTCCTTGACAGGTGATCATAGAGTGCAGCCGAGGGTCAATATTGCCCTTTAGAGGCCTCTGGAAATGTACATTAATGTATGTCCCGGTCTAACACACATGCCTTGTCTCCTAAGCAATTCCACGTTTAAACAGAAGTTCAAGGACACACTGATGAATCAAAGCAGAGGCATTAAACCATCCCACGCATCGTTATGATCAGGTTTACCTCTTCACCCTGCATCAGTGCCTAAGATGCTCTCCAATCAAAGTGTTTGATACACGGCAAATATTTCAAGCCATGAGCTTTGCAACTTTCATCATGTGTTCACCTCAACTGCAAGACTTAATAATAATATATGTATTTAAAAAAAACGCCTACCAAACAACAAATGTAGCAGCAAACTTACATTTTACACAGACTCAGAGGTACCCTCTATTATTAAAATGATTAACCTGCTAAGTCTATATGCAAGACATTTGTAATCTTATTACCTAAGAGTATTTTTATTAAGACCCTGTTATTTCACAGCAATTATCTGCTGATGAAAGGTCGAAAAGTATAATGGAATCTGTTCAACAGTGGGGTAAATACACTCCAGATTTTTAAAGGTTTGAATTCATCGTAGGTTCACTTTAAATGGGAGACAGAATAAAAAAAAACAAAAGTCACATTGTTTGATTTTTCAATGATACATGCTTATTTCAATTTGATCACCAACCGACCAAAAAGAATCTCATGAACCAGTTTTTCTTTAAAGAGCCTCATATCGTCCACTCATTACCTGAATGAATTGCTGTTCTGACTGAAATTCCTGTTAGAACTGTTTTAAAAGACCCTTGTCCAAAAGAAATCAGCAAGACTAAAGTCTGTAATACAATGTGTGATTTATTTCAGTCGAACAATTCAGCAAACACATAAACTGTACAAGGTTAAAAGGTCATGATTCACTTACCCACATCCCGATGTTTGGAGGCTCACACAGTACGACTCTGTATCCAAGACCACTGCGTCAGGAACCCGAATGTTGATAGATACTTGCTTGAAAATGCTCCAGACCAGCGCGGTTCATTGCCAATACGGAAATGGCTGGACAGTACCGTGCCATTTACTGAAATGTTTTTACTGAAATGGTTATTGCTTCTTGTATCCTGCCCGAAACACGATTAGCCAAAAATAGGGCCAACCTCCAAAATAGTCAGCTCAAATATCACACAGTGTATGCACGGCTTAAAGAACAAAGAGAACAAAATTGTAGACCTGGACAAGGCTGAGATGAGCTGGTCTACACTGGCATCATCCCTAGTCTGGATGAGGGAAGGTTTGCAGGGTGAAATTTGTCCATACACCATTAACCTTTTAAAATCGGCTGTTTTGAGCTAAGTAGGAATGACGCAACCCAGCTAATGTTTAATTTGATTTAAATAAATGCGATTTAAATGAACATTACAAAAGTTATGGTGCTTATTTTGCAAGGTAATTCAAATAAAATGGTAGAAAATGCACAATCGTCTTTCAGTTTTGTTTTACAGACCCAAATTGGTGCCATCAGTGCCATCTAGAGGTTTAAAGAAGGGATAACCCTTAGAAGTACAGGACCAGTAAGATGGCCTGCTTTTCAAAATTCTGGCACAAAAAAGCATAATGAAACAAAAAGTGTTTGGAACAGTGTATAAGGTTTAAGAGAGGCTCGTCAGGGTTTTTTTTACCTTGTTTTTTCTTTATTTTGATATTATACATAAAAATTGTTCATTCTAAAAAAAATTTACAGTAAGAAAAAATTGTGGAATTATTGTGTAATGAAAAAATATTATTAAAAAAAACAAAGCTGGGGTTGTACTAAAAAATTATGACACGCATTGACAAAAAAACTGTTTTAAAGATAATTTATTGAAGAAAATTGTAAAGCAGTAAAAATGTTCAAAAAGAACCAAGACTTCTAAGGGATAAATAGATAGATATTTGGAAGCCAATTTCATCCTGGTTAAAACATATACATAATGGCTTAAAAACTGTGTATTTAAAAGTGTGATTTTTGAGATAAAAGTCTGTCCAGATTTCAATGAAAGCCACCCCCTCAGCCTTATCATCTGTTTTGTTCTTTCTGCACCAAAACAAGTACTTTTAAAAATACTTTCAGAAGTGTGTTTCCTTAGAGAAATAATTTGCTGTTCAGGTAAGAATATCAGCAAGAGTACAACCACGTTTTAAATATTGCTTTATCCCTTCACAACTCAGTATCTAGATAAAAAAGTCAAAATCTGACAGTTGCTTTTAAGCATGACAGGACAGGTAAAAAAATCAGACTTTTTAAATCACAAAATGTTCACTACTATTTTTTTAACCTAATGCAAACTGGCTTACATAAATACATCTAAACATAAGCCAAAACCAAAACATTAATGTTCATTATGCTGTGAGTTACCTTTACTTTAGTCAACATTTATCTTGATGGAGTGACTAGATAACCACCTGTCACTGAGCAATAGTGCAAGCAGGAACAAGAGGTCCTCATATCATTAAGATTATGAAATACACGACGACATTTCAGACAAACTGCATCGTAAGTGTTGTCTAAGAGGGTCAAACGGATGAGACAAGCAGACCACGTTTGAGCTGGGAGGTCGATAGAGTCGTGACAGCAATTGTCGTCAGCTGATAGAGTATGAGTCTGAACAGATGTGGCACACGTGCTGCTGCGTGCATGTAGATTTACTGCGTGTGATCAGAGAATTAGCAGCAGTCAATCATCTTTACGTCTTTATATAGTGGAGAGAGGACCAGAGATCAGGAAACCCTGACTGTGTTCTTTTCAGAAGTAAAATCAACACAGCACTCGCATGCGTTTTGATGATCATGCAGGTTTCCACATGAATAATGCACTACCATTATTTTTAGAGATCGACTATCTCACTGACTTTTGCTGAGATCTGCAAGGATGTATCAACTCATCACTCTTTTATGTGCAAACAGTACACTCTCTCTCCGATTCTCCCCTCATCTCTCTTTCTCTAGGTCATTACATCATCTTAAATGGTGTTTTTGTGAATTGGTGGCATGATAAATGATGCAATTTAGTTAGATTTAAAGAAGTGTGGTTTAATGCAAATCTTACTGCTCAACACTTCTGCACCGTACTGGGAATATATACTATGAATGGTAACTTTGTCAACACAGGGAAAAAACAGTCTTTATAACTAACAATGTGTTAAATGAAATTAGTTGGACACATTAAAAGTACTATTTTTACAGCGTAAATCATTTGTCTTTTCTGTTATATTGCATGTGACAGGTGAATAAACATGCAAACCACTCTCTTTGCATGTTTTCTTTGAGCACTTTCACTAAACACTCACATCAAATTGAACTCTTGACTTGAAATTGACAACAGAAGTGTGCTTGAGTGCAATGATGTGCTGACCCGTTCAAGGTTTCCTCCACACTTCTGCACAAAATGAAGTGTAAAAGGCAAAATGAAACCTGCAAAGTAAAGGTTTTTGAGGTAAACCCTCTTATATCTTCAGAATTTGGAATCAGTGTAAACTCTTCTGCAGTGAGATGACATCTTAATAAAGAAATGTGATAATGGATTACTTTTAAAAATTCGTCATGTTATGTCGATCAAAATATTAAGAAAAACGTGCCTTAATCCAGTCTTAATGTTACAGTTTAATTGTCTCGAATGTTCCTTAAAAGCATTAAGTATTAAATTGCTTTTGTCTAAAAAGCATTTTCATCAGTATACCTCAGCATCCAGGTACAAGATCTTAAAATACATACCATAAAAATGTCATGTTATGACTTTACAAGTCACTTCCTTCTCCAGGAAATTACAGGAGATTCTCGTAACCGTGGAGGCTCTAGATAGAACTGTTCAGATCAATTTAACTGATGCAATTTATTATTTTATGATGGATTATTTCATATCTGGCATGTAAATCATAAAGCATTTTAGAACGGAGTGTTCACCTAAAGATAATAATTCTGTCATCCTCTCTCACTCAGCAGTGCTCCAAGTCATTCTCCACCAGAGGAAAATCTGAGGGACTCTCATTCCTTTTCCTGTTTGGCAACATTTGAGTGCCAAGGTAAATTCTGTTTGGGTTAAAGTTATATATTGTCAAGTCGCTTACCTGCAGTATAGCTAGTGAACCAATGAAGGATCATAGGTTTTATTCACAGAGAAGAAAAAATGTGATAAATAACGTGAATCAACCAGTGGCGTTGCTTGGGCTGGGACACCGGGGATTTAGCCCCAAACATTTTTTTTCAACAGCCTCGGATAATTCAACTGCAGAACTGTAGATTAGTGAGCCGCTAAAGAAATTTGTATTATGCCAAGACCAATCAGAGAGAAGGATTGCGTGGAGCATTCGTTTTTATTGGCTGATCTGAAAAGCCAGGACACCTTGAGAGGAAAACAAAAACTATGGATATATGGATCTGACTCAGTTAATTGATCAGTTAAATTAATTTTTTTGAGTATTGTGTCAAAAAATGTTGTGTCAGAGGGGCACGTCAGTGATACGAGTAAAGTTGTCATGGTGATTTGGAGAGCTGTTATTTTTATCTACGTACTTTAACATGTCAATATCAATAAAAAATTAGAGCAATGAAATAGATCCTGTTTTATTTGAGTAGAACATTCAAGTAAAACGACAGCAAAAAATGAAACATAATTATTTTTGGCGGCACCTATCAGGATTTAAACCAATCTTTAATTAGTCAAGGCACATAAACTTTTTCTAGTGGGTTTATGTTTATGTGTCTGTCATTATTCTGACTCCTGTAATGGGTGTTTCTACCAATAGAACAATTTAATTTTGAAACATTTCGAAGAAAATATTGGCAACATTTGGCTGTAGACAAGACAGCACAAGGATCAAGAATGACAATTTTTTTTTCCTACGTAGAAATCTTTACACTTGCCTATAAGGGTCTGGGTTACCAGGGTCCCTGGTTCCAACAAAGTTCCAGTAAACCTCGACAACTTACTGAACTATGAACTCCATATGTTTCATGAAACCTAGGATGAAATTAAGGTTAAGGTTAGATAAATAAAAGCATGAAAATATTTATTTAAATGATCAAAAAGGATTGTTAATGTCAAAACCAAATGTAATCAAATGAGAGGAAGTCAGAACAAAGCTCTCAGGTGGCAAAACAAATGAAGACCCAATCCTTCCATTAAGACCCACAACAGATGTATGGCTTCCTGTGGCCTTGATCTTGATGGACTTCTTCTGTGAAAAAGAGGCATATCTCACAGTGTCCTGCAGTACAGTACCTGGAAGCTATACATCAGTGGATCCTTCAAGCAACTTACTGGTGGACTTTATCAAACTTTCTGGCCCATCTTCCAAACACTCTGTCAGACTAAGCGTAAAACTAAGTGTAAAAAGTGAGTCCATTGAAGAATCAACAAATATTTGTGTTGTTATACTTGCAATATGCTTCGTTCAGTATAAAGTTGACCCGATTAGCTTAAGTAGCATGTGTTGCTGAGAGTGAAATTACGACCAGGTATTTAGTAACCTATCAAAAGGTTGGGTGTGTCAATCCAAAAATAACAGAAAAGCCCATGAGGGGAAAAACCCTTACTAACTAAGACTAAATGCTATGAAATGAACGAAATAACCTTTACTTGTCACATATACTATTACATGCAGTGAAATAAGACCCCTCTGGCCACAGACATAGACAAGGTGAGGACTTGAGAAAGAAACAGAGAGAAACAGAGGTAGCTCAAAAAGAGTTTTTTCCGCACTGTCCTTCAGAGGGCAGTGTGGAGCAGGTTAAAAAAAGCCATTGCAACCAAGCACATATAGACATAATACTGGAAAAACATGGCAGGAGGGTGTAGGGTCAAGGAAAGTGGACCGCTGCAGTCAACAGCAGACATTTTCCTGGAATAGAACTGCTTGTAACACAAGCAAGATAAAATCAGACAGAAATTAGGATAAATAGAGAAAAGGCTCACAGGCAAATCTCACGCAGGAAACAGGACACATGTGAGGTGTAATAGACGAAATTAACCCGTAACAAACGCAAGAAATCAAGAGAATATAAAGGGACAGATCTCACTAAACAGAATCAGAAACAGGTGAGCAGGCAATCCGGAGAGTTGCAGGAAGGGAGGAGCAGAGAGAGAGAGACAGAGAGAGCATTTGAGGAGAGAACTCAGATGAAGAAAAGCACAAGCAAAAGAGAGGAATGGTAAAAACCTTGATACAACCCATTGAAATCCAAGCACACACTCTCACCTCAAAAGCTTTCAACACTCACCCCACCTGGGGTTTGGAGCAGCGACCCTCTGATCACAAGTCAATCACAAGTTGTCTACTAGGCCACAACTGTGAAATAAGTTCAATTGTTCAAAGCTGTCCGGCTCTGAAAATAGTGTGTCTTGGTCCATGTTCCTCTTCTGTCTATCATTACACTTTACACACTAACTACATGTACACATTAAGTAAATGTTTAAGCCAAATGTTCTATTGGCTCAGATCAGAAGGAATGGCCTCAGTTACCCTTGTGCAGTGATGAGGCCAGGACACACAACACTCAGTTGCTGGTTTGTGGTCGTCTCTCCTCAGATCAGTGTTGGCAATTTCTCACCGCAGCTCACTGGGAAAAAACAACGGCCCTGGCATTTGAGAGAAACTTTTGAGCCCGTTTCGTTGCAAACAGAACGGCCTCAGCTGCCCTTGTACCCCCTGATGAGAGTTGAGCACTCAACACCCTTTCACTGGTTCGTTTGAAGAATGCCACAAGCTTTGGAACTAAATTTTAAGCCTTTTGCTCAACTAGTATAATTGGGCCTATTGTATGGACATATATTTACTAAACATGCAAGAAAATACTCTTTTTTTTTCAAATTACAACCACAATGTACTGTACTATGCAAACGTTTTAGGTAGGTGTGAAAAAAATTATAAACGTCAATAATGATTGTTTATTATTTTACATTTCTCAAATGCAAAGAAAGCGAAGAAAAGAAAAATCGAAATGGTGTTACTATCTTTTGCTTTCAAACCAGCATCGATTCTAATAGGTACACCTGCATAAAGTCAAGGGTTTGTCAGGTGTAGGATTGGCCAATTACACCAAACAGGTTTAAATGATCATCTATTTCACAAATAGGTTAAAGCCTAGTCATGAACTGAAACAGAAAAAGTGGTGTAGGAGGCTTAAAACTGGTCGAGGAACAGCCAAACTAAGACTTCAAAGCAGACCGGGGTTTTAAGATTTGCTGTTCATGCTCTTTTGTGCTATCAGCACAGACAAAACTGGCAAAAAGATGCAGTTCTTTGAGTGGCACATCAATGAATGTCTGCAAGAAACAGTGAAGCATAGTGGAGGTTTCTTGAACAATTGGGGCTGCATCTCTGCAGATGGAGTTGGAGATTTGGCAAAAATGAATGGTGTTCTCAGTGCTGAGAATTACAGAATGATACCATCAGGGAGGCATATGATTGGCCCCATTTGTATTCTGAAGCACGACAATGACCCCAAACATAAAGCCTAATTCATTAAAAACTATATCTTCAGTGCCATCGCCCCCACAGAGCTATATGAGATTATTTGAGGAGACTGAAAGCCATCTGTGGTAAGGTCTCCAAGATCTTTTGAACAACCTATATTTTCTCTTTGTTTTTTTCTCGCTCACAGCATTGATGAAAAGAAATGATCACTTCCCTTTTTGAAACTGAAAAGATAAAACTTTTGCTCAGTACCGTTCTGTAGTAAACTGTGATAAAAAACACCACAGGGCATTACTGTAATATCTTTTGAGAATTAAATCATTTTTTGAACTCATAAATAATATAATTGGCATTAATTTATTCCAGACTATATGCGCATGTTAATAATGGTGCTCTGTAGACACAAATTGGCAAAAGGAAACAGTAATTTGTATTATGAAATAACCACCAGACATAACGATACTTAGCTCTTGAATGAGGCTGGCTCTTAATTCTCGACATTGTTCTCAGAGTGCTTCTCAAGCAAACCATTGAAAATCTATAATGTTTCATTAGCAGCAGTGCAGAGCTAATCAATCCACCCTACTGCTCTGCATCTAAGAGTTGAGAAACTACAGAGACTCTGCGTCCGATCCTCCACAAACCCCGGTCAGCAAATCTGCATGCAAGCTTGTTGCTCAAACAGATCAAACTGTTGGTATAAAGGAATCTATCCATTTTAAACCGAGAAACAATAATGCTCACCTTGAGGTAACCTTAGCTGGAGATCTCACTAACTTATTTTAATCTTGATGAGGATAAAATGGAAATATATCCTAGATAAACCAACAATAAATAAATCTCTCATTTGCATTTAATAATTCCTTGATTGACATTATTTACTCCTCGTGAGAGTCAGTGCAGGGATAACTCATCAGCAGGCTCAAGATACCAACATCAATGCACAATAGGTTGACAACTAATCTTTAAATTTCAAATTCAAACCAAATATCTTTGTGGTGACCTTGAGTGTCTTGAAATGAAATAAACTTGTAAAAATCCAAAAAAAGGAGGAATTACATCCTTATTAATTTGGTCACCAAAATAATCATGTTTACTACTCTGAAAGGAAACTTCCCATATAAAACCAATAATACCTCCTTCAAATTCAATCTAGGCAAAGCCTTGTAAGCTGCATTAACTTTCAAAGATCTCGCAAGGCTTACAGGGACAAACAGGTGCAGGCAAACCAAGCAGGATAAGAAACACAGGTTGACAACCATGTTTATTATACAACAAAACAGCAAAGGAAAAATCCATTTAAAGGTAAAATGAAGCGACACAATCCAAGAAACAATGGTCAAACACAAACGAAATGTCTTAGTCACAGAGGGGTTCAAAGGAGGATTGGGCCAATTCTCAATTGATCACTAAAATAACACATGATATCAGCACATGACTGGTGAACAAGAAAACATAATTATAACAATATTTTCTGGTGGATTTTAGGGATAAAGCAGACAATACAACACAAACAGGACGTTGCATCACAACCAGGAAATAAAGCTTTTAAAAAGGGTTTGCCCTTCAGAGAGGTTCATCTCTTTGCCCTTCAAGGCTCTGCCACAATATGGCTAAAATAACAGAACCCCAACACAAATGCAGCATATGTTGAAAAATCTAAGGGGTCTCAAAAGATTTGGTGGTAGTGTAAAGATTAGAGACAATCTATTTATGAAATCTAGGGATTCTACAGAAAGTCTAGGCAATGTAATTCTATACAACTCAACATTATAAAGTATGAACAGTTCCCATTTACATTTATTTAATATTTAAAATGCTTTGTTAAAGAGGGGTATTATGCAAAATTTACTTTGTTTAGCTTTATGTTGTGTTATAATGTCAGTCCCTCATTAAAAACGCATGAATCATTCATGCATATTTGAGTAATCCTTGCGGTAGACATTGTGGAGTGCTAAAACGCTTTGCAAAGCCCTGGCCCTTTTGCGTAGCTCCGCCTCTGTCACCCATCTGCTGCTGCACCACTCCTCCCCCTACCCCTCAAGCTCCGGCAAAGACTCGCGTCTACGGCTGAGGGAGCTACTGTTAGCAACAGCATTACAATTACAAAATGACTTCTACAAGGAGATGTATGGATGCCCTCTCTTTACGCTTCCCAAGGATGGCACGCTTCGTCAAAAATGGTTAAAAAGCTTATGTATTATTTCATAGCAAAACATAGTTTCATTATGAGGCATATTTTTAATTTCCTAGTAAATTGCTGCCACAAAATGGTGTAAATATTCAAGAGGATATTTGCCAAGCAGACACGTCTTGAAAAAGTCTCTGTACTTGCTCCGGTTCTGGCGAAAACTCAATTTCTGGCTCCGACGTAGGATCGTGTGCATAACCTTGTACAATATCCTCCGTTGCCATTTTATTGTTTTTACTATGAAAATATAGCGGCACTCGGAAAATGAAAACAAACGGTGGCAGCGCGCATGGAATGTGACGCACTGAAGAGGGCGGTCCTGAAAGAAGGAGGGGGCTCTTAAAGAGACAGGTGAATATCAGGGCGTTATGCCAAATTTCTATGAGGTTGTTTATGACAAATACAGCGATTACAATCTGTAATCCTTTAACTGTAGGTAAAATTGTTACTTGGGTGTGCTATAAAACGCCACTATATGCCTGAAAAACATATAATACCCCCCTTTGACAAACATTCTAAAATGAATGACGGAACCAGCACTACATCCCCTTCTGATGACACAAGAACCCACAGGAAAAAGATGACAGAAGAACAACCAAGGTAAGATTCTAAATGGCTGAGAAGAATCATAGAGAGTGGGCTGAATATCATAAATGGAAATACACCATTAATCGACAGAAAATATCTCCTCGCTGCCATTAAACAATGGCCTGAACTCTACCACAAACGATGGGGGAGGGAAAGGAAGAGCAGTGGTGGGATTAGGTGACCATGGAAAGTATACAATACCTAAGCAGCGTGTAAAATATCTATCACTTCACACTTTGTCTATACATCGCCTATGTATTTTGCTCGTAGCATATACATATATCAGTCACAAATCCTAATGTTAAAGGGAGTTAAACTCTGAAAGCACTCTCATATGACAATGTCTGCTAAATGGAAGTGTAAAGTGTTGAATTGGTTAAGAACTGATGGAGACGATGTGACGTTAATTTGTAGCACTCATATTAAAATTCAAGCCACAGAAAGACAAAGCAAATAGACACACAGCAGCATTGTCAAGTCTGAGACAAGGAGTGACGTTGTTGAAAAAGTAGCCTTATCTAAAATGATTCTTTATATAACTGCCAGAAGAGTGAAAAAAACACTTTTTTAATTACCTGATTAACTGATTAACATCGTGGGTCCGGCCATGAGACTGGTTCCCAGAGTTATCCCTTCAGGTCACGTATTACCTCTCTAATCTTAATGAGGGTAGCAAATACAGCACCTTCCCTTTCTCCCATAAATGCTGTGAGTAGCAGAAAGGCGCCAAATCAGTCACATTTACTGCCTCCAATGTTCATTTGTGCCACTGAAAGCCCTTCTAATTGACCCAGCAGGACCTGCAAGCTCACACACGCTGTAAAGTCTGATCTAGCATTCACATGGTGCTCATTTAAACAACTATAAAAATTTAACTGGAATTACCTCAGAACATATCTGTGCTAAAGTTAATGACTTAATCAGGCTTTATATAGCATGTTTATAAAGATGTGAATTTTAAGAGTCCACAAAAATATGATTTTAACTTTCCACAAAATCCAAATCTGCACACAATCTGCACACAGTCCTGCAAGCTCTGAAATGTTCCAAGTTTTTTTTTTTAGAATTCCAGCCAGAAAGTGACACCAGAATTGTGTTCATCTGAACTTCCACAGACTTTGAGATCAGGATGTTCTCCTAATCTTTACACTTTATCCATGTGAGTGCATCCTGCAGTGCTTAAGACGAAAGGGTTTCACTTATTCTGTTGTAATAGTTTAATGCTTTTCTCACTCGTGGATTTGCTTTTCAGAGCAAAATGAAAAACAAAACATGAAAATGAAAACAGAAAGAAAACACTGTTTTAATCCAAAGTGTTCTGAAAAGTCAAATAAAATCTTGGTTTTGTCTGAGAGCCAACTGTCTTTGGTCTTGCCTTGACCTTGCCTTGTCTGTTTTTATAGATTACATTGATTAAATTAATAAAGTTTGCATGGGTAAGTAGCCAATATTCACGCATAGCACATGAACAAAATGGCAATAAAAGAAGGCCGCTGCTGAAGTCATTTCTATAGTTTTGAATTTGGTAAATATTGACCTAGGTGTTCAAATGTGATAAAAGTTTTATGCTCAACAAATAAGGACAAAAAAAGCACTTATGGATTAAATAACAACAGAAAAAAAACACATTTTTTATTACTGCAAGTTCTTGTGTTTTACAACACAGAGTTGAGTAATAATGTCTTGTTTTTGATCTTCACTACTGCGGTCTCGGTTAAAGAAATCTTGACTACAACACAACTCTGAGCACTCCCCTGCATCTCCCCTGAATTGAAAAAAAGAGTTGCATTTCATACTCATGATATATTTTATATATTAAGATAGTAGTAATAATAATAATACAATTTATTTTGGGTGTGCCTTTCAAGACTTTCAAGAACAACAATAAGTTACGTGTAAAAGAACCACTAATGCAAAAGTTAAAAAAGGCACAGAAACCATAAAACACAGGAAAAATAAATAATTAACAAAAAAAAACTTTTGTGTTTTTGGGGTTGACGATACACTATTTATCCATTGACCAGTCAGTTTAACTCATTCAGTGCAGCCAAAAAGTCAGATATAGATATTCCCAAATCTATCATCTATATGTAAAAATATATATGTATTATTTGTTCCAAATCAAGTCTCTTTAGTGGCAGGGAATAATCTAAAAATCCACCCCTCCCTGTAAGTAATTGGCAGGCCAAAATTAGTGCTATAAAAAAAAATTGTTCTAGAATAAAAACATGCTTCACTTCTGTCACCGATATCAGGTAGGTAGCCAGATAATGATATGCAACTTTTAAAATTCCAGGTTACTGTTTGATTTTACAGGATCTGTAAAAATTCACTCTGATGATTCTCCTTCCAAATGAGAATTCGGACTGAAGAAAAAAAAAACGAGTATTTTAAAGTGTTTCCATAATTAAAGCTGTAAAATAGCTTTCCTGACTCAAATGACTCTCAAGAAGACCCGGCAAGAAACAGATGTGTTTTCTGACTGCATAGACATTTTAAAAAATGCGTAGGAAAAGAATTTCTAAAAATCATCCCGGGTGTGTTGCATTCTTGAGAAAACAGTGGACTGTGGACAATTTAGAGACGTGCATAGGAGACTACATTCAGTTTTTACGTTGTTATATGGATTGATTTACTGTGAGAAACACTGTGATTTTCCACAATTAACTTATGACTAGTCTAGAGGACTAGAAGGGATTTGATCTACCACACCTTCCAATAGTGACAGAAATGAGGTTGTCCATAGAACAATCAACCTTTTTTCACTCACCATGAACATCACAGACAATTTCACACCTGAGTCCAGCCGCAATAAAACAAGGCATTTCTGTCTCATTCTGCTCTGTTGCTTCCATGTAATTTTTCTTTATAGTCTCTGTCATTGCAGGGATGGACTTTTGAATTAATATAATAGATAAGGATTATAACCGAGCGAGAGAAAAGTGTTGGGGGAATGTGTGCATGTAAGTGTAATTAAGTGCTTGACTCTTATCAATATGCAAGAGCTTACACCTCTATCAAAGCAATGACCCAAAGACCTTCACTCACCTGCCAATATCTCCAGCTCATAAGTCTTACAGCTTACACTCCATCAAACACACAATGAGATGGGGAGAGGGAGAGAGAGAACTGCTGGGATGGATAGAGATAGTTAAGATACTGTGATGAAAAGAGAGTGTCGAAAGAATGAGACAAACTGAACAAATGAGGGAATAAATACAATTGGAAGAAAATTGATGAAAGTGAAAGTTGATCACAAGAACTCCTGAAAGAAGTTTCAGCCACTTATCCATGCAAAGAAGTGTTGTGAAGACCAGTTTACCAGTGGCGAGTACGAATGTACATGGAAGGCTGTCTGGATGCAGATAATGTCCGTGTTATACCCCCCTTACGGACAAGCAGAGGAAGCAGGGGTAAACCCTGAACAAATTCGAGGAGAACAAGGCTTAAATACTAATCAGAGTAAATGGATTGATTGGGAACACTTGAGCCACGCCCTGATTGCTCCCCCCAAAACATGTTCTACAAAAAGTAATAAAAAAAGTTGTTTTACAAAAAACTTAAGTAACCATTCACACTTTTTTTAAAAACCTTCAGCGAATCAGGAAAAATTTACTGTTGACTCCCAGCCAAAGCTGCAAGTTACTATGGTTACCAATAATGGCGAATTGGCAATAAAAGTGAACAAACCAAATCCACACCTGCAATCAATTTCCATTATTCAGACAGACTATGACATAGATTAAAAATCAGGCAAAGTGGCCACCTTGAAATGTCAGTAATTTTAAATGAATAATAGAAATGAACATAAACGGTTAAAACTAGACTAGGACAATATGCATACACAAACCAAAAATGCCACACATCTGTTTTCGAAATCCTAGTGTAAACTTTTTGATGAGCATGCTAACAATAGGAAAAGTTTCTATTTTCTATAAAAGAAATATCAATCAATGTCAAAATATTTGCCCAATGTAATCAAAGGTTTGTCCATCAAAGGACATTACATCAGATTGCTTTTATTGGTGCAGATGGTGAGATGTTAAACAATTCTAAACTAATGAGGCAAATAATTGAACAACACTGTACTTCCACCAAGACAAATTGCTAATTGAACTTGATTGTTTTCAGAAGTGATCAGTGAATGGATTAGATCAGCCCTTTTATTATGAAATGCAATTCACAGTGTGCTCCGTGCTAAAGAAAGTGCCCTCTAAAATAATGTGACCTGCACAAAGTTACGTACATGGGTTTTCTGTTAAACAGAAAGCACTATAATAACCTGTCAGAATATTTTGCTTCAGGGTGAAAAACAACAACTGTTTTCATTTGCACTGTGTAACAAAGGACAAATTTATGTGAAAGTAAAATGAGCAGAGTCTCAGAACAAAAGCTAAGGTCAACAACATTTTATTTGTTAAGCTTATCTGTTGATTACAGTGACTGTTGAATTGTTTGCATTCTGAACAATTTATCAAACAAATTAATACATAGTTTTTCATTAGATAAATCTTTAGGACGGTGATTAAAGCAATCAATTTTTTATGTGGCTCCTTCAAGCATAAAAGAGAGTGTGAGGAAATGTAGCACTGCATTAAAAGCCTGTCCCATCCACCAGCTTTACTTGAACCACTGCAACCATTTTATTTCACTTCAGAACAGCTCCCATCCAGAGCACAATGAAGCACCGTGCGTAAAGTCATGACACAGAGTCTGGATTCTCAATATTTCTCCACTCCTAAAACACCTCTAGAAGCTCTGACAGGGTTTTTGACTGATTGATACATTGCTTCTCAGGGACTTGACCCAAGGTGCACTGCAACAGAGCAGCACAGCGGCAATAACTTGAGAATGAACCTTCAAACAAAGCTGCCTCAAAGAGGTATCAAAACACAAGCTATATGAAAGAAACGAACAAAGTCAGAAGAAGGTATGGAAAGTTTATAAATGTGGAGTTCAAACTAAATTTGGATTCATCACAAATACATTGCAAATGTTGTAATAGTCCTTGTTTATTCATTTACAGAGCTCTCATGTTTTGATGACTCAAGATTCACTTTTGTGTCTGTAGTCAAAGCTTTGTCAAAGATGGAGTTTTGTTAACAAACTTCGGGAGGATTGTGTAAGCGAATTAGTTTAGAGACCAGGTGTATCTCATTTCCACTAATTAGAAATCCATTCCAATAATGAGACGGTTAACACACAGTGTAGCCAAGAACTTACTTATTGCCGCATACAATCCCTTACAGGTTAATGAATTTGTTTTCATTGTATGACCATCCCATAACTCTGAGACGTTTAGTTTAATAGGAGTATTTTCATTTTTTTTTTCTGTCCATCGCAGTTGAACAATTAGAAATTGGAAGAACATGTTTACTCAAGGGTGGCACGGTGGCGGTAGCACTGTGGCCTTCCAGTTAGAAGGTTGTCGGTTTGAGGCTCGCTGGTGACCTTCCTGGAAGGAGTTTCCTCCATGGTTTCCTCCTTGTACTCCGGTTTCCCCAAAACATGTGTCAGGTTAATTGATTAATCTAAATTCCCCCTTAGGTGTGAATGTGTGTTGCCCTGCGATGGACTGGCGACCTCTCCAGGGTGTACCCCCCACGTCTCACCCAATGTGTGCTGGAGATATTCACTGGAAGACCCCTGTGACCCCAAAACGGGAATAAACAGGTTGGAAAATGAATGAATGAATTTTTACTCAAAGATGAAAAGTTTACTAGAGATTTATTTATTGTTTTATGCTTTACATAATGGTTTGTCAAGATACTAACACAAAACAATGGTCGGTATAAACTTACATCTATTGATTATCACAGAATGGCCAGAACTTAAAAAATGGCAACCTTAATAACCTTACAACATGTGGTATATGATCAGGTTTTTATAACTATATATTGATGTTTTAATAAGGATCAGTCACTTGTATTTACTGCTTGCATAGCGTTCCCATTGACGGTCATTTTTTGGTGTTAATGAACATGGATGGCTCTTTCATCCACATAGTGCTTTCGATAAAATTGCAGCCTCATCCAGACATTCAGCTCAGGTTGCCATTTCAGTTTCAGCATACTAATATTTCTCTGAGCTCTGCTTTAATTATTGGTCCACGGATCAGGTGTCGTTAAACTGCAGCGCTGTACGTATCTGATACTGATTAAACCAACTGATTTTACAAAGCAAGCCTTTATAAACCACAGCAGACTCTGTCTCCGGAAATCTGCAGAAATATAGATATTCCAATATAAAATTGGCAGCGGATTCAGCACTTGCAAACCGACTGACTTGTGTTTTATTCTTTATTATGTTATGTAATTGATTTCACATTTACCAGCCCATAACCATTCTGGCCCAAAATGGCTCAGATCAGCATCAAACGTTCTGGAAGATTCTGCTGTTCTAGAATGACCCTGTTGAATCTTCCAATATGGTTTATGTGAAAACTCTCACCGGATATTTTGAATGCAAAAATAAATGATAAAAAATAGCTGTATCATGACTTCTCCTGACAAATACAATAGGTTATTTTTCAACAACTCTTGACATTAAATAATTCTGATTAATCATTGAAGGCATTGGAAGGTGTCTTATTAATTAATTATGTTCAGTGAAACTACTTCATCACCCAATTTATCTTTGAAAATGTGCTGACAGTACAAATATGCTAAAAAGTGCGGTCTCATACTCAAAATAAGCATCATTAACATGCATTAAATGTAAGAGCTCCAATATAGATGCATCATCTGTTTTTTTTTAATAACTGTTATAAGAAAAAACTGTTATTATCTCCCAATGTTTATCAAGTTTAATATATATTATTGGAATATATAATTTTATCTTATGCGGCACTCTGTTCCATTATCGCAGCTATTGTGAACAATTAAAAAAATCTAAATCTATTAACCTCCATGCACACTCAAAAATTAATTGTTGGATTTAATTCAACATTCCTTGTCTATTGGAGTGATTTAATAGTTGATTTGATGAATTTTGCCAATGCTGTCATCACATATATCAGCAACACTGGCAAAGCAGGGCATCTTCTGAATAATGAATTACATTCTCTATGCGTGCTGCTGTTGACTCGCTGAGTAATGAGGAGAGCTGGGCCTGATTGCTGCGCCATACCTTGGTGTTCCTGACAAAATTTATGCCACATCATTTCTGAGAAAAAAGCTAAAGCAATCTCTACCTCACGTTCAAATATTTAGAGCTAACGTGTGGAATCTGTGATCCCCGGATCTTGGCACAGCGAGAATAGAATAAAAAATGGTTCCTTTAGTGATTGCCTGAAAATATGGTAATGTTTTTAATTTGTGGATCGTTTTAGTTCTGACGAATTACTCCAGTCCAGGCGGGTTCACCACGATCAGCCCTCACCTAACATGCTAACTATTCTTCGGAAATATTCTGCAATACATTATAATTCTATGTTAACTTGTGAAAAAATCTTGGTGCTCTTATAGCCTAATATTAAACCAGAAAGTTCATCATTTCACATAAAAAACGTATGAAACAATAACTTTTCAGATGGCTGTGTTCTCAACTCGCTTCAGGATCTTCCAAAGGTTAGTGTGAACGACGTACAGAAAAGGAAGCTAAAGAAAGCTTTGTACTCTATAGAACAATGTACAGACATAGCTAGGGCAGTAAAAAAATCTTCGCACAACTCTTCGGATGGCTTCTCAACAGGGTAATCCTCCTCTGGGTCGAGGAGATATTGATGCAATGAAGGTCCCTGCCTGAAGATGGTGTTTGAGGTAAAACAAATGCACTCAGCACCACACAGGGAAACAGGAAGAAGAAGTCTACGACAAAGAAGAAACCAAAGAACACATACAAAAAAAATCATGGAGGTTGAGCAGTTTATAATGATGCTGTTTGACAGGGAGCTGTTTGAGAAAAATGTGGAGAAAAGAGAGGATTTGTGGCACGATTTTTTGTCTCCTGTTTCCTGTACAAAGTCGCTATGAAAATATGGGATGAGCGCCACCAAGCAGTTCTTTTACGTCCTACTCACATCATCAAAACTAGCAGCTTTCATTAGTTGTTCTTTTTCGATGGCACTACTCATTTGGTCAGATGTGTGATGTCCCGTTGGTGCCCATGGTTTTCGATCGAGGCACATTGCCGCACAAAAAAAGGCTCAGTGCTAGTCCATTAGAGCCAGTTTCAGAAAAACACAAGTATAAAAAAATGTATTTTCTCCAGTTCCCACTCACATGGTGCAGCTTGATTACTCCAAGCGAAAACACAAAGTCAGTTTTACAGGAACCAAGCATCTTTAGCCAACATCTAGACTACAGCTTACCACCTGCCATACAATTTGAAACAAAGAGACAATCACTTTTAAAAACCATATTAATATTGATTTATTTTCAGAGGCACATTAAATTGAAGAATTTCTGCAAATAACAGTAAAAAAATGCATTATTATGTGGAATGTCATTATAAGTAAAAGGGATTATGAATCAAAAGATTTACCCAATTGAGACATTTTTGGGTGGTTCTCATGTTATCATTCTTGGGTGGGGGGGGGGATGAGGAGGAGACATGATTAACTATAAATTCAGGGCTTTTAGAGATTTAGGGCATGCTGCCAGACAGCCGTGAGAACACTTTTAGAAAAGGGTATGGGGCTATAGATTGCATATAATTAGCCATAAGAAAAGTTTTAATATGTGTGATAATTCCAATTTTTGTGTCTAAAAGCTTTGAGACTTTATAAGAGATGTGAACGTGAATCGTTTTATCACACTGTGATGTTGCACTCGCTGCACTGCGACTGATTCAGGACTCTTTGCTCTGTTGCTTTATTGAGGTGATTTGCTGAGCACTGTTCCACTCTTAAAGACCCTTTTATGTAGCCCAGGCCTCTGTCCAACTGACCAGTCCCACCGCCCCAAGCTCTCAATTTCTTTAGATCCCGCTGTCCTATGTGTACTGCAGAGGAACAATCACAATAAAGCTTTTCATTTGGTAAAGCATGGATTTACACACAAATGAATACAAGTACTTGCTTGAGATTGCAATTTAAAGGATTAAGTTAAAGTTTGGTTAAAGACTTTTGACCTTTATCAATCGTTTTTATATCTAATGTCTTTTAATGTAAGGATGCCAATCTACTTAAAGCTACTTCAGAAAGAGCCCGTAAAAACTCTTAAGAAATGAACTGCTGCAATAAATGGCCTTTCTGTGTATGGCTTTTATTTTACATTAGTTAAATACATCCTTCTGTTCTCAGCTCATTTCCAATTCAAGAGCAAACACAATAAAATGAGAAAACTACTCAAGATTGAAGCTGGGACTTATTTATGGTCATCCTAATAAACAATTTTCATTTAAGCACTCTATATATCAACAAGAAGGTCACAGACAATGAGACATCTATGAACTAAGATTGCTTAAATGAAGAAACTCCAATGAGTCTCTTGAGATAATATAATTCTACAATTCATCATGAAACCACTTAACCCTCTAAAAAAGTACCAATAAAACCTATGAACATAAAATGACACAATAGTGAGCCTGTGTTAGAGAGTGTGTGCGTGTGTGTGTTTCCTGTTACCACTACTGCATTGCAGCAATCACTGAACTCGATTGACCAATCACAATTTAAAGCTTTTGCTGAGAAAGTGTATCCCATCTGTAGAGCTGAAATGCTGAGCAACCCCATTAAACTTCATGGGAATACATTACATGAGTAGCGGCTAATTACATTGGGCAGTGTCTTTCTTCCGGCTCGCTGACTAAGAAACAGCCTCAGCCCCCAGCGGCCACATAAACATATACTTTAACACTGACTGCTGATCCTGGATCAGTTTGATCAGCAAACCACTTGGTGCAAACACCACCAATTAAAGATTTAAAGGATGTCTATATTGGATATTTATAATGTGCACGATTCTGTCCGTCAGTGACCTAAACCAAGAATGGAGCAGCAATTATGTGACTTTCAACTTGATGTTGACATTAATCAGCATCAACCTGCCGGAAAAGGACCACAATGAATAGCAAAAGGTATTTTAATGCAGATTACACAGTCAAGTGAAAGGTTTCATACAATACGATTCTGAATTCATGCCAGAATGAAATGCAATGCATCTTGAAATGTACAGTAGAAGCACTCAGCGTTATTGCGTTCTACTGTATCCTTTATACTTGGCAAGCAGCACATTGAGCACAAATGACTTTTCTGAGTGATATCTTGCATTTCTTTGAACAATGGCACAGTGAATTCAGCAACCATGCGCTCCCCAACAAAGCTCCTTCCATTCAAGAAAGCATTCAAGTTGTTCTTATCCTCGGTTTTGAAACTGTAACACTTTAGAGTCCCAAAATAACATTAGAAGTGTGTTCACACATTGACTTAAATGAACCCTGGTGCAACTGCTCATTTAGCGTGGAACGAAAGTTGGATCTCTGTCTATTTCCAAACATATGGCTTTAAGTTACCCACCCATGACGGCATCCATCTCCAAAATCGACACTTCTTTGATTGGAATATGCTTCTAAAGTTGAACTTGCTCAATGCTAGGGTGTGCAAGTCAACATCTGTAGAAGCTATCATCTACCACCTACAGTTTCTGATTTGACAAGGACTTATATTTATCAATGAAGTCACCAGGAATAGCAAAGAAAGCAGTCTTACATGCCCCCAGAGTTCAATACTATTTGCTTTAATCTTCCATGCTTCCTCTTTCATCCTACCCCAGACTCAATTATGTTTATGTCTGTTGACTGGGCTGGTACCACCCAATATGACATAGATCAACATAGATAAACGCCATATCTTATGATAACTGGAGAACGAAATCAGGCCTCATTCATATGTGTAAATAAATCAGACCTGCGCCAAGAGACTAAACAGGTAAATCAGATTTTATGATGCATCAAAAACTGAGGGTCATTAAACTGAGACAAAATAGCATGAAGTTCACAAGTGGTTTTGTGATTGTAACCACATCACTGTGCCTTTAATCTTGGTTTGCTGTAAAAATTCCAGTATAAATGCAAATGGAACAAGGAACATATCACAAATATTGTGGTAACCTATTATTATAAAGACTCTGGAAGCAAGGTTTAAGAAGGAATTTAACTGAAAATGTGGTTTTATTTAGCTTTAAAACATTCACAGGGCTAAACAGCAAACAAACTGCATAGAGGGAGAAAGACAGAGAGAGAGAGATTTATAGAGCTTGGCGGTAACATCCTGTTTATGATGTAACTCAAAATATTCTTGTTCTACTACAAAACGTATAATTTATCTGGTTCAAATCAAATGAACAAAACGAACCACATGTGTAAACATAGCTTAGATCAGATTCTAACCAATGTAGACTGCATGAAGCAATCAATTGCTTTTGTAATTACACCTTTAACTATTTTCTGGCAGTTACATCAAGTTTTCCGGTATTTTCCCATATTTTCTGATTTCATTTAAACATAAACATGCCATATGACAAAAACAAAGCCGGCCAAAATGAAAATGGCATCTATATGAGGGAACTAACAACTTTTGCTGAAAAATGATTCGGTAGGACTGACTTAAACACTGAATTTACTTCTGATTTTGAAATAAACTAAGGCATAGAAAAGTTTGTAACTATTACCAGAGCCTTATTCTCAAACCTAAAACATATTTTTTGAAAGACCAATTTCTTCCCGTTTTTGGTTGAGTGGGATTGTATCCAACACTAATCCATTCCCTTAAAGTCTGGTCATGTTTTAGAAGGTCTGTTTGTTAGGCAGGGATTGTGTGGTAATGAGGTTGACAGATTGACAGTGTGAGTTTCAGCGACAGAATTCTAATACCTTGAGTGAGTTCAGTTTCACATGTTTGCTGGAAACTTTCAAATTGAGTTCCCGATGACCATCTCAAGTGCGACAGGACAAAACAGAATGGCAAATAATCTCATCAGTCACGTTTGAGAGCGAGTTAAAGATTCCTGAGTGGAATATAGCCTGAGGATGATGTTCCTGAGAAATTGCTGCAATAAACAACGTAACCATCCAAACTTAATGGTGGGTGTATTTCAGCAGTGAGACAGAATTGTAAACGTTTTTTGCACTAATTTCACTTCTATTCATGAAATAAGCATTTGACCAGTTCACAAAACATCATTTACTACTAGGTGACATGAATCTATTTGGCAATTACAGAGAATCGATGTTTCTTGTAGCTGGCAACTTCGCAAATACCTCAGGGGGATTTTGTTCCACTCTTATTTGCAGATCCTTGACTCCGTCGCCATTACGTTTTGAAATTTTGAGCTCCCAAAACAATTCGTCTATTGGATTAATATTAACCGTTGAAGAACCTTAAATTGCTTTTTGTTGAGCTACTTGTTTTTTTTACCTTGGCAGTGTGTTTTTCATTCTGCAATGCCAATCCACAGACTATTATTTTGTATTTCTTCCCTTTGCATATAATTGCCATCCCAACAAGCTTTTGGATAATGTTTAACATCTTGACAGTCATGAACAGAATTTGGTCCAGGCAATGGTTTGGATTTGATTGTATAATTACTTATAAGGTGCTCATTGTACAGAGCATCTCGGCTGCCATTACCAGCTGTCAGAGGTCAAAATCATGAAGAAGGCCATCGATTTCATCAGAGCTGGAGAGAATCCAAGAACAGGGCAGTTCAGCACTGTACAGGACTAGCAGCCAGTAGAAGACTTGGGCTTAAACTTTAATGTCATCACTATGTTGCTAAGACCACCCTCAGTCCTGACATCCTGCTGGGGTCAGAAGCAACAAAGAATGGGATCATGGGAAGATCTGGGGAAAGTGTAGTTAGCAACTATCACAGACAGAAGTGGAAGGCTCTATGCTTGACAGTGGAGATAGGGGAGAGAGGCTTTGCTGGACACTTTCTTTCCAAAGCTTACAGAAACAGCCATTTGAGAACACAGAGGAAGCAAAGGAAGCCTCGAGGTGACTCAGGACATAGAGAGGGGATACATGGTCAAGTGCTGCTTAAGCACAAGTTCAACCTCAGCTGGCTCACCTGATGTTTGAAAGACCCAAAACATCCAATGAGCTCAGGTACATCCTGACAATGTGCCTTAACTCTTCATCAGAAGTTTCTCAACAAACTGTACCACTGAAAAGTTCACAGAACTAGAAACTTAGTTGAAACCAATGAAAACCAATTACCTCAAAACAATTACCTCAAAACCTATAATTACATTTATGAACATATTTTTTTTCCTTTGGGCATTCAAATTCAACAGGTAGTCAAATACGTCTTTTCCGCAAAGAATTCTAAACCATGTTCCGTGAATAACCTATAACCTAATATATTGAAAATGTACTTAAACCTTAGAAGTCTCTGCATACCCTGATGCAATTTCCAAGCTGTGATATCTTTGGTTTTACATGAACATTACAAGAGTTATGACACAGTATGTAATTCAAAATAAAATGTAAGAAAAAGACTTTCAGTTACATTTTACAGACCCTTGGAAGTACAAGGCCTGTGATATGGAATGTGTTTTTCAAAGTTCTGTCAAAAAAAGTGCTTGGAAATCTGTAGGTGGAGGTGTTTACCCCCCCCCCCCACACACACACCCTTTTTTCTCTTTTCAACAAATTCCACAAATTCCACATTGTTTTCATTGATTTTGGGAGGGGGATTTATGACTTTTTATTTTATAAATAAAAATAAAACTGTTCTCAAATTTCTGGATTTGCACAGCAAAAAAAGTGACAATTCAATAAACTTAATTTTTTTCTTTTTTTGTAAAATTTCAGCTTTGTTGTGGAATTATTGTGTAATGTAATTAAAAATATTTTTAAAAGAAGCTAGGGTTGGACTAAAACTCATATCAAGCATTGAGACAAAAAAAAAACTGTTTTAAAGGTAATTTATTAGAGCAAATTGTAAAGTAGTAAAAACACTCAAAAATACCCCAGACTTCTAGGGGTTAAATTAGAAGGTAATCTAAACTAATCATGAAAATTTGTATTTTTTTATCCTAGTTTCTGTGCCCTCCAGAGTTACCCATAGAAATAAAATATTTGCGTTATTGTATGACCTGTTAAAAGAGATATATGTAAGATCTGCTAAATGCAGGTCTAGTGGAAATATCAATGCCTTAATCCAATAAGTTTAACCCCATTAGATGAAGCAAGACTTTTTAAAACGTTTTATAGTGTTGTCAAGTTTTATAGTAGCACACAGCAGCTCAAGAGTATTTAAAACAAATCCAGAATGTAGATGTAGATATATTCTTATGCATATTCTACAATGGACAAACATTTTGAGGAAAAATAAAATGAGCTTAATATTCTTTTAGCGGAAACTTTGCACAGAGACCCCAGCTACAATAGGCAGGGTCACGGGTCAGATTTAACATTACATGAAGGATAAATTACTATGTAGTAGCGCACCAGTGTAATCTAAATAAAACTGATGATGTTTCTGAGATACAAAAAGCTTCCATACTGTAAATAAGAGAGTGAAAATGAAAAGTTCTGTTGACACTAACAGTAATGCAGAGTATTGACTGCGATGTGATTTTATATTGAATGTGTCTGCTGGTCCTAGACTATCATTATGACTAGCACTGACAGCTCACCACCCTCAGTATTCAGAGTAATTGATCGGAATACCTCGCATCAATAATAGCTTTCACACAAACAGCATCATCTTGACAAATATCAGCAAAACACAATTTTCTTTTAATCTAGATTAAGACACAAACTAAGGGGTGCCCGTCTCTGCAGATGCACAGAGATGTCATGTGTAGTCAGCATGTTTTTGATTCTGGTGTTGAACTTGTAAATTATAGATCTGTTGGACCACCGGTGCAGCATCACTCAGAGGCTCATTTAGCCTCATGTCCAATTTGGTTTGACATATGGTTATCTGCTCCACTTGAGTGCGTTGCTGTGCATGCTTAAGAGCAGATGCCTAATGTGCTTTAGGACCTGCATGTGCAGAAAATTCTCAGCTATCCTTCTCAAAAAAACATCAATGTGGAGCAAGCATGAAGGTTCAGTGTGCCTTTGCATTAACCTGTCCTCTGAATTAGCCCCTGGTTCTGTTGTCCAGCAGGAAAAAAATGAGACAAAAACACACTGACAAAGTGATGTCACACTTTAAAGAGATTGAGGTGTTTGAATCGTTCTGCAGTGGGACGTGCTGACTGCCATTAAACTCACCTGCCCGCATCAACACTTTCTGCACATTGCAAACTGTGTCTGCCAACAAGAGAGAGGTTACCCTTCTGCAAAGCTGTCTGAAACTAAGGAAGAAACTGTCTAAACTCTCTGCTTTCGAGAGTTTTTCTTTGTTTTGATGACAATTGGAGTACACTGAACACTGAAGTGTTTGTGTCGACTTTCAGGGATGGCAAAAGTTGTATTGCAGAAACATGAAATGTCGGTTAATGCGCCACATGGAAAAATGTTGTGGAATGGGATGTCATGGAAAAACACCAAAACACAAATTTCTCAATTCCCTGTCTGCATTTTTCATTTTGTAGACACTAGGGATCCTACCGTTCAATACACCCTTCTTGGTATACACGCTTGTGAACCACGTTTTTTTGGTTTCTTATTTGAACAACTCTTGTATGATTAAAAGTTTCACATGTGAAAAACCAGACGCGAAAAAAGTTAAATTTTGTGTCTTGATGTTTGCTTTAGCAAAATAAAGTGAATTCTATGAACGGCGATAATTTATCTGTTCATGTGATCTATACAAAGATTGATTTAAAAAAAAAAATCCAAATAACCAGTCAAACGAACCCAAAAACCATGTTATGTACTGAACTGTGAGCTTCTGTGTGCTCTACGTCCATTTTTCCTTAGTTTTACTACTTTCTAAATGCTGTCAGTTGTTCTTCATCAGGCATTAGGTCTCTCAGGAACCATTCTGAATATGAGTCCGTCTTATATGAGACGTCAAGTTGCATCTTTGTAAGTCTTTTTAAAACAAGTCGTCTGTTCATTTATGGACTGAGTTTCGTTTTCTATCTCATGCTTTGCCTTCAGACTTTTTCTGTTTATGCCACTCCTGTGGAGTCAGTTTACGTTAATGGGAGTTTTATATTAGTTTAGCCTTTAATAAATGTTTTTGTGTTTTAAAACCACTCGTTCAATTGAGTTCTATCGGCTGCACAGAAACTTAATTTGTTGAGATAATGTTGAAATAGCTTAATTTGAATATAAGTGTATCACTAAAGTATGGTCGACACAGACATTTGAAACCATGTTGGTGGATTTGGATCAACATCTCAGCTGACTCTTGCATGGAATAAACATCACTGAAAAATGTTCCTTTTTGTCTGTATATATTTTCTTTTTTTCCATGTTGACAGTGGACCAGAACTGCATGTGATTAAAATGACTAACGTCACTATCTTTCTCAAATAATAGTAAGGAAGAACTCTATCTACAATAAAAATGATCTGCTACATGAAAGTTGGGTGTTTTTACCTTTTGCCTTCACATTTACACAAAGCCAGGGGTTTTGTGGGAGTGTAGTAAGGTCTATGATCCACCAGTTGTACCAAAAAAATGCTAATGATTAATGTCACACGTAGGTTGAAACCCACTCATGAACCGAAACCGCTGTGTAGGAGGCGTAAAACCTGTTGAAGAAGCTAAATCTACCAAGGTGAGCTTGAGAAAGTGTTTCTAGTCATAGAAACACAAGGTAGTTATACTACATAAAAAAATATCTCTCCCTCATCAAGGGCCTTGTGGTGGATAGTCAGAGCGCGAGTCCCCCACACTCTCATTTCCTGTATCTAATAACAAAGGCATAAAACAGCCAAAAATCAAATCTTAAAAAAATTAATTCTCTCCCAGACAAAGATTCAGTCCAGATTAAAGTTTTGAGATATAGCAGCAGCAGCTCAAAATGTTAAATATTTGGCTGTAGAAAAGACGTACTGGAGTGAAGCATGGTGCAAGTTCCATGAGTGTTTGGGGGATCCATTTATGCAAATGGATTTGGAGATTATAGAATTCTCAATGCTGAGAAATACAGGCAGATAGAGGTCTGTGACTGGCAACAAGACAACAACTCCAAACATACAACCAAAGCCATTAAGATTTATATTTGGTGTAAAGAACAAGAAGTACTGGAAGTGATGGCATGGCCCCCACAGAGCCCTTGCCTCAATATCATCGAGAGTATTTGGGATTTCATGAAGAAGCAGAAAAAAATTGAGAAATATGAGTCAATAATAGCAAAGCTTTTCACCCATTAGACTTCACATTGTGTACAAAGCATGCTGAGTATAAAAAACGTGTCATTTTAATATTTTACCATTGGAGCTGCACAAATTACATTACGACTCAACGCAACAATAAAGGAAGGGGAATCCCTCTTTCCAAAATCACTCCTGTGTGTAATAAGCAACACAAGTGCTGATCAATGAGATCCATAGAGCGTTTCATATCTTGGGTCTTGATTTGTTCTCTTAATTAGAGTTAAGTCATCCGAGTAATGCAGCATTATGAAACACCTCACACAAAAACAGCAGCAGCTGCAGAGGTGACGCTGCCATAAAGAAAGAGAAAGCGGCTGTCATCAGTATCCATTTCACATGTGTGCACTTCACGGTGAGTGTTAACAACTTTCAGACCTTAATGAAATGGGAATTGATCTTTGGAAAGCGGGGGAAAGAGAAACACGGAGCTATACGCTGTATAATGTATGCGTTTGGCCTAAGGAATAACGTGTGCGTTTAGCTTTCAGTCACATCTCAACACAACGAATCACAAGTTTACATTTGAGAAAACGATATTAAAAAGCTTGCTCACAGCTGATGATCAGGCTGTGCTCAAAGTGAGCTTTGAATTCTACTATACGTTCATGTCAACAGCATGACAAAGTCTAATTTGATGCTCGAAATAACTCTTTTAAGCAGCTGTCTTTAGACAATATGTGGCAGCATAACGGGTTGGGCCTTCAAATGTTGTTCAGTGTCTGGAAATGCGTGTCTGTGTCTAAAACGTTTTGCAAACTTGGCTTTTTTAATGAAAAACTGCTTCATTTTATTTGAAAACGTGAAAAATTCATGTCCCTTTTTCAGCCACGCAAGCTAACTCGCTGGAAACTGGAAAATGTTGCAGGGCAAAGTCAGTGGGACAAGAAGAAGAGGCTGAAAAAGAATACACTGTCTGGAAACAATCTTGACTGTCAGTCACTAGTAGCATGATTTCAGAACTCGAGAAAGCTGTTGAGGCCAGAAATGCGCAGAGAGAAAAAAATTCATTAATTTTTTGAAAGTCGACACAGACTAAACGGATAATCGAATCGAAATTGAATAATTAAATCTACCCCGAATAAAACCTTTTAGCTTTACTTAAGTCAATTTAAGACATGCTACAAACTCAAACCAAGAACTGGTGGTGTTTGGAGGCCAAAAAACAAGACAAGAAGTCTCAGGCTTTTTAAGCGTTACAATTTGCTCTTATTAAATAAATGTAAAACAGTTTATACATATTTTTTTCCTTAAATTACACAGTAATTGCCTTAAAAAACAATTGTTTAAAAAATATAATTCTGAGCATAAAATTTTGTTATTTTTTGAAAAATTGAAAACAACCCGTTTTTCTGTTTCATAAATAAAATAAAATGTTGAGAAAAAATAAAAATTAATAAATTGCCCCCAAAAAAATCAATTCAAAACAATGGGAAAATGGTATAGAAACTGGACTAAACCTAATGCACTGTTTCAAGCACTTTTTGAGGACATTGTCCTCTTTGAAAAAGACAAGCCATGTCACAGATCTTGTACTTCCAAGGGATATTTCTTGTTTTCACCCCTTAAGAAGATGCCACTTCTGTCACAGATTTATGGTCTGTAAAATGAAACTGAAAGACATTCAAGACATTTTCTCACATTTTAATTACCTTGCAAATTATATGTAATAACTCTTTAAATGTTCATGTAAATCCCAAAAGATCAAAACTAATTTGAAACAGTATATTACTTGAAATCAAAATTAAACAGGGCAGCATGCTGGTGCAGTGGGTAGCACGTTGTAGGTAGGATGTTATTGCCGTGCTTGCATGGGTGTCCTCCGGGTACACCGGTTTCCCCCACAATCCAAAAAGGTTGCTGCCCTGGGACCTGTCCAGAATTAAACATTTGTGTCATTTCTACTTAATTCAAAACAGTTGGTGTGATTGGCACACACACCGGTGCGTGAAGAGACTTCGAAGGGTTAAAGAGTTTTTTTCTCAACATTAAAATCAAAACATTGGAAGAACTGTCTCACTTAAAATACATCTTTAAAAAATTCTAAATGCATTTGAAATGTTTTACAGATTTAATTTGCAGCCAAACATTTAACCTTTCCAAAACATTAGCATAAACTGAAGGCTGGGGAAGTATTCCTGCTTATTTGGCATGAAGCTTGTGATATTAACACTGACCTTTAAAGCAATGCTACACCTATGTCATTGTGTGAGTGGGTGAAAGCTTGAAGTTGATTAATGCACAAAAATGCTGACCGATGCAAAAAAAGACAATCCTGGCCATTCATTCCATGACCAAACGTTGAATGGATATTTTCCCACCGAAGAAAAATGCTCGATGCGCATGCACTTCAAATCCCATTACCAGCATGGAATAAACTGGAAGGACCTAAGCCTCCATTTGCTGGAATTCCCCTTTTCTCTGTCTATGACCATATTTCAGTTTCCCTAATCTTCCTCAGAAAATAAAAAAAAAATGCAAAGTTTACTGCAGAGTTGCCCGGGTCTCACTTGAATCTCTTGAAACATAATATCCAGTCCTTTTAGTGCCTACGTTCACAGGTTCTGTAGTGTCCTCTACCTTGTTCTCCTTATCAGATATTGGCTGACATTGTCGATGTTTGTCTCTGATTGGCCACTCTGTGATCTATGACACTGATAAACAAGCACAAGCTGCTGATAAAGCAAATATTGGATTCTGATGCCATCATCCTCCTCACCTTCACTAAAACAACACAGTGTGAGCGTTAAATTCATCCTCAGTGACCTACCGTAAAAAAAAGTACTTTTTAACTTTAACGAAGAAATAATAAATGCTTAAAGATCAATGATTAGAGTAAACAATTTCACTAAAATGTCAAACAATAAAAAAAAAATCTCAATCAATACGCACGCAGACTCTAGTGAGAGCAACCTCCAGTTGATTAAAAATCTGTGAAGTGTCAAGCTTATGAAGGCCAAAGGCGGAGATGGACCACTAAGCAACCGTGTGACCTCCTCAACGTGCGAAATTCGATTCCAACGGCGGGTGATTGAACATGACACTACACCAATCCAGCCAGAGATCCATAACATCAACATTAGCCCTGCAAAACTGATGGCTTTGGCTTTAGTCAAGGGGCTGATGGCTGACAGGCAATCTTCAGACCGTGAGAAAAAACACTGTTGTGTGCTGGGGAAACTAGGCTAGAACTACTTCATTTTTACAGGTTTATTGATCAACCAGATGATTGGGAACATCACCTTCAAGGTAGCATTATTGATTTTGGTGACTTACAGCATCTTCTTTTAGTTTATCAGGTTGGCTTTTTGGAATTTATGTTCATGCTTTATCATCGTGCTGGTGGCTAAGAAAGAAACTTATTAAAAGGACTTTTTTTCTTCAGTTACGTAGAATAACCCATGTTGGCTTCACAGTGGTAAGCTCTCCATGAAGGCATGAAAGTCTTCACGTTAATCCAATGACAGATGACTTTTCAATATTTCATGTGAGAATGGAAAGAGCAAATCAGAGTGAAAGTGGGAAACAAAAAGTGGGGCCAATGGGGAAACATTATAGCACCAAACACCGAAGATGCGCAGAACCCTTCTGTAAATGCTCAGAGAAATATTGTTTTGTAAAAATTTTTCACACGTGTAAGAACTGGTGAAAATATATGTCTGATTGGGGTTCGAAAAGTTGGTCTGACAACCCACCTACCACGTTTCAAACTATGGTGCACTAAAAGTTTGTTGTAGGGTAATGAAATTGGGCACACATGTGTAGGGTACCAAGACTTAAATATAAGTAATACAGAATGAAAACTGACAGGATACATCTCTGGATATCTATGAACACAAATAACATTATTCTGGTGGAATTCTTGGCTTAAAAGAACAGTTAAGAAATTCTAATAATTAGTGGAAAGATAAAAAGATAAAAAGACTGTGGAACGTTATATTGGAACCCCAAAAATGTTTCAATTTTATGATTTAGCTATGCAACCGTGTATTCTGAGGAACAGACAAACAACAAATCTACTTTTAAATTACCGTGTTCAAGTAGACTGGTCTTAACAGCTTTTTCAGGACTCAGGCTTTTTCCTTTAATGAACCTAATTTTCAAAGGATATTAGAAACCTCAAAAGCATAATGTCTAATAAAAAAAAAACTAAACATAATATTTGTATACATCCTTAGTTTTAACCATTAAACAAATCCCTGCAGAAGTGAAGCTCTTGAAAACTTTCATAAAAACTCATTTACAATACTGTACACTTTTATTCCTCAAAGTGTTGTTTATTGTCTTCGACTAGATCCAAGTAGTGAGTGAGAGATTGCAAACCTCACCTCTGGAGTGCTTCAGGCTTAAGTGCTTTTCTCAGAGAAGTAGGAACTCACTGCTTTGTGGGTTTTGCTCTCCCTTGGGTTCATTCCCACTTCCTAAACCACTAGCTCATTTTTTAGCAGAGCACAAAAAATATTGGACGAAGATAAATGTGCGTCCACATAAATTCTTGAAAACAACATACAGTCGTTCAAAAAAAAAACAAATACTTAAAATTATCTTTTTTTTTGGAACCCAGAAAATGGGGTTGAACACATTATTTTCTTCTTAGAACTCTGTACATTCCCTGGAGACACTGAACACATTTTTATGGTCTCTTTAAACCTTCATCAAATCTCCAAGCTTGCAGGAGCTGAAAAGGGTCAGCTGCGCCACTCTGAAAGTCATGAGGCATTCAGGTCAGCTTTTAAACACTTGAGCACACGAGCATGACACATTGATCAATGGGCACGTCTCAAACAGAGGCCAATCTATCCGAGTTAAGGCCACTTGCCAAACGGATGCCGTTTCAGCAGTAATACATCCCCATGGCAGACAGCCCTAACATTTAGACCTCTCATTCTTGCTGCTAATACTGCCTACTGAAATAACTCTTGCTAAAAAATGAGACAGACAGCAAGATAGAGGGAGAACATGTTCCCTCTGTTCAGTGAGGTGAACTTGAACTCATGAGGGATTATTGATAATGCACTAAAGCAATTGTGCACTAGGGACTACTCAATAGAAGGTCTGAAGATTGAAGATGGACAAGCAGTGGGCTAAAAGGATTAAGATTCAAGAGAAAAATTCACCTCTGAAGTAGCGGTGGCATCATTTACTCGCCTTCACGTCTTTGCAGAGAGGCTTCCCGTTTTATCTGAAACACACACAGTGCATAACTACAAAAATAAGAATCTCTAAGTAAGAATCGTATAGATCCAGGTAGTTCATACATACTGTACATAAAGTAACTTTTTTGCTTACTTCAAATATCATGCCTGAAATAGTTTTTTGTATAGTTTTGACTATCCCTTTTAGGAGTGAAAATGGAGTATGTATTTTCCTCAAACATTTGAATGATCATTTCTTTGATATCTAACATTTCTGTGGGAATATTTGGGTTATTTTTGTAATCCTCATGCAAAGGAGGGCATCGCTCCACAAATCTTTCAAGTATTTTCAATAAATTCTCTTAAACCTTATGAGAGCTGTAAAAAAATCACTTGAGAACTATGTGTTCTATTGATATTTACGTGAATTACTACGAACGAAGCTGCTTTTTATGTTTGGATCCAAAATCCAAGTAGAAATCTTAATATATACACACACAACACCTCTGGTAGCATTTTACTATATCTTGTCAGAGGAACAACATTTAAATATATTTTGACACACACGTGACATCAGATTTGTGAACACATATATGTTCCCAAGATAATATTGCTTTGTATAATAAAAAAAAACATTTCTAAATAACAATTTAACAAAATCTTGTATAATTTAGGGCATGTCCAGGATCATTACTGGAGTTCTGATGCCCTGCAGAGTATGCACCTCTCTGCATGCTTTGTTTTTTGGAAATTGGTTGTAAAAAAAATAAACTGATAAAAAATATAGAAATTAATTTTGATCACATAAACATTGGGCTGCAAAGCATCCAAAAGTCCAACATTGGGCCCTTTTCTCAAAACTTTCAGCCCAATTGCAGTCAGGGTCTAATAACTAAGACTTCCAGGACGAACTTTTGAAGAGCACACAGAAACAAAATAAAATCCTAATTTTACATTTTTTTTTAAAAAATCCTCTCTTCACATCTTGATTCATCTGTAACTGCCAAAGATTTCTGGAAAAACTTGCATATTTCGTAATGATTTAAGGTTCATTTTAATAGACGTTCAGTTGTAGGGACCCTACTGCATCGTATATACCTTTTTTTCCATCTTTTTCAAGTCTTTCGCTTTAACTTCAGAATCAAAGACAAACACAAAACTCTGTGCAGCAATACTTTATTCAACTGCGACCCTCTTCCCCTCCTATTTTCCCTCATCCTTTCTCCTATGGCCTCTCCTCTCTCTTGTTGAAATATGCATGCAATCTTTCCATCCTTCTCTCTCTGATGGACACATTAGGGAAGATGGAGTATACCTTCATGCCATCTGAAGACCAGCATGTTAGATGCTGTTATTGTTTATAAAAGATTTACGTACATTTCCTTTCTCCACAGGCACTGCAAAAGACTTAATTACAGCAACAGCTTGTCCAGAGGTAAGACAGCCATCAATCAGTGCTACAGACTGGATATTGGCCATCAACGCTAGTGCTACAGAACCATCCGTCTGTTAGGATGGTTTCCATAAATGGACCAATTTATCCAAGAGTAACCGAAAGCTTGAGCCATTTTCACCCTGAGAACAAAAGAGAAATGTGCAAGAGTTAAACAAGAGTTCTACGGTTATGTGCTGTAATCCCGACAGAGCAGGTTTCCTCATGGCACATTCACTTGAGGTTGTGCATATGGCCCTTTATCAGCCTGTGGTGAGCAGGCCATTTCTACATCTTGAAAGCTGGATGCATCTGTAGCATCTGCCCCGCTACTCTTCGACGACACACTGTGTGATAGAGAATGCATCTTTCGGCTGTAGAGGTCTGTTAGATGAAGGAAAGGCAAGCTTGGATCTGGAAGCTTTTCAGCCTCTGACTGGATCTGGTCTGACTCCACCAGGGCTTTTTGTCTCTGGTAGTATTTGGAGAACTTGTTGAAGATGATAGAGATGGGAAGTGCCACTACCAGGAGCCCACAAATGATACATAAGGTCCCAATGAGCTTCCCAGCAAGTGTGATGGGATATGTGTCCCCGTATCCCACCGTGGTCATGCTTATTGTTGCCCACCACCAACCCACCGGTATTGTCTGCAGTTCCGACTCATGGTCCTCTCGTTCCACAAAATAGATGAGAACTGAAAAAATAGAGATTCCCACTGAGAGGAAGAGGATGAGGAGCCCAACTTCATGGTAGCTGTGGCGCAGAGTGGCACCAAGCGAACGCAACCCAACAGAATGACGTGCTAATTTGAGGATACGGAAGATACGCATGAGGCGCAGGATCTGTACAACCCTTCCTACGTTCTCAAGTTCCTCGCTTTCCTCGGCATCAACGCTTTCGAATGCCAGAGTGGCATAGAATGGAACGATTGAGGCAAAGTCGATGATATTTAGCGCATTGCATATGAATTTACGCAGGCAGGGTGTGACAACTAACCGTAGGACGAATTCAATGGAGAACCAGAGAACACAAAAGGTCTCGAATGCAGCCAGAACCGGGTTCTCCACAGCTTTCTCATTAGTGTCCATCTGGTGGAATTCTGGCATGCTGTGAACACACATGGCGACGATACTCGTCAGTACCACACTGAGAGAAAACACTGCCAGTATTTTCGAAGAACGCGAATATCCAGGGTTTTCCATCCTGAGCCAGACTTCCTTTCGCTTCTCCGAACACCAAGTGCCCTCAAACTTTTCCAAGTCTTTGTCAAACGCTGAAAGCTCCTCCATGGAAGAGTCTAAGCTGTCCTGCAGCTGGTGTTGCATATCATCGTCATTTCCCCAGTCGTGATCTCCTATGTACTCTTTCTGTTCTTGAAATCTGTTGCTGCAGCAAGTGTCCAAATGAAGCTCCTTGATGCCCCAGTATTCCAGCTCCTGGCTGAAACTGAACACACACAGCTCTTCCATGAGATGAATCTTCCCAGTATGGTAGAAGTTCAGCACGTAACGGAAAAAAGACGGATTGCGGTCAAAATAATACTCCTGCTCCGCTTCAGCATAGTCATCACAGAGCTGGAGAATGGCAGCCTCTGAGCTGCAGTACAACAGTCGGGCCAGCCGCGTGTGAGGAAAGCGCTGCAGGACCACTCGTTCCACTTGCTGCTTAAAGCCACCAACATTAAGGTTGATGAAGCTCTCTTCAGGGCCACGGTGGTGCAGGACCTGCCCGTACACCATAATGGACGCCTGAACATGAAGGAGCAATTGGGACTGTTGGGCTAAGCAGGTTTGGGGAGAGGTTATGAGTGGTCCTCTACATTCCTACAATGGAGGAAAATGGAAAATAAGAACGAGTGGAACTTTTAAAGACTGAAACCATCTTTTTACTACAATTGACTTTTGTAATAGGCAGACAGATAATCTACTAAAAACTGTGATGGGATAAAAGCTTTCTGAAGTCCAAATCAGCCTTTATAGCTGCTAATGGTTATTGATTTTGTACAGTGTCGTAAACAAAACCTCAGTGATCATTATGAACATTTTTACACCAACTCTGTGTTTTTCTTCAGTTCTCGCTACTTATGCAAAGCCTTATACGAATATAGAGTGACTTTTTCAGAACATTTTGAAGAGTTATGAAATTATGTGAATAGTTCTGAAATTATGTGCTTTTGAAAGCTGTGGATCACACAGTGTTTCAGGGAAGACTTGATTACTTTTCAATATTAAATCCGCACTCAAAGCCTCAGGATTTCAACAATTATTGAGCATTAAACATTGCAGGACCAACTGAAGGTTGATTTGAGCTTGAAAATGTTTCAAAATGCTGTTTGCCCCTTGAGAAGATAAATGAATAAAAGTACCAAGCACCAAGAACAGCTCAAAAGTTAAGTTCTACATCACATCTGTGAAATACAAACTACATGAAAGCAAAATTCAGACTTTACCTCTTTGTAATCTGCTGGCATCAGTGCACTGCAAAGACGTTCGGTGTGGAACGTGGAACCATCCCGCTGCGTCTTTCCTGATAAAGCCGTGTCCGGTTTGGGCTCGTTCGCAGTATTCGCCCCATGTCCCGCTGCGCGCGGACACGTTCTGGTCGGACACTTGGCACAAAGTGTGCCTCTAATGCACTCACGCTGCCTCGGGGCAGCTGCGCGTCCGTGCGTCACCGGCCCGTGGCAACTGGTGTGCGCGCGCTTGCGCTTTGCGTTGGAGGACGCGCCTCGCAATCTCCACGGTCCGGTTTTTCCCCATTGAGCGTTTAAGCATGGTGAAGCAAGAGGGAAAAACATTTCAGCACCCATGAAAGGCAATTAAAGGATTAGAAAACGATTTCAAATTTCCCACGATGGTTGCTGCTGTGAATTGGGTTTGAAAAAGTACACTGAAATGTCTGAGGATTTTAGTTGTCAAGTTACTCATCAGAATTAAATATATTGTTGCCTATTTAGACAACAAAGTCAGACGAGTAGTCAATGTATCGTACATACGGGCATAATTTACTTTAGAACGTGAACTTTTACCCCCAATGAAGTAAGAGTGCCGCCAAAATGTTACCTTTGGTCAGTTGAAACTTCCCTCGTGGCTCATGAGTCGCAGGTGCGGGAGAAATTGACTAATGACGCCATCTGGAGGACATCGAGAGCCAATAATTTGTCCAAAGTTAGCAATTTAAAATTAACTTTAAAAAGTGGTCCAAAACAATTGAATATTACAGTAAAAATTGTGTTGTTCAATAAAGATAATGATGCCATGTTAACTCACCTAAACATAACAAGAAAAAAATGGACCGTTAAAAAAATCCCGTATGTACTGGGGGGAGACAGCAGAGGGCAGTACAGCCATGTCGTTGCCACCCACATTAACGATTAATTTAATAATTTATGTAAAATATTAATTCCTTTATTGTTGTTTTTCTTATTTGTATATTGTTAATTAAGTCTTTTTGGTGTTTATTGTTGACAACAACAACAACAACCACCACAATAATAATAATAATAATAATAATAATAATAATAATAATAATAATAATAATAATAATAATAATTAATTGATTTCTATACAATTGATACTTTGAATTTGATACGTGTAACTTTTGAATGTGATTTTGTATTGTTGGAAAATGGCAATCAGGTAAAAAAAGAAAAAAAAACTTAGGGTGAAGGAGACAGACAACCAATAAGACGACACGTGGAAAGGGCTCCACGTTCAGTGGGTTGACCCAACCTGACTGCACACGGGACATCTGTAATGCAGTTCATCGACTGACCGCTAGAGGTTCATATTGACACCTTTGTGTTCATTCATTCAGGTCAATCGCTTTGGATAAAGGCGTCTGCCAAATGCATAAATGGTAAAATTACTCAATTATTTGATACCAGAAAAACACGTTTGTTACAAATGTACATCTTTTATGGCCTTCATGACAACTGTGAGTGTGTACATTTTCAATTACTCGTTCATTTAAGTTATATTAAGATTTTCATCTTCGTACTCGCAGCTCTAGCCTCTGTGCGCCCTTTTTGTCCAGTTACAATAACCCAGTAAAAATGCACATCCATGGCCAATTTAAGCTTCTCTCCACTTTATCAGAAACCTCTACGTCAAGTCATGGACTTTGTTCATAGTTTCATATTGTATGGTCACACAGCAGATGTTGTGTTCCACACTGAAAAATATTTATTTATTTCAGATATAACTGAAAAATCATGTTTTTGATAAATGCATTGCTTAACTTTTCAGAAAGTCTTTTACATTTGGTTAATATAGAAAATTGGACACAATATTCTGATTGTTTATTGTATTAAAATGTACCTATTTAATGGAGAATCCCAAAAGAAGCTGAAAATATATATACATTTTTTTCCCAAATCTGTGTGGAACATAGGATACACAATGTACTTATATTAAGTAAATTGGTATATTTTAATATCAATGTCATAAATTTAATGTCAGTACACCTGCAAACATACATATAAAAACATAAAAGAGCACAAACACAAAGTTGAGAAGGAAAATGAAGACAATCATCCCACTGCGGAGTGACAGAGAGGACAGAAGTTGTGTTGCGTGATCTCCTGCTCCAGAGCGTAGTGCTTGCAAACAGTACACATCCAGAACTGGTACTCCGAGATCACTCTTCCCGTCACAATACAAGTAGGCAACTTGCCATCCGGACTGTGAAAGAGAAGATGCATGATAAAAAAAGAGAAAATAAAAAATAAAGTCCAAAAGTACATTAAATACTTATTGTTTTAGGTATTTACTCATAGCTTTTTCTGTAAATGTATTTAAATTGGGCCCTTCTTAGATTCCCGTTAAAAGCTAATAGTCAGATATGGGGAAAACATTTTAACAAATGTACGTCTTTACTCCACAAAGACAAGTGTTTAAAATAGTATTTGAACTTAAACTGAAAGAGCTTGGACCAGTTCATCCCGTAATACTTATATCAGCATTCAAAAGACAGAGGAAGTACATATACAGGTCATTTACCAGCTCGTGGTGTAAAAAGAAAACACTAAATTAACATTGCAAACTGTTGTCTCATCTTTGAAACACCAGGATCAGATCAGGACTGACTCAGACTTGTACGACTAATATAAAGCACCATACAGAAAAAGCAAGTATTGTGCTCTGAAGAACAGAAGGGCAAATACCTGTATTATGAATAGAAAGTATAACAAATGTGCATAAAAAGTTTAAAATAAACACAAGAAATGATAATCGTACATATTTGTTGCCATTTCTAGATTTGTGTAGGCCCCAGTAAAAACGACGTCACCAGTTAAATTGCAGTACAGTAACACATCTCTTTTATGCATATTTTAATTAAATAAATGTGGCACTGTCTAAGGAAAGATTACTTTGGGGTAAAATACTTGAACACGTTTCCCACCGTACGTTACAGTGCTGATGTAACAACTCAAATGATCTGTAAAGGTATTTACCCAACGCTCCACAGCCACACACACACTCTGCATCATACACACCACGATGCAAACGCCACGGATCTCACACTCACGTCACTATGACCTCACAGCTCCTCCAGCGGCCGTAACTGGGGATCCGCCTGAGTTAAGGTGGAAATGTTTCTCTTAGTGAGCCACATCACATCTGGCTCCCGTATTCCTAACTTACCCTTCAGTTAAGCTGTCTCGCTGGCTCTGCCGGGTGTCTCGGGGACTGTGTTTGGTGAAGATCTCCAGGGCCAGGTCTTCATAAAGCTGCCTCTGATCTGAAGTCAGTGTTTCCAAGGACTCCAGCTTAATGAAAGCACGTGAACATGTTCCAAATGCACAATTCGCAGAGGAGCAGATGGCCAGCAAAGAGTAGATCTCCACAGCAGGGATAATATCCTCATAATCACGGAGATGCAGTGCTGGGAACACAGAGGAAAACTAATTCATAAAATAAGAAAAAATGTTTTAATACAGAATCTCTGTATTATATTAAAGTTTTTAACTACCGGTAGTTATTTATTAATTTCAGGGTAAATCCCATGGTGCCTAATTGGTGGTTTACTGTGATTTAAATGCTTTCTTTTACTAAAATATAACTTGTTTTAATAGACAAGTTATAGTAACCCTTAGAATTCTCTGCACGCACCCAGTCACCCAGCTAATGTTAATTGTTAATGCTAATGTGCATTTTGACATTTTTGGAATTAAATGAACATTACAAAAGTAATGCAAGGTAATTCAACTTAAAATGTGAGAAAATGCTTTAAGTTTCATTTTACATCTTGTGGTGAAAAGAAGCTATAACATTTGGAAGTACAAGACCTGTGAGATGGCTTGTGTTTTTCAAGTTCTGGTTTTTCAAAATTCAATGGAACAAAAAGTGTTTTTTTAATCGTTTTTAACTTTAACTATAACATTAACTTTCACGTTGTTTTGACCTTGTTTTTTTGTTATATAACAAAAAAAACGTTTTGACGTGGAAAAAAAGACAAAATTCAATGTTAAATTTCTGCACAAATTCAGGTTTGTTGAACTATTGTGTAATGTAATGAAAAAAACATGTAAAAAAGAAGTTGGGGTTGAACTAAAAAATATACATTTCAAGCATTGCCACACATGAAAAAAATTAAGATAATTTATTAGAGAAAATTGTGAAGTAGTAAAGATTGCTCAAAGGGTTAATAAACAAGAGATTCTTGCATGCGCTCCTCAATTTCCAGGTGGTCCTGAATATGATGTAATCCGTGGTTTAAACATTTTGTCTAGACCCTTGTGTAAGCAAACGCTCTCGAGTGCCGGTACGTCTATCTGCAAAGCAAACGTTATAAAGAGTTCCCTTTGAATTTGTTTTCTTTGTTCAGGTGAGCGATTTAACACTTCATATGTGCAGAGAAACATGCCATGAACACATTCACACACACAGATTTACACTATCTGAAGGAGATCATTAATATACCAAAGTCTGATACTAAATGCATTACACACAGCAGATATAATGTGTTAATGTTAAATGACAAATCTCCATTAGCTTGTTCATATCAAGCACAGCATTCATATGAACATAAAAAATATTTGTTTTTAACCAAGTTATTCTTCATTTCACTAGTACTCCATGTGGAAATCAAATGTTCACATGCTTTATGACTTTGATTTAGGGTAGTTAAATGAGTGTGACCATCGACAGCTGTAATTGGCTGTCGTTCCACTTAAGCTGTTTGCAAGTCAGCAGCAAATCCTGCTCATTTTCCCCTCAAATGGCAGGAAATGGAGGTGCAGGCTCGGCAAGTTAATCATTACCATTAGACTATGATGTGAAGCAATATGACAAGTGGGAGTTATAATACCATTGTCCTGTTGTGATTAATTAGTTATAGTGTTATAGTGTTACAGTTTACACGTAACATTAATGAGCTTAAGTGTTTAGGAGTATTTGATCTGTTCTAGGTCACTTTCTTGAAGATATGAAATGACCACAAATTGCAGTTTTATTCATTACAAAAATTGCTGTTTATTTCATTGTTCTCTTTATGATCTACACTCACCGGCCACTTTATTAGGTACATCTGTTCAACCGCTCATTAACACAACTGCTGATCTACTGGGACTGCCATGCCCAACCATCTCTAGGGTTTACAGAGAATGGTCGGAAAAGGAGAAAACATCCATGAAAATAACCATGTGATAACCACAGTTACCAGGAATGAGGAATACCGAGGAATGCTTCCAGAATCTAAGTCACAAAGGATTAAGACACTTCTGAAGACAAAATGGAGTCCAAACAGGTACTAGCAAGGTGTACCTAATAAAGCGGCCAGTGATTATATAGAGAATCTGTATTTTCTGATCTGTTTTGTTGTAAAATAATAAAATCCAACTATAGCAATGCATTCGGTGCATGAGATTATATCTGCAATAATCACCAAATGTAATGTGTTTTGTTTTCAGCCATGGCTTGTCCTGTGGTCAGCAGTAATGTTGTGTTGATGAATCAAACTTGAATTTATTCAAAACTTTTAATGGTGCACAGAACACATCCCTTCCTCAAACAGTGTGTTGTCACCTGTCCTCATGGCAGCATCCACATTGCCGTCATAGAGCTGTCTTTGTGCTAGCAGAAAGAAATGATAGGCCTCTGCCCCGCGCCAGGCGTCATCTAGTATACGGCTGTCTGAAGACGTCTCGTCTTCCTCTAACAGCCCAGCTAATGCACTGGTGGCCTGAAATAAATCAAACACGCACAAATGACCCACCACTAGGCAATAAATGATCCATTAATCTCTAACTAATGTCTTGCTGGACTGGAACAAAGAGAACTGCTCTTTTCAGAACACACAATGGAAAATTAAACACACTTATTAATCGTGTGCTAGGTTTGACAGAGCTAATTCCAGCTATCAGAGCGTTTTGAAGTAAGAGCATTGGGTGGAGCTTGAAGAGTTGAAATACCTCTGACTTCTTGCCCTTGGACTTGTTTTGCTGGGAGTTTTTGATCTGGGTGTGAAAGTTCTCCACCAGGAGGGCGGCTAGAACATACAGCTTCTTAACTCTCAGTGGTCGTGTTCTTTTTTTGGCCTCTTCTTCTGCAATCTTTAGAAAGGAAAGGAACACTTTCAGATTTGCTTGTAGAGTTACACAGTGGTATATAAATGTTTGGGAACCCCTGTGATTTAAATCATTGGATGTCTGGATAAGAAATTTCAGTTTCATTCAAAGAGAGAGTTTCATCAGTCCACACCACCTTATTCCAAATTGAAGCTAGCTTTTCCAAATGTGCCACACCGTTCGTGGCATGTGCAGAGAAAAGGCTTTTTCTCTACCATGAAACATTTTCTTGTGTAAAGTGTTGTGTAAAGACACCATCTGCAGCAAGTAGAAGGATTTTGCTTATTTAATTGTATCATGTATTTACATTGAGTGTCTCTTATAGTGTCTTATAGCGTCTAATGCTACGGACCCCCACATATTCATCAGTCTTGTGTTTGATAGGCCTTGTGTTGATAGGCTCTAGGAGGTCAGTCACCTTCTTTGATATTATAATTGTGGGGGTTCCTTTAACAACCCTTCTGCATTTAAAAGACACTCAATCTCGAAGACATAGTAGGTTAAGATTCGAAGGTTGACCAGGAAAGACTAAAACCTTCACTGTATGATGATCTGCTACACTGAAACCTTCAATAAATCTTCTCCTCAAAAGATCTCTGGTCAAGCTTACTTATTTTATGTATTAGAGTAATCTAATACATTGGCGAGCCACCCAAAGACTGCTGCGCCAAATACAACAAAGTCTTTGGAACTGGTCTGTGGGTTGACGGTGACTGTTCTCACAACCCTGCGTATATGAGATTTTTCTTGGTCTGCCACTTCGGGTCTTAACTAAAACCTTTACCTACCTTGGAAGTACCTCTGGTCTTCCAATTCCGCACAATGTTGAAACTGAGAACTTAAACCTCTAAGACAGCTTTCTCTATCAAATGGTTCTATGTTTGGCAAAAAACAACTCCAAAATTCCTGAACTTTTTACATTTAATTTTTCTAGTTTTTCCCAAGAAATGCAACATTGTCCTTTACGCATTACTCAAATCACTGGCCTTTACATAAAGACACATGGGTACCTTAAACATGAGCTTTGCCGCATCCAGGAAGTGATGGGCTTTCCTGTAGAGCTCTACAGCCTCCAAAATTTTCTTTTTTTCCAACAGATGAGATGCGTATTTGGACAGCAGGGGCCCAATTTCCCTCATACTGTGGTTTTTGGCAAGCTCCACAGCTTTGTTCCACTAAAAAAAATGCACAGACTTCATTTCTTTATTTAAACATTGATTTTCCATTAGTAGATGAGGTTGACGGTGTCCCAACTGCATCTGGATCATCCAGAAGAACTCTCTCGTTATACAAACAGCCAGAAATGTGTCAACGAGTGTTCAGTCAGATTAGGAAGAACGAGATTAGTTTTGTAATAAATAAACTGTGTGAGTATACTATAAATATTATTGCAATCGTGCAAGAGGACTTTCACCATCACAAAATTTATAGCAGTTTTTGTTATATAGTATTTTAAAAATCTGAGTTCATTTTATTCCTGAATTTTTGTATGTGTCCTTTGTGAATGTATAAAGGTGCTTTCTAGTGACCAGTGATAAGGCCTAACTATTTATAATAATTTCTAGTATTTATTGCAATAATTATATTTTTCCACGGTTGTCAAAATATCCTTTTTCATTGGGTAAAGGCCTTGTGCTCAAACTCTCAAAAAGGTATAAGCACAGCAGCTACTATATGATGTTTTAATACTTAATTAGTCATAAAAGTTGGATATTATGCTTTTTCATATGTTGGTAAGATGCAAATAAAATAGTTTTACTAATACGAATTACTAAAGTAGTAAAAAACAATGCACTTTATTTTGTAATATAAAAATACACAAATAATCATTAAAGAGTGTGTTAATGAGGATTGTCTTTTTTTGGACCACTGTTCACGATTATATTCGTATTCTAGTTGAATTTATAACCTCGCACCACAAAAATTATTTACATTTGCAAAAGAGTTCAGAGATGCCTTCACAGTTGGCAAATTCAGGGAGATTCTAGAATTCATTGTGTGTATAAAGTTTGATCTGAGCTGTTGTGAAAGGTTCGCAGTAGCTTCTGAGTTCACACAGATAACACGTTAACTTCATTAGCATAAGTATCAATTACTCTTTAAAAAGACACTTTTAAATTATCAGGAAATGTATACCAGTATTTTTTTGCAACCCTAGTGCCATCATTTCTCATTTTAACCTTTCTTTTTTAGTCTCTGTTTCAAAATTGAATACAAAAAAAAAACTATCAATTTCTAAATCAAACAATCGGTCAGACCTAAAAAAAGTATGCAAAAGTTTGGGCACCCCTGTACATTTTTGCACTTCCCATAAATCATAAAAACTTTATTTCACTGTTTGTTTGTTTGTTTTTTTTGCTTTATTTTTTGGGGGGTTGCTTTATTTTATATTTATGACTGGGGTGCCAAAACTTTTGCATACCACTGTTGCATAATTAATATAATTGGTACAACTGATACTTGTAAACCTTCACATTCCTCTTATAACAACACCTAAAACAAGCAGAAGCTGTGTATTTGTCCATGAACTCTCACCTGGTTTAGATGGACACAGGCATCTACAGCTGCTTTTGGCTGGTTAGACTTCAGAAATGCACTCACAGCCTGTTCACACATTCCCACGGTAACGAACATCCGACCGATATCCTACATATGGACACAGTTCAAGTCATTTCGAGATCCTCTGAACTGCAGATAATTGATGATCAGTAGAAAGAGACATTTAAAGTAAAGAGAGAGAGAGAGAACCCACTGGTAGCAGTTTATGATTCTCTTGTAGAGAGTTTGCAAGTCTCTCCAGACCATCGTAGTCTTCCTGCATATAATAACATTCAGCCAGACGCTCCTGATTTCGACCCTGCTGGTAATACTGAACTGCATTCAACCTGGAAAACATAGCATTCTGAAGATTTCCACCCTCAAAAACTGAAATTTACAAAATCACAGCAAACTACCATTTCTGTCTGTCTGCAAAGTAGTCTCCAATGGCATTGTACGCTTGCTCCAGGAGTGCATCATCACAGTCACCGGATCCAGTCTTCAACAACTGTAAAACCCTGAACCAGTCCCCCAGCTTTATGCGTAAACTGATGGCCAAATCCCTAGAGAGACCAGAGAAGCATCAAAGAAAATGGATTTTCGTAGTTGTTGTGTAATTAGATCATAAGAATAATAGTCAAAACCTCCTGCTGGTGAACAATATGATTCAAAATATACATTTTTTTCTATTACAACACACAGATATTTATTTACAATATTTGAAAACTTTATTAATAAACTTCTCATTTATTTTTTTATTCATTCATTTTCAAACCCGTTTTGGGGTCACGGGGGTCTGCCGGTGCATATCTCCAGCGCGCATTGGGTGAGAGGCGGGGGTACACCCTGGACAGGTCACCAGTCCATCGCAGGGCCTCATTTATTTAATTTATTAATAAAATGTCCTGTTACTTTCAGGAAAACTCAGTCCTGTTACTTTCGGTTCTGTTACTTAATTAAAAAAATGTATCTTTTGATTATAAATCTAATGAAACATTTAAATAAGTTACTTAAGATGCACCAATAGCCATTTTGAATACTTAAGTGTGTACGTTATTGCAATCTGTTTTGAAATCCAGTTAAAAAATATGACAAACAAATGGCAACCATTTGGTGGAATGGCGCTTGTATTTTACACTTTGAATATTTGATAATTGCACCAGTACTGGTGAAAATAGCACAACTGCGAGCCACAGTAATGTCACTATAATCGGAGGGTTATGGTAAATCTCAACAAGACGATCCTCACGAAGAAGAGCAACACAGTTAAGTTGAGGAGGCAAAATAAAAACATTTAAGGTAAAGCAAGAGAAGAGATGCCTTTGTTTGCTTTGGGACTCAAAAATGCTAATACTTGAATTAAATGTATTCAAATATCAAAATGTGCAACACATTTATTCTGTATATACCTGCGGTCCATGTCCAAGTACATCCTCTCTGCCTCCTCGAACCTGCTGAAGTAAGCGGCCACCTCGGCCTGCTTCATGGCTTCATTCTGCAGGTTGCCCAATCGCTTCACAAACTCAATGCCCTGGTAGTCCTTACAGCGCACAAACGCTTGCTCAGCTGTCTTCAAATCCAGCTTTTGCAGAGCTGCTTCAGCCAACAAACGCCTAGAAGTACACAAAAGAAATAACTGACTCAAAAAAATCATTAATAGACTTAAATGAAAGCATCGCTGTATATTTGTTTCATGTTTTCACCAAAGATCCTTTATATCAACAAAGGTACCATTTCTAGCCGTTAACGTAAGGTAAAGCAGTGTCCCATTTCCTTTGTGAACTAGGGGGAGGGGCACAAATGTAAGTAATTTTGTAATTTCTAAAAGGTTTAAATCACATTTCGTGCCCCATGTAGATTTAAGAGTAATTTAAATTACCATAATGCACCATTGATAGCCCAATAACATTAACGTCACACACATTAGCACATCAAATTTTCAATTACGATTATATGTTTACAATAGGGATGCCCCGACACCATTTTTTTAAGATCTGGTACTTGCGGATGCGGATACCGGCTCCTATAACTGTAACATGATACCAAGCTGTGTCATGTATTTGTAGTAATATCCCATCAGTGACATGATGGTGACTTGGAATCTCGTACTTTGGTTTCAACATCTTAAGAAGTTGACAATATCTCACAATATCTTAAAGTGATCATCAAAAACGATGAATTGGGTGAGAATCTCAGTTATTTGTTTGGCTCTTATATTTGGAAATATTTCCACACTGCTGAGCTTGACATTTTGTTAAAGCAGACAATCTCTGTGCATCGAAAGTTTGGTATTGGAGTGTTTTTACAAATACAAGTACATGAGCTCGGTATCTGTGCATCCCTAATTTACAATTAATAAAAACTGTAGTAATGTATTTCCTGATCCTTCAGAATCATGGCTGCAAAGGTGTCCTGATAAAAAGGGGTATATTTTCAACTCTTCCTCTAGCCCTCGGTTTCAAGGGCTAATGGGTAGGGGTAAGTGGGAAAAATGGAACTCAGCCGAAGGGTGACGTGAGTCTGTCTTGGATATTTATGTGTTCATGGAAAGCTAAGAAAACCTCTGACCTTGGACATGTTGGCATGTAAAGGATGAGCACAACTAAACATCAGAGTCTCTGAGCTCTCACACTTGCATTCAAGCAAACACACCCCGACTGAAAGAGAGGCACATGACTTTGCTTTCTTTACACCATATCTCTGCAGGATTCTTTCTGCAGTTCCCACATTCCCAGCTCATAATAACTAAACCAGTAAAAAAAACAGTAACATTTTTATAAAAGTCTGTATAAATCTATAGATCTCTCCTTCTATTTGTTTCAACACATTTGCCCACTGTTTGCACCGAAAACAGAGTGTAATTCTACAAATCTTTAAAAGCCATTCAGATTTTTGTTTGTTGTGGACACAATTTGTAAAAATCACAGCATTTTTCTGAAAAAGCAAGAGGCAGTAGATGCTTTTGTGCCTTTAAAGTCACACAAAAATATGTTAGAACTGTGTGCCGTTCCTTATCAGTTTCACTGCATCTCTATTAAAATACCATCTTTTACCAAACATTGTGAAGACCAAGCATGTTTGAGTATATTTGATCATTAACACAATGCTGGGGTTTACTGCTTCTGAAGCAAGAGTCGAACCTGAAATTCCTCCTTGTGCTGTGAGAACTGACAGAGCCACTAAAACTCTTGTGGGCAGCTAAATCAATAGAGCGCTTCCAGACTGCTATGCTTCAGAGCTAGAGGTAGTATATCTCTGGGCCTGGATTTTAAATAAAAACAAACAAAACAATGGAGATCTAGTGTGTTTTTTATTTGTTTCTATCTATGAATTTATCTGCACATCACACTTCGTTCAGATTATAAAAGTGCACCTCAAACTTTCAGTCTTCAAGAAAAATAATTTAACGTTATTTCATTTCTAAATCATTTACAGAATAAGAAACAGTCACAATAAAACAAAAATTCACAACAGCTCCTTACTGCAGCGCTTTCATTCGCATTCTACACTCACCGGCCACTTTATTAGGTACTGTCCAACTGTTTTAATACAAATTTCTAATCAGCCAATCGCATTGCAACAACTAAAAGCATTTAGGGACATAGACATGGTCAAGATGATCTGCTGCTGTTCAAACCAAGCATCGGAATGGGGAAGAAATTGAATTTAAAGGACTTTAAACGTGGTTGGTGGTGCCAGAGTATTTCAAAAACAGCTAATCTACAGGGACACACAACTATTACTCATGTTTACAGAGAATGGTCAGTGAGTGGCAATTGTGGGTGCAAATGCCTTTTTGATGCAAGAGGTCAGAGGAGAATGGCCAGGCTGGTTCGAGCTGACAGAAAGGAAACAATAACACAAACAACCAGTCATTACGATTGAGATCTGCAGAAAAGCATTTTCGAATGCACAAAATGTCAAGCCTTAAGGTGAATGGTCTACAGCAGCAGACGACCACACTGGCTGCCATTTACTGTCAGAATATGAGGCTAGAATTCAGACAGGCTCACCAAAATTGAAAAATATGTGATATTCAGATGGTAGGGTTAGAAATTGGTGTCAACAGCAAGAGAGCATGTATCCATCCTGGACCTCATCCGTACCACTTGGACCTCATCCGTACCAATTGAGCATCATGTCAACGCCATATGACCATAGTGTACTTTTCTACTGATGTCTAGAGAGTGGTTTCTTGAACATGACAATGAGTTCAGTGACCAGATCTCAATCTAAAAGAGCACCTTTGGGACGTGGTGGAACTATTCTGGATGTGTAGCCAACAAATCTGCAGCAACTGCATGATGTTATTATGTCAAAATGGACCAGACTCTCTGGATAATGTTTCCAGTACCTCATTGAATCTATGCCATGAAGGATTAAGGTGGTCCAACCAAGGATTACCAAGGTGTACCTAATAAAGTGGCCAGTGAGTGTAGGCCTTCATTCAATTTAACAAAAAAGCCCCATTTATTCTGGGATGTCTCACCAAAGGCGAGGATGAGGATTGTCCTCAATGAACTGAGAAGCATCTTCAATTCCAACCTTCTCTATCAACGCCCTGCTGTCCCTCAGTGAACGGATCTCAAAGTTCATTAGGTAATCTTTATTTGGAACATCCGGATCCTAAAAGCAAAAAAAAACAAACATATTCGTCTTAAAAATCCATACAGATATTTGTTAAATATTCTATTTGTGGCCAACAAACCCTCATGATCTCATCAAGAAGAACAGATTTGATCTCCAGATCCTCAAAGTGGCAGATGAAGCCGGATGTTTGAATCGGTTCCTGTTTTCAAAATGCAACATAAGGAGGACTTTGCATTACAGATAATAAAGCAATGGATGAAGGATGAAGTTTGCATCCAATGGAAAAAGAGTGAGAATGTTTGTAAGACTACTGTTCGAGCAAAACGCCCTGCTGTATAAGGTCTGTGGGTGGTCTCGTGTACAGGCCATGTGTTCTGTGATTTACTGCGGTCGGTCGATGTGTTTATTTGAAAACGGCCGCACTTCCTGATCCTTGTATATGTCAGATGACAGTAACTTCAGCTAATTTTCCTTTTACTTCAATCCAAGGATGTCCTTTTTATTTCATTCAGCTCCTTTTCCCATTGCTGTGTACATTTTTATGTCTCACCTCAGGGTCCAGGTTTCTAAAGACATACATTCTGGTTTTCTCCATCATGGAGAACAGATCTGGATTGTCATTGGCCCATTTCATATCCCAAACATCTTTGCGCTCGAATTTAGATGGGTCTCCAGCTGTCAAGGCTCCTTCTGCATCCATAGCTCGGGTCTCCATGTCCAGAAATGTCAGCACTCCAGTAATGTCTATAATAGCCAGACGGCTAGAAGTGTACGAGTTTTTAAACCAAATATTAATTACATTTTCAAGAATATAAATGGAATTACGGTTGTCGAACCTGGAGTTACAATTAAGAGACAGCTGATAGGGTCTGGTCATGAGGGAATATTTCTGCAGGAGGCTGATGTTGGGCAGGCTGTATCTCTGTAGTGTACCCGATTCCCGACCCTACCAAAAAATAATTCAACATTAGACTTAAACATTTAGTCAAGAGAAAATTCGAATGAATTTGACGTACCACAACAAGCATCCGGTCTGTTGCTGTAATGCAACAGATGGGATCTCTGGTGGCCTGAAACAAATTAAACATAATCAGTTTTAAGACCCTTTTGTTGAAAAAAATATGATGAAAACACATTTATTGAGTATTTTCATGTAGACTCTAGTACGAAAGAAAATAGCCGAATTGATAAATCGTTTTCCTAGTCTTAAGAGAGCTTGAGAAAGCCACAGATGAACATGTCTGTGCTGAGTGTACTCACTGTGAAGGCCTTGGCAAAATTTAGTGCCCCGTCCGATGTTCCGCTTGGACTGTCATCGATGTGATAAACCCTGGAGAAAAGAGTCAGCAAGACAGTCAAAAGAGGCAGTGTGAAGGAAGAGTGTGGAAAATGAGAGAGCTATTGGCTTTCTATGAAGTGGAAGGGAAGTGGTCTGTGTGGGTCGCAGGATTTCATCACACAGTCATGAGTGGAAGTTTTCAAAAGAGCTGCGGACTGCAAGGACACCCTCACACCACACCGACAGACAGACAGACAGACAGACAGGTAGAAAGACCACCGCACAAGCTGTGTGTGTCATCAGAGAAAGTGTTGCTTCTTAATACAGTCATCTTTACATAGATCTGCAACTTAAGCTTTGTTCTTTCCTCTCTGTGCATCTTGTGACATCACATCCTGTTTTGGTTAGATTAGATGTACAGCAGTCTTAATCAAATAAGTTTAAAAACTCGTGTTCTCCAAACAAGAACTTTTAAAAATACATCTATACTTACTGGCCACTTTATAAGGCACACCATAAAGTTACCGGGTTGCCTTTAGAACTGCCTAGATCCTTCATAGATTCAAAAAAGCGAAACTCGAAACATTCCTCAGAGAGTTTGCTCCATTCTGACACGATAGCATCATGGAGTTGCTGCAGATTTGTCAGTAAACAGTGAACTCATTGTCTAGCTCAAGAAACGAGCCTGAGATGATTCCGCTTTATGACATGGTAACGCAGCAGTCATCAGAAAATGGGTACACTGTGGACATGAGGTGATGGACATGGTCAGGCTGTGACATTGACATGAGGCTCAATTGGTACCAATGGGACTAAAAGTGTGCCAAGAATATATCCACCACACCATTACACCAGCAGCAGCCTGAACCGTTGATAGAAGGCAGGATGGATCCATGCTTTCATGTTGTAGACACAAAATTCTGACTGAAACTTCTGACAGAAATCAGAACTCATCGGATCAGGAAACGTTCACCAAATCTTCTATTGTCCTATTTTGGTGAACCTGTGTGAATTGTAGCTGAAAGGAGTGTGGCCTTGAGGCTTGACGTATTGTGCATTCAGAGATGCTGTTCTGCATATCCTAACGAGTGGTTAACGTTGCCCTGCTATCAACTCGTACCAGTCTGGCTATTCTCCGCTGACATCAACAAGGAATTTGCACTCAAGACAACTGCAACTAACTCTTTTTTTTGTGCCAATCTCAGTAGATTTCTGAAATACTCAGACCAAATTTGGCACAAACAACCATGGCACTTTCAAAGTCCCTAAAATCTCTGTTCTTTCCCATTCTCATGCTCGGTTTGAACTGCATCAGATCTTCTTGACCACATCTACATGCCTAAACTCATGGAGTTGCTGCCATGTGACTGGCTGATTAGACAGGTGTACCTAACAAAGTGACCAGTTTATTATGTTTACAAAAACATATTCAAGTATTTACTGCAAAAACTTTGTTTTGCTTTTTTTATTCTTTGGAAAATGTTTGTCTCCAGAATAAAAATGTTATATTTGAAAAAAACTTTTCACCCTCACCTTTCTCGACCCTCTTTTCTTGTCTTGGCGACCTGGTTGATTTCAAGAGCAGTGAGTTTTTTAGCCACGCGATATTGCCAAACGTAAAAGGCCTCCTTAGATGCAGCAATTGTATGTGTCTTGGTCATGGTTATGAACAGAGGGTCTATGAAAAAATATAAAAATGAAGACAGTAAAACAGAGCTACCAAACAATTACACTTTTTCCTCAAAGTGAATAGGGTTCCCATCATTCATATTTTAGAAATCCCTAATTATAAGCTAGAATTTGAGCACAGACCATACAAAAGATCTGCTCTCCCAGTCAGGAGAGGAATTTAGCAAGAGGTCAGTGAGAGTGAGATAATAAAAGCTGGGATCCCCACCAGAGCACTCAAACTGTTCCACGCTGTTCTTTCGAAAAAGGTTGTCATCGTCACAAAAGATGTCATACTCAAAATCTCTCTCACAAAAAACTGTTTTGTGTTTACCCTTTACTCACCAATGTCAATATATTTGGAGTCCTGTGGGGTTCCAATGGAGTTACACAACACCAAAGCATACTGTGAAAAGAGGAGAGAGTGAAACAGCTCTGGAAAGTGGTTTCATCTGCTGTTTAAAGCATTTCAATAATATATTTCTACAGATGACTGTCCTGATGTAATAAATATTTGACTATAAGCTGAAATTAGTAGCTTAATTTGTATGTTTAGTCTTTCCTTTTTGAGCAAAGGTTTGGTTTAAAATCTGCCAATGATCTCCCAAATGACATAGAACATGTTTTTACCTTAGCTGTAACCGCTTCAACCTCAGTATCCTCCTGTCAATGGAATCAATATTTGAATACAGTGGCCTATCAAACTTTAAATGCAGTGGTAAGAATGAAAGGAACACGTCAAACTTAAAAGATCTCGTCTGTTTGTACCTGTGGACTGTCATCTGCTTTGGTGGCCAGGATGCAAAAGTCTCCGCAGGTGGTGACAGACATGAGGCTCTTGACATACTTTACAAACTTCTCATTATTCTTTGTGTCCCAGAACACGACACTATACTCCAGCCTATCAGGCCTTGTGTAGGCATACACCACTGTGTTGCTGCAGTAACCCCACTAGGGAGACAGAGGAGGAGGTTAGTTTGGAGCTGGTTTCATTAGAAAGAGGTGTAGGCATTATGTATTTCCATTTGACCTTGTAATCTGGTCGAATGTTTGCAAAGTAAATGTAGGAGTCTACAGCCAGGCCGATTCGGAGTCCTCCGCCTTCCCATGATACAGCGGTCATTTGCTTGCCAGGAACCTTCAATGTCCGCAAGTGCTAGACAGGTGAGGTCATTGAACAGAAATGAATGGTAAGGAGCAATTAATATTTACTTATTTACCCAGATAAAATCAATTGCAAATAAGAGGTCATATTACGGAAAATCCTAAAGAACAAAAAACCCATAGATAAAAGATAATACAGAAACTGGAAAAAAATACAATAAAAAAATCTATTTTTAAAAATATTTTAAAAATAAAATAAAATTACTTTTCCAGAATTATACAGGTTCTTTTTTTAAAAAAAAATAGCATATTGTGATGAAGTTTATTATTTTCTAAAAATTTAGTCATGTGAGCAAAGTCGATGAATAACAGCTTCTTGTGTGACTAAAAATCCTTGCAGATACTGGAAGAGAAAGATTTAGCCAGTGAAAAGCTCATATGTATTTAAGTTGTTTTAAATATCTTGCATATTGTCCAATATTTTTACTCTGTTGAATTTACATGAACATAAAATTAAAGAGCGATTTTTATTTATTTGTATTATAAACATCACAAACCTGTTGGGATTTATTTTTTTATATTCCAGGTGTAAGATCGGGACTCACCTCTCCAAATGGTGTGTAGAAATGGACAACATTTGTATCCTTCTCGGCTCCATTGGTTCTGAGTGACCCTGCTATAGCCAGAACACTGCCACAGTGATTCCACTGGATACTGGCTACATGCCACATGCCCGTCTCGATGATCACAGGATCTACACACAGAGTGACCACAATGAGTCCAAACTGAGAACTGATATAGAAGACATTACAAGATAAAATACTCACGGTCATCACTCTCATGCCGCATCACTTGGCAGTGGCCATTGGTAAAGCAGACAGCCAGACAGGGACAGTCAGGCTCTAGATAGCCCTCTGCACCCAGGTACCAATGGATGCCAGCAATACTTAAAGCACCGGTCATACTGTTCAAACAAGTCATGCTCATTTTCATCTGGGACATAAAAAGACAAAAAAGGTGCTTTCATTTTTTATTTGGAACAAAATTATTGAAAAATAATTCTGTAAATAGATCTATAATGACAAGGAAAGAGTTCAGAAACATAAATAATATTTGTATATGTTTATAAATTACTAAAAGTATTATGTGAACAGAAGAAAAAATTGGGTTTCTCTTGAATTACTCTTAACATCAGGGACTGCTTTTGTCTCTCTGTGTTTCTTTGGAGAAGCTCAAAAATAGGCAATGTTGAGGATCACGGGCAAGGAAACTATATGTAATTACAAATGAACTCTGCAGCAGGACAATGACCCCAAACAAGAACTATCTTCAGTGTAAAGAATAAAAAATACAGGAAGTGATAGCATGGCCCACACAGATCCCTGATTTCAACGTCGTTGAGTATGCTGTGATTACATGAAGAAATATGTAGAGAAAGCTACGTCTCTAGAGAAGTTGTAGGTAGTTCTTTTTGGAACAACCTTCCAGCCATGTTCAAAAACGGTGTGCAAGTATACATAGAAGAATTGCGGCTGTCAAAGGCTCGTCAAACAAAATATAGATTTAGATTTCTCTTTAGTTTATTGGTTTTAATGACTGTAAAAGAAAAGTATGAAAGAAACTCCAACGACAAGTGGAGAGGCTCTCACAATGAAGTTTCCCTGGTTGTCGTAGATGTGGATCTCTCCATTGGCCATTCCAAACAGAAGAATCTTGCTGTCGGGAGACCAGGCCACGTGTGCCAGTGTTGTACCCTTCAGTTCTTTACCCCAGATTCTGTTTCCTGTGAGACGTTATAATGGTACTTTATCAAATATAACAACTCAGAACCATACAACATCTACACATATTTTTAATCTTAAGTAAAACGTAGAAAGAAATGTAGATTGTTTGTTTACCATCCACTGAGCCTACAATCACAGCACCATCCTCGTACACAATACAGATCTTCAGACCATCAGCGTTCCAGCTCATGCTCCTGACCACTGACTTATTCCTGTTGTTAATCATTTCTTCATACCAAGATCCTGTTTGTGAAATACAGTACAAATACAACAAATACAGAAATACAACAAACTGTATAATTTTATACACACTCAGATGATTGCACATAAATATATTTAATGGCTCACTTAAAAAAAACAACAGCCCTGACATTTTGCAATTCTGAAGGGTAGAGCTCTGTTCTTACAAAACCAGTCCAGTTGCCCCACTTTTCAACCAATATTCTGTAAAATAGAGATGAAAAACATATGTTTTCTTTTTAAACACTGGCTTCTTACCCACTCTTTTTTAGAATAAGCTCTGATTGTAGGTGTAAGTTACACCACAGAATGGAAAAATCACCTTTTTGTCCTCATTGCCATCTTAAAAAAATTATTTCAGCTCCTTTTCGCTTTCCCTCAGACTAATGTTAGCGAGATTAAAAAGCTGCTTGTTACCAGGGAAGGTACAATGTACATTTGTGACATGTGTCTGTATTTTAGGTTCAGTGATTGCTGTAATAAAAGCAGTCTTAAAAAGAAAAACTAATTTTTCTATCAGCTCTCATATGTCAAAAGATCAAGGATTTAAGGACTTTTTTAAATTAATGAACCCCTTAAAAAAAAGAGATTTAACAGATTTATATATGTGTGTGTACGTGCGTGCGTGCGTGCGTGCGTGTTTATAGAAAAAAATATTTATAATCCTATTTTATGGTAGATTTTTGTGAAAGAACGGGTAATACTTCAAAAACCGGAAGTTACAAGCTCTTTAAATTAGGTTGCTGAGAGACATTTGTCCTTCAGAGCAGTGCTGTTTTAGCCGACTCATCTCTCATGTGACATATTTAAGCTAAATAAAGCAGCGTTTTCTGTTAAATCTCCTTAAACCTTACTTTCAGTCTTCTTACTTGGTTTAGAATTAAGATGCTACATAAATTGAGTAAATTGTGTCAAAGAGAAAATATATAATTGCAAACAAATTAAATGTCATTGTATTGTTTCTTATTGGGCTCTGCACCTTTGTAAAGCATCCAGACAATAATGAGGCCATTCTGGTCACTGGTGGTTAATTTTTGGTACTGTTCATTCCATGTCACAACCTGCACAGCACCTATATGGCCAATATAAAAACAGACAAAACAGTGTGTACATGTTTAACTTACAGCACTAACGCCATCACAAACTGCATAGTTACAAACTGAAACGATGTACAATCTTACCGCTATGGCCCTCCAATGTCTGATTCATAGAAAGATTGCTGGGAGCTGCAAGTCCTTTCAATTTAGCATCATCTGGAAGAAACATTTCAGACCAAACTGACACAATTAAGTTACAGCAGAGCATAAAGTGCACATGAAATTTACTTTACTTACTGTAAATTACTTTACCCTGGCGGTTATCAAGCATGCTAGTTTTTAATGCCTTTTTTGCCATTTGCTCAATGTCAATACATTCCATCCACCCCCCTTAGTGTTTCAGCGCCTTAAATTGTATTTGTAACTTGTTATTTTGTTATTCTGTTGTTTGCTGCAGCACTCCCATGTACCATAATAATGTCATTGTTTCACACACTTGGCAATAAAACTAATTCTGATTCTGATTTTGTCAACCAAACCTGTATGAGTCTCAAGTTTGAGCACTTTTAGAAGACCATCCTCTCCTCCACAGGCAATGAAGCCCTGATCTTTATTCCAAGAAACACACTTTAAAATTGTATTGTTTGGAATTGCAATCTGAAGAAAAAATGCAAAACATTACGTCTAAATAATGTTCATAAAGACAGAAGTAGCAGTCATTATTGACAAAACGTCTATTAATATGCAATAAACACTAAGTTCAAATTATTGGATACATTATTATTAAAACAGTAATCGTGTAACAGGTTATAATAGTAACATAAGGTTGTGTATGTCAGTTGTACCTTCTTGCTGAGATAAATAAACATCTTCGCTTTAGCTTAGCCTGCTAGCCTTCCACGGTGCTCCTCTGGTTGATTTCTCTCGTTTTTCTCAGAAGCAGGTTTCTTTGTCAGCTTTTCAGCGTTTACCAGTCATTTTAATTAACTCTATGTTAAAATGTTGTGCAAGGCAGTGTTGTATTTTTTAAGCATCTACGCTGTATTAACGTGGTTTGCTTGGTTTCTAGGCAACCAAAAACGGGAAATGATGTATACTAACGGGTTCATGGTAGTTGTAGTTCTTTTGATTCATAAACAAAAACGTCAAAGCTTCAGCTTCAAAGAGTCTCAGGAACTCATTAATTCACAAAAAAATGTCAGAAACGTATTTCCCTCTCTGTATGTAACATAACTTTGTGTTTGTATTGCTATCTATAATCACAAAATATGATCAATACAAATTGTATTAAAACATGTGTACTACTTGTTATCGTTAATTTTCACGGAGGTAGAAATTCAATACAGTAATTTTCATAATGAAACCTATCTAAGAAGCTAGTGATTTTTTTAATAAATCATAGAATTTTTACAATAATAACATTTAAGTGAATGTCTCATCAGGGTCATGATGCTGAATGCAACATTAAGCTAAACTCATATTCATGTATAATTACAATCACATTTTTAGGGCTCCATTTTTGCACAGATGGTTTTGGTGTGGTCTCTCAGTTAGGTGGTTATCAGTTTTGGGGCAGCCGAGGGCTTTCCTAGGTGGTCTTTGAATGGTCTCCCCTTGCTGGAGTGAGTTTTCTTGCTCAGTTCAAAAAACAGCTTCAGGTTCATTGAAAAAATCTAGTTGCTGAAAATGAATGTGCCACTGCAATGGATTGGTGACCGTTGCTCCAATGTGAGCTAGAGATGGCACTAACCAGGAATGACTGGATGAATTAATGGATAAATAGAAGAATGTTAGCTTGTTAGGCTAATTATAGCCTATGTAGTTCCATGGGATTTTTCATGTGTGACATTCACTTCTCATTTTTATCTAACAAACTTTGCATATAAGACAACATTAAACAGACAGTAACATTAAAAATATTTTATTATATTTGTTCATATATTTGTCCAAAATAGAGCTTAAAAATGTGTGTATATTTTACAATGAGTGTTATTTCAAAGTTTTCCAAAAACAAAAGTACATTCTGCTAAACATGTAACAGGTTTTTTTTTTTATTATTAAAACAAACATTAATCAAAATATACTGATATTTAAAACAATAAAAAATAACCAAACTTGATATAGAAAAAATAAAAACTCATATAGAATTCATAGCCAGAAACAAAGATAAGTCAGATGTTCTTTATCATAACGTTATGTAAGTTGATTGAAGACCCATCCTTTTCTCTAGGCTCGACGGAGATCAAACTGCTGCACCTGGTTTGAGATGTCATTCAGTAAGAAAAGTTAAGAAAAGCACACCAAACTTCAGAATAATCTACACTCTTAAAAAAAGGTTCTTCACTGGTTCTTTGCAGGTTTAAGGGTGCTATATACCACTTTTGTGTTTCAAAGAACATCTTAGGCTCTTTTTGATTCTTCACTGGTTCTTTGTGGTTTTTGAGGTATTGTTATAGCACTTCGTTGGGGTAAAGAAACTGTTCAGGCTTTTTAGGTAATTGTGGTTCTAAAGTAGTTCTTTTAATGTGCTATATAGAGATTCGTACATTTGATGGTTGGTTCTAAACAGCACCTTTGAAGATAAGTGTTAAATGGCACAGAAGAAGGTCCCACTATGATCAAAAGGACCAGATTTGGTTCTTTTTTTAGAGTGTACTGAAATGTACAAAGAGATCATAAATAAACAGTGGCTGAAAGAATCTAATTTGAGGACTACATTAGGATTATTATATTCGGAAAGGATATTTCTGCTGGTGAGAGCCTGTATGCTGCTATGCACCTTCTTTTGAAAGGCAATCTGAGCCTCACACATGCAGGCGTTCTCCGTCACATCTGCTCGTGCTTCTTCTGGAAAAGAAACAGACAGCACACTCAATGCCTTTACTCATTCCTCACAACACTCATTTTGTTTTGTTTCGTGATAAAAGTAGGATGACAACTAATAAAAAGGTTTGCCATAAAATGGAATATTAACTAAGATTCCCTTTAATGCTTCAACTGTCTGATTAAGACACTGGGTCAAACACTACTCGAATCACTGATGGATGCATTTCTTTCCAAATGCATTGTGTATAATTAATTCTGCAGTATATATGCATTGTTTCTCAATGCATATATGACTATAACAAACCATTGGCCTGCTTAGAGCATGTTTTCTTGTCAGAGTTGAGAACATATCCCTCTTTGCACTTGCAGAAGTAAGACGTATTCCTGTTGATGCAAATTTGTTCACAGCTGTGCCCAAGTGCACAAGCGTCCAAACCTGCAAAATCAGCCAACGGTTATCATTTACAATCAATTGTTTCAAATAAGTGGAGAAAACATATCAACTTAAGTGTAATAATCAACATATTACGAGCTGTAAAAAAGCTACATGATTTATTATGTCAAAAACAGTTAATATTTTATATACATTATAATCTTGCTTCATTATTCCCCTTTTTTCAAAGCCCATTTATTCCTAGTTAGGGAGATCTGCTGCAGCCAGTGCTAGGTAGAACACGCCGCAACAACGAAAATTATAATGCACACATAATTTAAAGCAGAATAAAGCAAATAGGTTGTTTAATTCGAAATTATTATACAAAGGCTGCGCTGGACTGGCGACCTGTCTAAGGTGTACCCCCGATGTGGGCTGGAGATAGGCACCAGAAGACACCCTTAATAAGCGGAATAAGCGGGCAAGAAAATGAATGAATGAATTATGCAAGGGTGCTTAAAATCTAATTTCATTGGATGAAATGGACATAAAGGTCAGACTGCATAAAAAAAAAACACTAAAACAAACTGTTTGGTCGTGTTGAAAACAAAACCCACAAAACGAAATAAACTAAAGGATATTCTATTTGTTTGTTCTGTGGTTGGCTCGGTGCTGCTGTTTGGCTTTCTGTGTTCAAGTTGAACACTTGTACAGTTCAAAAACACACTTAAAGCTCTAAATTCCTGGTACGTGAAGGTGGCTCTGCAAAGTACCCTGCTTCCTCAACGTAAATTGGAGATGGAGCGAAACCCTGTGATCACCAGAAATTCTCTGATAAAGAAAATGAAGAATGGATTGATGTTTGTTCTCTCACCACAAAGAGTCTCTCTGAACTTAGAGGTGAGTTTCTCTATGACGCCGTACGTCTCCACGTAGAACACATGGTCATCAAGAGGCTGGCTGGCCATCTGTCTGAGAGAGCGCATCTCAGCTCTGTCCACTCCCACAGCATAAATTTCAATCCCTGAAGCCCTTGCTGCAGCTGCCACCTCTTCAACTTTGTCCTGAGGCCTTCCGTCGGTCACAATGATTGCCACCTTACTGATGTTCTTCTTCAGAGGCCGGGCTCCAGCGCTCTCTGTGAAAGCCTGCTCCATGGCTGTTCTTATGGCCAGGCCGGTCATGGTTCCTGTGGAGAGTGGGTTGATGCGGGCAAAGGCTTGCTTGACCTCAGCTTTACTAAAGTACTTCTTCAGGAGAAACTCAATGTTTACAGTGCTGGCGTAGTTGATGAGAGCCACTCTTGTCGCATCAAATCCGATATCCAAAGAGTCAACCATCTCTGAGAGAAAGATTTTAACTTTTTCAAACTCTGCAGGACGAACGCTGCGAGAACTGTCGATGATGAAGACCAGGTCCAGGGGACGGCTCTTGCATGGCTCTACTGGAGCTGTGCGAGAGAAGTTAAAAAAAAGGAAATTTACATTAAAAGTCATATTTCATTAAAAGTGCATAGGGCAATGTTGATAAGGACTAAAATGTTTTAAAAAGAAATAGTAATAGAGAGGATCCTTGTTAGCAGTGCAGCACCAGACTGAAAAATAGAAGGGAATTAGTTAATCTCATGTGAGCTAAACAAAGGGGAAAAAAACATGACTTTGTAAAAGACAAGCAGATTTATAAAGACAAAATAAACAAATAGACTCATGTCCATTAGTGTTAAAAACAATGATGCATTTATTTATTGCATGTGGCCTATGCAATAAAATTCTTGTTAATAATAAATGCGTACTAGGGAGACGAAACAGCCCCAATGAATTTTACAGTTTAATTAATTCAGATACATTTATATATGAATTGAGGAAATATTTTGGCTTTCATTTGGAATATTACAAATATTTTGAAATATTTTTTGCTTTACTTGGAAATTTTTTAGGGAGGATAATCTGCTTCCACTTAAAAGTGAATGATTTTTGAGGAAAAATTTTCGTTTCATTTGAAAATTTATGAAATTGGGGATTTTTTGTTCCTTTCGCTTGAAAATTTATGAATTTTGAGAATACAATTGCTTTCACTTGAATATTTGTGAATGTTTGGGAAAATTTTTTTTGCTTTCACTTGAATATTTGTGAATTTTTGAGAACATTTTTTTTTGCTTTCAATTGAATATTTATGAATTTTTGGGAACATTTTTTTTGCTTTCACTTAAAGTATATGATTTTTTGGAAATACGTTTGCTTTCACTTGAAAATGTAAGAATTTTGATAGTATTTTTGCTTTCACTTAAAAATTCATACATTTTGGGAATATCTTTGCATTCACTTAATAAAATGTTTTGGGGTGTATTTTTTCTTTTAACAAAAAAATTGGAATTTTGTTTTGAATTTCCTAATTTGATTTATGTACATTTTATTTGTGGTAAACATATATTATTTTAAGCATAGAAATTCAGACGATAATGAGACTGTTTGTCTCTTTGTGTGTCGTTTTTGGATATAGTTGGTTATTAATAAAATCTAAAATAAGCTTTCTGTCCACAAGACTTTTGAGAATAAAGTTAAATGTTTCCAAAAAGCATGTTAAAATCATACTTTCTTAGACGCTATTTAGAAAGAAACGGTCAAAATAGAATACAATATTCTAAATTTTAAAGAGATCAATTTGCTGCTACATGGCCATTCTGTTAAAATCTTGAAGAACAAAAGAGAAAGTAGAGAAAGTTATGATGGACTGAAGCAAATCAGGACTGAGTCCTCTCCCCTGCTGGAAGTATTTGGTTTCTACCTGGGTCTGTGGGAGGTCCTGCCGGGGCAGGTGTTGCACTGGGGGTACTGACCGACTCTGGGGTGGCTGTAGTTGTAGTAGTAGCTGTAGTTGTTGTAGTGGTTGCACTGGTAGTAGTAGTAGTAGTTTGTGTTGGAGGTGGTGGGGGTAGAGTGACTACCGGTTTGAAAGGCCTGTTGGGTGCTGCTGTGAGAGGTAACACTGGCATTACAGGCTGTGTTGGCACAACCAATTGGCGAGGTTTTTCGGGGGGCATGGGACGGATGGGTAAAACAGGACGGTGATGGATAAAGGGAGGGCCTTTCCAGGGCGGCCGCTGATGAAGATACTGATGAGGATTGAGGTGATGCTGGTTGCTGTAATACCTGTGATTAAAGCCATGAGCTTTGAATGATTTGAGAGAGAGAGAGAGGGAGAGAGAGAGAGAGAGAGAGGGTGTTGGGAGGGAAGGGGGGTTATGATGAGGAGACAAAAAGAAAGAGTGAATGATGTGGTGTGAAAAATATTTGAGGGAGAGGAGAGAAAAGAATCTTTATATGCGTGACTGTTTATAAACAAAAGCATTTTCGAGAAGTGAGGTAGAGTCGGTTTTCAGAGGCTCTCTGTGAATGACTAGCTTTATATCCTGAAAAAAAGAAAACCATTGCAACCAGGAGGAGAAATATGTGGCGCTGGAGCCATCTCTCACATAACATGAAAGAGAGTCGCTATGAGAAGAGAGAATAGAAATTAAACCATGTTTTGAGAAATAAATACAGTAGATATTTATCAAAGTGCAATCAGACGAAAATAAGTGTAAGCTATTGTATATCATGTTTATTATGTATAATCACAAATATCACATATTTATGTTATTAAGTGAATGTTGCATTATCATTGTGCATGATTTGCTGTTTCTAAAAATAGCTGCATAAACAGCTGACAACAGTACACAATGATATTTGATGGGTTATACCTATATAAATATAACTATAAAACCAGTACCCACGTCTAAAAATGTGGTTTCAAAAACATAATCTAATAGTTAAACTGGATAACAGCCACTTTAAAGAAAATGCCATATTTTTATTTATTTTCTTTTCAATTTGTAAGGATAATAATAATAATAATATTTAATAATTTAATTATTATTATAAGCAACATCATCATTGTCGTCATCATCCATACATAGGTGATAGAAATGTAAAATTATTACCTCCATAATTGATGGAGTTGCCGTGTGCAGGAATATTGTGGTTTAGGAACGCTCTCTGCTGCTGACCCAGGAACAGCTGGTTGTGGTTCCGTAGGTAAGGACCATAGGTTCCCTGTGCTTCCATTAAAACAACGGACAGACAAAAGATAGAAACGCAAACAAAGCACGTCATGTTGCCGGAGTTGGCTGAAGAGGTGTGGAAGGGTACAATCCTGCTGATTTTCCTCTTTTCAGTGAGAAATTTGTGAGTAGGCGCTGTTTCAAGGGATGTTTTAAAGCTTCTGACAGGGACGTCCAGCGCTAGCCGCCAATTGTGTTCCAGACAGTGGGCGGGGGTTCACTGCCTTAATGCTTTATAAACTCACAAATGCAGCACAACGCCGCTGTTATCCAGACAGACAGCTTAGAAAAAAGTCGGTATAGTTAAAAATAACTGATATATAAAAAGAGATTTAAAATTATGTAATTAACGTGTCAGAAAATACGTAATATTCTCAAAAACACAGGCTTAACGACTCTCTTATAATTCATGCTCCAGTTTCAAGGGTGGCAGCAAAGCACCCAAATGTCAATCTACCAAAACCAACTGAACAAGAACATGTTCATCCGCAACACTAAGCGGCGCTGCAACAGACTCACTTCTTCACCGGCAGTTGTTGGTTTGTTTTCGCACTCACAGTGAGGTCGGGTTGATCAAGGGGATATCAGACAACTCACTTAATGTAGGAAAGTAGCTCTTTTCAAAGTGCATTTGCATTCGTTTGGGGTGTAGTATTAAGTGCGCCGCTTATGAGAACGCTGAAGTTCTCTAAAGCCTACCATTCGCTTCTAAACCTTTAATATTGTACTTCGTTCTTCATCATACAAAAGCTATTTATTGATTTTACGTGTGTCGTGGTTTAATAATGTTGCATTTTATAGTTTTATTTTACCACATATTAATTGTTGGTTGATGTGGAAGTATAAGGTAATATAATTTTATCATTCACTCCAAATCTTTAGTGTATAGTGTAGTAATGTTTTATTTTTTTTACATTTGTAATAATTCCCCATGGTTGAAAAGAATAGTTAAGATCTATAATTTCACTGCCATGGCATTGACTTACCAGAATCTAGGCAAAACTGAACTTGTTTGATTTGGTTGTGTATTTGTGCACAGGAGCATGCAGAGTCTATCAGTCCAAGCTCTTGCACTGCGCCAACTAGGCAGACTCAACACCTTCCAGATGCTCACACCATGCCATGGTTCAAGCCTCAGTGCATGGTGTCCACGGATGCTACACCTGCGCCAGCTCTGGGGTTCAGCCAGTCCCCAGACACACCGCACAGCTGTGTGGCCATCAGCATGGGATTCTCGACAGAGCTGGACGCTTCATCAGTCCCGGCTCAAGAGCACAAAGAAAGGGAGGCAGAAAGCCGTGCAAGAGGAGGAGGAGGAGGAGGAGGAGGAAGAAGAAGAAGAGGATTCAGACAGTGATTACGAGGATGAGCTTGAAGACAATACTGGTCTACCAAAAGATTACAAAGACAGCCAAAAAGTTGTTCCATCTCTACGTTTTGATAAGGTTTTAAAGGCTGGATTGAATATTTCCAAAAAGTAAGTTGAGATCCAGTCCTCTACTATTGCGGCAAGATCTTGGTTTACTTTTTAAAAAGTAATAGGATATTCCTAATTTTGACAACAACCTTTGCGTGTTTGACTGTATTTATTGTGCGGGATATTGTGACCAATGACAGTGACTTTACTTTTCTTTTTTACTCTCTTTAAAGTAGTCTGGAAGATGCCTTCTACGATCTAAAATTGAGACTTAATGGTCAGAAGCTCACCAAGAAAAGCAGACCGGTAAGTTAGTGCTCCCTTTTGTCAAATTTCACAACTGCTTATACACACACAAGCCACTTTATTAGGTACACCTGTCCAACTGCACCTGAACGCAAATATTTAATCCGCTAATCACATGTCAGCAAATCAATGCGTTTAGACATGGCCAAAAGATCCGCTGTAGTTCAAACCAGAATGGCGGAGGAAAGTAAGTTACTGAGCGTGGCATGGCTGTTTGTGCCACATGGGCTGGTCTGAGTATTTCAGAAATTGCTGATCTACTGGGTGTTTCATGCACAACCATCTCTAGAGTTTTCAGAAAATGGTAGATCAACAGATCCCAACACATCAAACCTTTAGGCACTCAGTCCCACTTCAATTAAGAAAGGAGACTGAGACTACAACTTGCACAGACTCTCCAAAATTGGAAAATAGAATGTTGGAAAAATGTTGCCTGGTCTCATGAGTCTTGATTTCTACTAATAAAATTCGCATGTTAGGGTTGGAATGTGGCATTAACCACATGAAAGCATTGTTCAATCCTGCCATTATTAACAGTTCAGGCAGGTGGTGGTGGTGGTGGTGGTAGTGTAATAGTATGTGGAATATTTTCATGGCACACTTTGGGCCCATTTGTATCAATTAAGCATTGTGTCACTCTACCTAAATAGCCTCCATAGTCACCAGATCTCAATCCAGTAGAGCACATTTGGGATGTAGTGGAACGAGAGATTTGCACCACAGATGTGCAGCCGACAAATCTCCAGCTACTTCATGATGCTATTATGTCAAACTCTTAGGAATGTTTCTAGTACCTGGTTCAATCTATGCCATGAAGACAGCAAAAGGGGGTCCAACCCAAGTACTGATAAGGCGTACCTAATAAAATGGTTGGTGAGTGTATATTTACAGCAGACAGAGTAAAACACAATCTCTATTTCCACATCAAGCCTATGTGCATAACCTACATATGTAGTCTGGCAAGCCTACCTGCAATATCATTTCATTAACACAAGTGTATGGACTCCTAGACTTGGGTTTTGATTTCCTGTCAAAGATATTATAAATGATCTGCCATTTAACCATATCTGTACTCCTTTGATCAATTGTTCGGGGATGTTGGTCTTTGTATTGTTTACCTCAGAGATGCTTGGATATATATGATGTCACTCCAGAAATGCTCTGCTTCTAAACCGACCAATCACAGACCAAACAGTCTGCGAGTTTCAATTTCTGGCAGGTGCACATGAGGCTCTTGTGTAGGGGTCTGTTTCTACGAGGGGCTATGGTGTAGGTTGTATGTAGGCTTGACGCGATATACAATTGTGCTAAATAGTGTCACTTAAATAAAAAAGGATTGAACTTGAATCCATTATTTTGTTTTTTATCGTATAGGTAAAGGTGGGTGATGTTCTTGATCTCATTCTAACTGAGAACAAAGAGACGGACATCCTCTTTTTGAAGAGAGTGATCGTAAAGAAGCTGGTTGGACAAACAAATGAAGGAAAGGAAAAATTAATTCTAAGAAGCTGGAAAAACTTACAACTTCCTTTAAAGGATGCTTACAAGGACTAAATTGTGCTCCTTCCAATATGTATGTGAGATATCAGAACGACCAATAAAATCATTTATATCAAGTTAAAAATGTTTTCAATTCACTCTTATGTTGCTTGGATATGAAATTGCTTCACCTGACTGACACAAGCCTTCTCACATTTTTTCATTGACACACACCTATTGTATCTTACTACTTACTGATGTATTATTGCGTCACACCAAAAAATGTCACAAAGGTTTCTCAATTATTTCAGAATATCAAACATTTCAGTTTTTTTACATAAATAAATTTTATCAGCATTGATAAATGCAATTTTCCTGAGCTTCATTTGTGTAAAACGAAATAAAATAAATCATGTAAATGTATTTAGACTATGTTGTGAATTTTATTTAAAAATATATATATACTATTTAACAATATACCAGTTTAGTACATATAATCAAGATTTACATTCTATAAGGCAGAGCATATTTCAATGTGTTTATAATTAGAAAAAGCCATCAATGCAACATTTCTACAACTTGAAACAAAATATATATATATATTTAACTATAGTGATATTTTCTGCACTGCCTTTACTTCAAGCCACTATGACCTATTCATTTTAAGAAACTAAATTAATACATTTGAATTGAAAAGGGAGCATTAGCTTATCTATAAATAACACAATAACAATTTCAAATAGTGAGAAAGAAGGCTGTCAGAAGCTGTAAAATTATTAAAGTGTTGTGTTTGGTGATTTACTTTTTAAAAGCTCATCTAAATAGATTAGTTAATACCATCAAGATTCATCAAGTCTATATCAGTGGTCCACAACCCCTTTCACAGTGCGAACCAGATAATGCAGGCGTTGCTTTTCACGAACCAGACCACAGGAGGCAGTAGAGAGCCAGTCACTGCATTTCATGTTGGGTTAAGTGTGTGGTAATCATCAGTTCTGATAAATCCATATTTCAAGACCTGTTATGTAGTCTGTTAAAGCCTTCCTTTTTAAGACATTTTTTTGTTACAGTTTGGAGATCTAACCAAGCGAATATGAAAATTTTCAAAATAAAAGGTAATTTCGACTCAGATAATAAATACAATGGAAATAATTAACGATTACTTGTGTGAACCGGTACCAATGATACATGGACCAGTACCAGTGTGCAGACGGAGGGGTTGGGGATCACTAGTCTATAATTTAGATTGGGAAAAAAATAAATTGTTAATAAACTCACTTTTCCCCGCTATAAAATCACTTTGTTTAAAAAAAATTCATGGATTTTTGTCCAGGTCTTGAGATAATTCCTGCACCATTGTATGCTGGCATACAGCCATACTACTCACAATATCATTTAAGAGGATAGTTGCTTCAGTTACATACTTCTCTTTCACCTACCAACTCAATCCACAATAAGGCCTTAACTAGACCTTACACCCACATTTCACTACATTTCAGCTTATAGACTTGTGCAAATAACAGGCATGTTGTGTGAAACTGAGAAAAAAAAAGTATGCAGATTTCAGGGAACCTCATTAAGAGTAGGTCACAGTGTTGTATGTTCTTTTTGCCTTCTTTAGAATGTCACATTTCTTGCGATTGGGGCGCCTGCAGCGCTCATCAATGCTTGGCACACACTCGTAGTGCCATACTTCCTCCATTTTGTCAACAGGGTAGACGGCTTCCACGTAATGACGAATAAGTCTAAGGCGGACCGGATCAAGTTGCTTCTTGTTGCAAGCCCCAGAGTGGTTATACTGCAGCCTCAGATTTTCCTTTGTGAAAAGCTCTGGGAAAAGACGGACGAGAAGGCGAGCAGCAAAATTTCCCACCGACAGACTCTGCTGGACAACTTCTCTCACTTCAGCATCTGTAAGCAGGTAGTCTGAAGGCACTGGGAAGTCTGGAGTAGTTACTGAGAGGTCCTCCAGAGGAATTTTGCAGAAGTCTTTGCTGCTTTTCTCAATAGGTGAAGACAAGACATCCGAGTCTTCTTTTAGACAATCTGAAGAGAGAATGTTGATTTGACTGAGAGATTGCTGGCAGTCTTTTGCGTCAGGTTCTTGGTCAGGTGAACTGGCTTTCTTGTGTTGCTGGTATGATCGCCGTTGGTCAGTATCCCGTCGCCTACAACGTTCGTCAAGTTTGCCTACAAACTCGAGTCCAAACACGGTCACTCTTAGCTTGAGGGTAGAGAAGCTGCGTTTAGACATGGCCAAAAGATCCGCTGTAGTTCAAACCAGAATGGCGGAGGAAAGTAAGTTACTGAGCGTGGCATGGCTGTTTGTGCCACATGGGCTGGTCTGAGTATTTCAGAAATTGCTGATCTACTGGGTGTTTCATGCACAACCATCTCTATAGAGTTTTCAGAAAATGGTAGATCAACAGATCCCAACACATCAAACCTTTAGGCACTCAGTCCCACTTCAATTAAGAAAGGAGACTGAGACTACAACTTGCACAGACTCTCCAAAATTGGAAAATAGAATGTTGGAAAAATGTTGCCTGGTCTCATGAGTCTTGATTTCTACTACAAAATTCGCATGTTAGGGTTGGAATGTGGCATTAACCACATGAAAGCATTGTTCAATCCTGCCATTATTAACAGTTCAGGCAGGTGGTGGTGGTGGTGGTGGTAGTGTAATAGTGTGTGGATTATTTTCATGGCACACTTTGGGCCCATTTGTATCAATTAAGCATTGTGTCACTCTACCTAAATAGCCTCCATAGTCACCAGATCTCAATCCAGTAGAGCACATTTGGGATGTAGTGGAACGAGAGATTCGCACCACAGATGTGCAGCCGACAAATCTCCAGCTACTTCATGATGCTATTAAGTCAAACTCTTAGGAATGTTTCTAGTACCTGGTTCAATCTATGCCATGAAGACAGCAAAAGAAGGTCCAACCCAAGTACTGATAAGGGGTACATAATAAAATGGTTGGTGAGTGTATATTTACAGCAGACAGAGTAAAACACAATCTCTATTTCCACGTCAAGCCTATGTGCATAACCTACGTATGTAGTCTGGCAAGCCTACCTGCAATTTCATTTCATTAACACAAGTGTATGGACTCCTTTATTTGGGTTTTGATTTCCTGTCAAAGATATTATAAATGATCTGCCATTTAACCATATCTGTACTCCTTTGATCAATTGTTCGGGGATGTTGGTCTTTGTATTGTTTACCTCAGAGATGCTTGGATATATATGATGTCACTCCAGAAATGCTCTGCTTCTAAACCGACCAATCACAGACCAAACAGTCTGCGAGTTTCAATTTCTGGCAGGTGCACATGAGGCTCTTGTGTAGGGGTCTGTTTCTACGAGGGGCTATGGTGTAGGTCGTATGTAGGCTTGACGCGATATACAATTGTGCTAAATAGTGTCACTTAAATAAAAAAGGATTGAACTTGAATCCATTATTTTGTTTTATCGTATAGGTAAAGGTGGGTGATGTTCTTGATCTCATTCTAACTGAGAACAAAGAGACGGACATCCTCTTTTTGAAGAGAGTGATCGTAAAGAAGCTGGTTGGACAAACAAATGAAGGAAAGGAAAAACTAATTCTAAGAAGCTGGAAAAACTTACAACTTCCTTTAAAGGATGCTTACAAGGACTAAATTGTGCTCCTTCCAATATGTATGTGAGATATCAGAACGACCAATAAAATCATTTATATAAAGTTAAAAATGTTTTCAATTCACTCTTATGTTGCTTGGATATGAAATTGCTTCACCTGACTGACACAAGCCTTCTCACATTTTTTCATTGACATACACCTATTGTATCTTAATACTTACTGATGTATTATTGCGTCACACCAAAAAAATGTCACAAAGGTTTCTCAATTATTTCAGAATATCAAAGATTTCAGTTTTTTTACATAAATAAATTTTATCAGCATTGATAAATGCAATTTTCCTGAGCTTCATTTGTGTAAAACGAAATAAAATAAATCATGTAAATGTATTTAGACTATGTTGTGAATTTTATTTAAAAATATATATACTATTTAACAATATACCAGTTTAGTACATATAATCAAGATTTACATTCTATAAGGCAGAGCATATTTCAATGTGTTTATAATTAGAAAAAGCCATCAATGCAACATTTCTACAACTTGAAACAAAATATATATATATATTTAACTATAGTGATATTTTCTGCACTGCCTTTACTTCAAGCCACTATGACCTATTCATTTTAAGAAACTAAATTAATACATTTGAATTGAAAAGGGAGCATTAGCTTATCTATAAATAACACAATAACAATTTCAAATAGTGAGAAAGAAGGCTGTCAGAAGCTGTAAAATTATTAAAGTGTTGTGTTTGGTGATTTACTTTTTAAAAGCTCATCTAAATAGATTAGTTAATACCATCAAGATTCATCAAGTCTATATCAGTGGTCCACAACCCCTTTCACAGTGCGAACCAGATAATGCAGGCGTTGCTTTTCACGAACCAGACCACAGGAGGCAGTAGAGAGCCAGTCACTGCATTTCATGTTGGGTTAAGTGTGTGGTAATCATCAGTTCTGATAAATCCATATTTCAAGACCTGTTATGTAGTCTGTTAAAGCCTTCCTTTTTAAGACATTTTTTTGTTACAGTTTGGAGATCTAACCAAGCGAATATGAAAATTTTCAAAATAAAAGGTAATTTCGACTCAGATAATAAATACAATGGAAATAATTAACAATTACTTGTGTGAACGGGTACCAATGATACATGGACCAGTACCAGTGTGCAGACGGAGGGGTTGGGGATCACTAGTCTATAATTTAGATTGGGAAAAAAAAAAAATTGTTAATAAACTCACTTTTCCCTGCTATAAAATCACTTTGTTTAAAAAAAATTCATGGATTTTTGCCCAGGTCTTGAGATAATTCCTGCACCATTGTATGCTGGCATACAGCTATACTACTCACAATATCATTTAAGAGGATAGTTGCTTCAGTTACATACTTCTCTTTCACATACCAACTCAATCCACAATAAGGCCTTAACTAGACCTTACACCCACATTTCAGCTTATAGACTTGTGCAAATAACAGGCATGTTGTGTGAAACTGAGAAAAAAAAGTATGCAGATTTCAGGGAACCTCATTAAGAGTAGGTCACAGTGTTGTATGTTCTTTTTGCCTTCTTTAGAATGTCACATTTCTTGCGATTGGGGCGCCTGCAGCGCTCATCAATGCTTGGCACACACTCGTAGTGCCATACTTCCTCCATTTTGTCAACAGGGTAGACGGCTTCCACGTAATGACGAATAAGTCTAAGGCGGACCGGATCAAGTTGCTTCTTGTTGCAAGCCCCAGAGTGGTTATACTGCAGCCTCAGATTTTCCTTTGTGAAAAGCTCTGGGAAAAGACGGACGAGAAGGCGAGCAGCAAAATTTCCCACCGACAGACTCTGCTGGACAACTTCTCTCACTTCAGCATCTGTAAGCAGGTAGTCTGAAGGCACTGGGAAGTCTGGAGTAGTTACTGAGAGGTCCTCCAGAGGAATTTTGCAGAAGTCTTTGCTGCTTTTCTCAATAGGTGAAGACAAGACATCCGAGTCTTCTTTTAGACAATCTGAAGAGAGAATGTTGATTTGACTGAGAGATTGCTGGCAGTCTTTTGCGTCAGGTTCTTGGTCAGGTGAACAGGCTTTCTTGTGTTGCTGGTATGATCGCCGTTGGTCAGTATCCCGTCGCCTACAACGTTCGTCAAGTTTGCCTACAAACTCAAGAGTCCAAACACGGTCACTCTTAGCTTGAGGGTAGAGAAGCTGGACGTAATGTCGAATTAGATTGATTCGTTGAGGATCTAGCTGTTTCTTTCCCAGAGATCCACTGCAGTTGTAGTATTTCCGTGTATTCTCATTAGTGAAGAGCTCTGGGAACATGAGGACCAAAAGCCGGGAGGCAAAATTACCAATCGATAGACTGCATTCATAGTTATTCTTCAGCTGTTCCTTCGTAAGTAGATAATCCTGAGGAACAGTAAAGTTTGGAGGAGGAATTTCTAGTTTGTCGAAATCCACAGGCTGCAGCAAAGACTTCTTTGACCTCCGATTTGATTTTTCGAAATCAGACAAGTCAGTAATCTTAACAATTGAGATGTTATCAGTAAGACTGGCATACATCTCTCTGTTTCCATGTACTGTAGCGTTCTCAAGAGCTTCTTCCATTCGCTGTATGCACAACTGCAACCAGGTATCCTTCGGGATATCGGGGAAATTGGTCTCCATGTATTTGCGTATAATGTCAAGCCTGTCTGAGTCTTCGATCAACTGCCCTATGCTGTTGTATCCTTCTGGTAATTTACCCTCCTCGAACACTTCCGGGAAGAGTCTGTTCAACAGAAAAACAACTAGCTCCACATGGGAAGTCAAGTCTTCAGAGTCATCACCAGTGTGTTCCTGTGAGTTGAACACTCCATCTAAACTGGTGTTGTTGGAATGAAGATCGTTGTCCTCTTCAGAGTTGAGGGAGATCCTTTCATCTTGAGCATCTTCATTAATGAATTGGCAAGAGTTATTCGGTTCCAAGTCAAACCCAACAATCCCTGGCGTCTGTTTGTCACACACGTGACCGCTCTCCATGTCCTTCTGAGCCCAGAATCGATTAAAGAAATCGTTGATGTGCAGCAAGCATTCCGTCTGCCAGACATTTTCATTTTTCACCAGAGGGTAGCAGGCTTCGACATAGTTCCTTATAAGCTGTAGGTGCAGTGAATCTAAAGTTCGCTTAGTTGTGAGGCTGCATGTGCTGCAGCCGTGCGTACATTCCTTTGACGAGAAATTTTCAGGAAACAGTTGAACGAGAAGTCGGCAGCCAAGCTCACCGGCTGTAGAGGTTTGCTCCATTAACTGACTGAGCTCCTCACTGTTCAGCTGGTATTCAGGAGGAGGCTGAAATTCCATGACCTTATCAGAAGGCTTCATCTGCTTTTTGATGCGCGTAACCTCCAGCGAGAGTAAATCCACCTTACTGTGAAGCTGAGTCATGCTGGAATTCAGTGTGTTGAGTAGGAAAAACATCTTCTCGATAAGTGGGTAAAGTTGAGAATCCATGGCTGCAGGAGATCCTGTGCCTCCAACATTTGAGGAGGCCTTAAAAACATGGTTCTTTCTAGGGCTTCCCATTTTTTGTAAGTGGACACCATTATGACTTGCTCCATTCGGTGGACCGTGCTGGTCAAGACTGGATGAAGCTTTACGCTCAGAAATGCGATGCGTAATGCTGTAGAGAGGCTTCCGATATGAAGGGTTTGGAATCTGCTCCGTAGGGGATAATCTATGGATATAAGAGCATGACCTGCCTCCATCATCTGAAATGCAATCAAGAAGATGTTCTCCCCCCTGTAAATGGAAGATTATGTAGTTAAGAGATTCTGTGAGAAGAAAGTCAAGATATTTTCAGTTTGTTAAAACATAATGGAGATGGTACCTGTGTTGTCACCCTAACCCTTTTCCCGCTGGTGGGCTTATCCATGTCAAGGCCTGGAGATGGTCGTTTTGCAATACTTTTAAAGAAGCTCTCCATGTTTCCCTCAGCATTTCCAATGGAGACCTCAGCATCGTTCTCAATTTTAACTTCTGGAAGAGAAAAGTTCACAATTTTCAAGATTTTTGAAAATTAGAAGAGTATTACTTCACAAATTTACATTGTTTGCACCAGTTTCAGTTGAGACAATTGATTTATAAGCTCGTTAATAATAATAACGTTCCAATTTGATAATTTACACAATTATCAGATGTTTACAAAATAAAAATGGTGCTCCTTACAAAATTCTGTAATAAATGACATTGAACATTGTGGTTTACAAAATAAAAATGGTGCTCCTTACAAAATTCTGTAATAAATGACATTTAATATTGTGGTTGAAAATCAAATGTTTAAAAATTGAGAAACAAAAAGTACAAACGTTTTTTTTTTTCACATCATTATAAAACGTGTAATTTAGTGAAAACTAGTGTTGGACTTCACTGTTCATTTCCTAGATTTGATTCTGATCCACAAGGACATGATTTGATTTGACCTAACATTTACATCGTAAAATCTGGCGCCTTATTACGCAATTTTTAAAGCAGTTATAATAATTGGTTGAGCCCTCTATACTAGCACTGCACTGTTGTAACTTTCAAGATGCATAAATATTTGATATTTATCATTTAAATCACCTCATATTTACCCCCATTCCTCCTTGCAGTCTGTTAATTCTGACACTTGTAGCTTGCGCAATGGCCTCCAGTCACAAGTCAAACAAAACTGCATTAAGTTTTTTTTCTGTGTGTGAAACATGTAGAAATAACAACATGCTTCAGTTTGAAAATCGGAAATGTGTTTAGTCTTTCTAATGGTGTTTCGTTTAAATTATTGACTGATTTCAGGTGTTTTGTGCAATGCTGGGCTGGTTAGCATAACCGCTAATATTGCTGCATAACCATTTATTAGGAGTCATCGTCCAATAGTGATTTTTCACGATCAAGATTGTCAATGCCCAAATTGCTTGACATCGCCCAACCCTAATGCTTATTACATTATAATCAGCAGAAAATGTACTTTCTCTGCATTGTCGGGCGTGGGCGTTCTACGGAACATCTGTTTTCAGCTCGCAAATAAGAGAACACAGGATTACACGAGCATGCATGACAAATTCAGAATAGAACCCGATGCATGTTTTTGATGAGGAAACAATAAAAGATGCTAGAAATGTCAGCTGATTTTTCATAATAATGCCCCTTTTAATGTCTACCCAGCTAGCTTTTTAAACTGCACCAAGACGTCACGATTCTAGAGTCAGATGATAATCTTCCGGATAAGAAACCCTTTCTATAAGTTACCATTAACCACAGAAAAAGTCACTAGATTTTTTTGCTCTTACCTAAGTGGATCTTAAACAGTTACTACATTGAGAACCCTCAGAGGGGGCAAAACATCAATGAAAATAAAGGTTACATAATAAAAGTCTTTCTAATGGTGGGTTTACAACACATTAAGACTCGATTTGGTGATGGGATAAATCAAAATTGCTAGCTATAGACATAATACCTTGTTTATTACCACTGCCCCATCTGTGATGATGCCCTTCACACAGTTGCATTCTTTGCAGAAGTAAACTTCCTCTTTAACGAAGGGCATAAATATGTGGTAATCTGCTTCTAAAGAACGCTACAAAATGTTCTATGCTTCTATTATCACCATGATTAGTATGGACTTATAACAAAGTGAACACACACAACATTGACAGACCTACGGAAAACCAAATTATGATGCAACATCGGTAAGTATGCATTGGACATTTATGGTTAATAATGCTTTCCATCTGGGAAAATTTCAATTTATTCCAGTTCTTAGCGAGATTATGACTGTCATGTTTGATGGCTGTGATTTAATTTCTTATTAGATAATTAGGGGCCAAGCAGCAAAGCTGCGAAGGCACCTATTGTGTTTGTTCCGTTTCTTCCTATTATTATTCTTCCCTCTTCTTCTTCTTCCTCTTCCGCCGCAAAGTCAATGGCAGCCCTATGAACCGCTTGAGGAAAAGTTATGAAATTTGGCCCACTCACTGCCAAGCCTCTGACCTATAAGCTGACCAAATTTGAAGTCTCTAAACCAAACCGTCTAGCGCCAGCAATAGGCCAAAGTTACACCTACGTTTATGCTAATAACTTTTGAACCGTAAGTCGTATAAACAAAATTCCACTTCCCACTGATTCCTTGGCTCAAGACGAATCGGCCTGACCCTATGACGTCATTTTCCGCCATGCAAATTTTCCCGCCATTTTGAATTTATGAAAAACCTACTTTTGCTATCTCCTCCGTGGCCGTTTGTTCAAACTTCACGAAATTCGCTCCATATCATCTACTGACTATGCCAAACAAAAGTTATTTCTTGGATTTTTGAATCGTCAAACCGTTATCGAATTATTCGCGAATGATCCTTACGCAAAACTCGCAAAAATGATTGTAAGGCTATAACTTCGCAACGCTTTAGCCTATGTACACCAAACTTTGTCTATGTTGTAACACCTATAATCTGAGGCTGGATGCAGTGTTTCGTCGCTCTGCCCCCTAGTGGTCCGGAGATATAACAAATTGGCAATTCGGCCTGTATTTCCCAAACCGTTTGTCCAAAATTCATAAAATTGGTATCAGCGCGTTTGAAGCATCAAGTCGAGTCGAACCATGTCCATTTTTACTGTGTCGGCCATTTTCGGCGTCGGCCATTTTGAATTCTGCCAAAAAATGCTGTTTTTCAAACATGCATTACTTTAAAATTCTGAAAGTTGTTGTTCATGTTTGACACCATGCCCTGAAGGGACTCAACAAATTTTACGCCAGCGCCACCTTGTGGTCAAAAGATATAAACGATTTTAGAAAAATGCTAATAACTTTTGCTAGCTTTAGCCTATTGTCAAAAATCTCATCCAGTTTTGTTCCTTAGGTCGAGCTGAGAACATAGATATAAAATTTACCATAATTGATTGAACTTCCTGTCTGTCATGTTGAATTGGCTTAAAACGTTACTTTTTCTAACTCCACCCAGACCGTTTGTCAGATTCTCACCCAATTTGAATCGGAACATCCTTAGACCTTGCTGGCAAAAGTTATTCGTAGCGTGTTGATTGCTTTTACCGTTTTCGATAAGAGCCATGACGATTGTGATGCCGTCGGGTCAAGTGGTTTCCGAAGCTGTATCTCTGCAACCATTTGCCATATTGACACCAAATTTGTTGTGAGTCATCAGTACCAAAGGCTGACCCCAAAACAAAAGTTACTAAGAGTGCCACCTAATGGTCAAAATTCATAAAAGTTTAGATAGCGCTCAATTCAACTTGTTTTATGCTACCATGCCTTGAGGTGATTTCATATGTCTTTGGTTTACATTTTGATGGTACTTCTGCTCACGTTTTGCCTACTGGAGGCTTGGCCCCGCATTACTGCTTGCAGTTATATTATTATTATTCTTCTTCTTCCATTTCCGTCTCGAAGTCAATGGCAGCCGTATGACCCGCTTGCGGGAAAGTTATGAAATTTGGCCCACTGACTGCCAAGCCTCTGACCTACAGTCTGACCAAATTTGAAGTCTCCAAACCAAACCGTCTAGCGCCACCAATAGGCCAAAGTTACACCCACGTTTATGCTAATAACTTTTGAACCGTAAGTCGTATAAACAAAATTCCACTTCCCACTAATTCCTTGGCTCAAGACGAATCGACCTGACCCTATGACGTCATTTTTCGCCATGCAAATTTTTCCGCCATTTTGAATTTTATGAAAAAAATACTTTTGCTAACTCCTCCGTGGCCGTTTGTCCAATCTTCATGAAATTTGCTCCACATCATCTACTGACTATGCCGAACAAAAGTTTTGTACTTGGATTTTCGATTCGTTAAACCGTTTTTGAATTATTAGCGAATAAACCGTAAGCAAAACTCACCAAAATGATTGTCAGGCTATAACTTCGCAACGCTTTAACCTATGTACACCAAACTTTGTCTATGTTGTAACACCTATGATCAGAGGATGCTTGCAGTGTTTCGTCGCTCTGCCCTCTAGTGGTCCGGAGATATAAAAAATTGGCAATTCGGCCTGTATTTCCCAAACCGTTTGTCCAAAATTCATCAAATTGGTATCAGCGCGTTTGGACCATCAAGCCGAGTCGAACCATTACCATTTTTACTGTGTCGGCCATTTTGTTCGTCGGCCATTTTGAGTTATACCAAGAAATGCTTTATTTCAAACATGCTTTACGTTAAAATTCTGAAAGTTGTTGTGCATGTTTGACTCCATGCCCTGAAGGGACTCAACAAATTTTACGCCAGCGCCATCTAGTGGTCAAAAGATATAACGATTTTAGAAAAATGCTAATAACTTTTGCTAGCTTTAGCCTATTGCCAAAAATCTCAACCAGTTTTGTTCCTTAGGTTGAGCTGAAAACATACATATAAAATTTACCATAATTGATTGAACTTCCTGTCTGCCATGTTGAATTTGCTGAAAACCTTACTTTTTCTAACTCCCCCCAGACCGTTAACCTCTTAAGCCCGAGAGTCCCCGGTACCGGGGACTTGCCCTCTTGTGCGTTACATTTTCAATCATAGCTCACTAACCCTGAGAATAACCCACACATATTAAATACTGTTGTGTTCAGCGGAAACTCCTCTAAAAACGTATCTAATTCAATTTCATATTCGTGAACCACAGCTCGAACGCCATGCAAATAAACAACAACATGTCCGGAGTATAATTCATGACCACGTTTTTGTTTATGTGCGATATGTATCCACAATATAAACGGAAACACCCAAACCATTACATTAAATGAAAGCTAACAACCAGCTGAATCCAGTGATATGCAACTCATTTACATTGCATGAAGTATTTCAGAGCAGGGAGCGAAAGTTCCCCGAAAAAACGCCAGCAAAAACCAAGCAAGCATGTAAATCTTGTCTTACCTTTGCCGTTTTTTCAACAAAAAGTTATTTCCATAGCGATAAAAGTCCGTTTGTTGTTATGTCCGGTCGATAGCTTCGCGAAAAGTCCATTTTGTGTTTTTTCTGTTGCTCCAGTGCTCCTCTTACGTCACCAAATATGGAATGACTCCCCGTGCGTAAGAGCACGTCTCTCCACGCTGCGCGTCGTGTGATTCGTCGGCGATCCCGTCAGTCTCAAAATGGTTGAGATGATTGGTTTCCTCAGAATCAGAGCTTTCCAGCGATGTATAGAGCTCCCGGATTGGACAGATGGTCGGGGGGTAGGGACACGCGGAAGCTCGACGTCGAAAGCGTTTGTGAATGAAATGTTCCCAAAGCGCAGCAAGATGGCGTAAATGAGCTTCTACCCCCCTTTTACAGTGTTTCTTTAGGAGGTTTTTTTGCTGAAATCATGTCCCATAAGCAATAAAACAAGACTATGAACGTAGCTGAAGCTTTGGACAAGATTTTTTCCATATTTCAATTATTGTGCCAAATTGTGCCAAACTGTGCCAACATGGATTACGCCTGAACTTTGTTCAATCAAAACCTTTACAGAATATTAGTTTCTTGTAGTATGAACACCAAACTTGCTACAGATGTCCTTGACATGTAGTTGTTACAATTGATTGTGTTTATTTGCTTCGTTATAAGTAAAATAAGGAGATATTGGAGGAAACATGTGTTTTTTTTTTAGGCGGAGTTCATTTTTTGGCCATTCCAACATCAATTACTCTTACCCAGTGTTCTTGACTGTCAAATTAACTCATCCACACCACTCCCCAAGAACCTATCTTCATTTTGATACCAAGATTTGCAGTTTAGACCTTGTAAAAGCTGAGAAATGCCTTAAAAAGTAAAAGTATAGGATTTTCGGAAAATAGGCCTCAGGGCTTAAGAGGTTAATCCGATTCTCACCAAATTAGAATAGGATCATTCTTAGACCTTGCTGGAAACAAGTTATTCGTAGCGTGTTGATTGCTTTTATCGTTTTGATAAGAGCCATGACGACTGTGATGCCGTCGGGTCAAGTGGTTTCCGGAGCTGTATCTCTGCAACCGTTTGCCATATTGACACCAAATTTGTTGTGAGTCATCAGTACCAAAGGCTGACCCCAAAACAAAAGTTACTAAGAGCGCCACCTAATGGTCAAAATTCATAAAATTTTAAATAGTGCTCTATTTCAATTTTTTGAGTCGATTTCATGTCTTTGGTTTACATTTCGATGGTGCTTCTGCTCACGTTTTGCCTACTGGATGCTTGGCCCCGCATTACTGCTTGCAGTTATATTTATTAGGGGCCAAGCAGCAAAGCTGCGAAGGCACCTATTGTGTTTGTTCCGTTTCTTCCTATTATTATTATTATTCTTCCTTCTTCCATTTCCGTCGCGAAGTCAATGGCAGCCCTATGACCCACTTGCCCAAAAGTTATGAAATTTGGCCCACTTACTGCCAAGCCTCTGACCTTTAAGCTGACCAAATTTGAAGTCTCCAAACCAAACCATCTAGCGCCACCAATAGGCCAAAGTTACACCCACGTTTATGCTAATAACTTTTGAACTGTAAGTTGTATAAACAAAATTCCACTTTTCTCTGATTCCTTGGCTCAAGACGAATCCAACAGACCCTATGGCGTCATTTTTCGCTATGCAAATTTTCCCGCCTTTTTGAATTTTATGTAAATCCTACTTTTGCTAACTCCTCCATGGCCGTTTGTCCAAACTTCACGAAATCCGCTCCATATCATCTACTGACTATGCCGAACAAAAGCTATTTCTTGGATTTTTGAATCGTCAAACCGTTATCGAATTATTAGCGAATAAACCTTACGCAAAACTCGCAAAAATGCTTGTAAGGCTATAACTTCGCAACGCTTTAGCCTATGTACACCAAACTTTGTCTATGTTGTAACACCTATGATCTGAGGCTGCATGCAGTGTTTCGTCGCTCTACCCCCTGGTGGTCCGGAGATATAACAAATTGGCATTTCGGCCTGTATATCCTAAACCGTTTGTCCAAATTCATAAAATTTGTATCAGCGCATTTGGAGCATCAAGCCGAGTCGAACCATGTCCATTTTTACTGTGTCGACCATTTTGGGCGTCGGCCATTTTGAATTATGCCTAAAAATGCTGTATTTCAAACATACTTTACTTTGAAATTCTGAAAGTTGTTGTGCATGTTTGACACCATGCCCTGAAGGGACTTAACAAATTTTATGCCAGCGCCACCTTGTGGTCAAAAGATATAAACGATTTTAGAAAAATGCTAATAACTTTTGCTAGCTTTAGCCTAATGTCAAAAATCTCATCTAGTTTTGTTCCTTAGGTCGAGCTGAGAACATAGATATAAAATTTACCATAATGGATTGAATTTCCTGTCTGCCATGTTGAATTGGCTTAAAATGTTTCTTTTTCTAACTCCACCCAGACGGTTTGACCGATTCCGATTCTCACCAAATTTAAATCGGAACATCCTTAGACCTTGCTGGTAAAAAGTTTTTCGTAGCATGTTGATTGCTATTGCCGTTTTCGTTAAACGCTATGATGATTGTGATGCCGTAGGGTCAAGTGGTTTCCGAAGCTGAATCTCTGCAACCGTTTGCCATATTAACACCAAATTTGTTGTGAGTCATCAGTACCAAAGACTGACCCCAGAACAAAAGTTACTAGGAGCGCCATCTAATGGTCAAAATTCATAAAATTTTAGATAGTGCTCAATTCAACTTGTTTTTTATGCAACCATGCCTTGAGGTGATTTCATATGTCTTTGGTTTACATTTTGATGGTGCTTCTGCTCACGTTTTGCCTACTGGATGCTTGGCCCCGCATTATTGCTTGCAGTTATATTTAGGGGCCAAGCAGCAAAGCTGCGAAGGCACCTATTGTGTTTGTTCCGTTTCTTCTTATTATTAGGGGCCAAGCAGCAAAGCTGCGAAGGCACCTATTGTGTTTGTTCCGTTTCTTCTTATTATTAGGGGCCAAGCAGCAAAGCTGCGAAGGCACCTATTGTGTTTGTTCCGTTTCTTCTTATTATTCTTCCTTCTTCTTCTTCTTCTTCTTCCGTAATGAAGTCAATGAGAGCTGTATGAACCGTTTCCGGGAAAGTTATGAAATTTGGCTCACTGACTGCCAAGCCTCTGACCTACAATCTGACCAAATTTGAAGTCTCCAAACCAAACCATCTAGCGCCACCAATAGGCCAAAGTTACACCCACGTTTATGCTAATAACTTTTGAACCGTAAGTCGAATAAACAAAATTCCACTTCCCACTGATTCCTTGGCTCAAGTCGAATCGACCTGACCCTATGACGTCATTTTCCGTCATGCAAATTTTTCCGCCATTTTGAATTTTATGAAAAACCTACTTTTGCTAACTCCTCCGTGGCTGTTTGTCCAAACTTCTCGAAATTCGCTCCACATCATCTACTGACTATGCCGAACAAAAGTTATTGCTTGGATTTTTGAATCGTCAAACCGTTATTGAATTATTCGCAAATTTTCCTTACACAAAACTCGCAAAAATGATTGTAAGGCAATAACTTCGCAACGCTTTAGCCTATGTACACCAAACTTTGTCTATGTTGTAACGCCTATGATCTGAGGCTGCATGCAGTGTTTCGTCGCTCTGCCCCCTAGTGGTCTGGAGATATAAAAAATTGGCAATTCGGCCTGTATTTCCCAAACCGTTTGTCTAAAATTCATAAAATTGGTATCAGCGCGTTTGGAGCATCAAGCCGAGTCGGACCATGTCCATTTTTACTGTGTCGGCCATTTTGGGCGTCTGCCATTTTGATTTATGCCAAAAAATGCTGTATTTTAAACATACTTTACTTTGAAATTCTGAAAGTTGTTGTGCATGTTTGACACCATGCCCTGAAGAGACTCAACAAATTTTACGCCAGCGCCACCTTTTGGTCAAAAGATATAAACGATTTTATAAAAATGCTAATAACTTTTGCTAGCTTTAGCCTATTGTCAAATATCTCATCCAGTTTTGTTCCTTAGGTTGAGCTGAAAACATAGATATAAAATTTACCATAATTGATTGAACTTCCTGTCTGCCATGTTGAATTGGCTGAAAACCATACTTTTTCTAACTTCACCCAGACCGTTTGTCCGATTCTCACCAAATTTGAATTGGAACATCCTTAGACCTTGCTGGCAAAAAGTTATTTATAGCGTGTTGATTTCTTTCACTGTTTTCGATAAGAGCCATGACGATTGTGATGCCGTTGGGTCAGGTGGTTTCCAAAGCTGTATCTCTGCAACCGTTTGCCATATTGACACCAAATTTGTTGTGAGTCGTCAGTACCAAAGTGTTTGAAAAATTCCAAAAGAAGAACACCGACACCACGAATCCAATTGATGTTAATTTTAATTCCCTATTTGACATACTAAGTTTGATACCTATTTTTGATCAAGGAGATTAAGAGCATATGGAGACGAAAAGCATCATAGAGAGAGAGAAGGAGAGAAGAACATCCGAATACCAGAATGGAACACTGAAGTTACACACTCTGACCGATCGCAAAAACATACACACACTACTGCCCGCTAAACTCAAAAAGTCTCACAGTTAAAGAGTTATCTTAACCCAAACAAGGGGTGGTTACAGGGACGTAGTCACAATAACGGAAAAGAGAATAGGAGAATAATAAAAGCAATGACTAAGCAAAATGTCACGGTGTCTCAGCTCACGGTAAACGCTGAGAACATCTCTGAAAGGAATGAGAACTAATAGAACTGAACAGACACAGTTATTAATGCATTTGATAAATCATACATTTAGTATCTACAAAAACATGGAGTCATGAAATCACATTTCATAATTTTTCTAACATTCCGCCCTCTAGATACTAAATGTATGTAATATGTACAAAAATGAATGTAATCAGAAAAAATACAGAATATTTACATTTTCATTTCAATGTCATGTCAAGTTACATTCAGTTCATCTCATTCATGTGATCATCCAGTTACACAGTTAACATTACATGGTTAATGTTTTAACCATTCGTTCTCTCCTCTCCATCTCCATGGCGCGTCCCGCGTCCATCCACTCTCATCTCCGAGTGCCTTTTAATGTTAGGAGCTTATACGACGAGAAGCAAACCCAAGGCATTACAGTTTGGGAACCATCTCATCGCTGCTTCCTTGCCTAGGAACACAGTCTCCTTGGCACTCCGCATAGAGGGGATACACAGAAATTACAGATAAAGTTAGACACTAATACTAGGCATATTTTTAGGTTCAATTTGGTATCAAATCAGCATTTTTATATTGTTTAATAAACAAACATTAACATGCCCATAGAAACAGTTCATAGAATAATAGAATGGAAAAAAAAGCATCAGCAGTTCTTCCTTGCAGAGCTTTAAGAACACAGCAAATCCGGCGGCACCAACCCAACACCACCCAGACCGCACGCGACCCGGGCAGCGCCGCAGCGACACAGCCAGATTCACCGCGTGTAGAAAATTGCAAGCAGGTCTTCATTGCAGTAGCATAGAATGAAAAAGATCCGCAAGCGAGTTCTTCATTGCAGTGCACACAGAGAACTCGTTTCATTACTGCAGCAATCCTGTTTATTAAACAATTCACCTAAGTTTAATTAATTAATTCATTTTATTTAAAAAAAACTATTATTAACTATGTTTTTTTTTGTTTGTTTGTTTTTTTGTTTGTTTTGTTTTTTCATGAATATTTGTTGATAAGTGTTAATTTATCTTCTAGTAATTTCTAATGATTTTTTTCCTAAATACTAATAATGAAAAAATGATTTAGGAGCTAATAATTATTCTAATGACTAAAAGCTAATAACACTTCAAAAGCTAATAATTATATTCAATGTATGTAGATTTATATAAAAAAAATAAAAAGTTGGTAAAAGGTTGAATAATGTAGATTGAAAAATAAAAAAGTTGGTAAAAGGTTGGTTCTTCATTCTGTACATCCAAAATAGCATCAATAAGCAGCTCTTCTTTTCAGATTTTCACTGCTTATGTCATTGATTGTTCACTCAAATAAAGAAACCTGTCAATTTTCGGTTTCCTCGTTTTCACTCAGATTATCGTCATGAATTTCATCATCATCCTCATCATGTATACTTTGATACATGGTTTTGGTGATGGTAACATCTATCCAACGCATCAGCAAACCCCTCATGCATGGAATGCAGGAGCATCCCACCACAATCAGAATCGCTGATGCACCAGTCAGTGACACCATCAAAGACTGGGCAAAATTACTCCATTTGCCAAACATAGAATCAAACCATTGAGTGAACATATTGTCAATTCCGGAATTTTCTGCCTTCCTCAGAAAGGGCAGTTAGACCTTCTAAGGCCCTAGTGATGCTTCCGTCCGGTGAGGTGTTGTTCGGCACGAATACACAACAAAATGAACCAAACATTTTGCACACTCCACCCTCCCGAGCCAAAAGCATATCCAAAGCCAAACGGTTTTGCCATGCCATCAGTGTCGTTGGACCCAGCTGCTCTGATATCCCTTTAATTGCTTCTCTGGTATAATTGATAAACCGCTGTTGGTTAAAATACAAATAGTTTATCCAGTTAACGTTCTTATTTATGGTTACCCACCAAAAAATAAATGATTCAAAACCCGCAGCTATCTGATTTCTTGCTTTAAATTGATCTGGGACACCTCTGGGAACCCCAATCCGGTCGATATAAACATGTTGATCAAATGAACCCAAAGGAATGCTCCTTTTATGGATCCTGAAAAAATTTGGATGGTTACTTAATTTGTGTGATAACTGCCCAAGCTCTCCAGCTGGGAATATATGGAAAGGCATCAAAAGTTGGACCAAAGCACAACTTCCATACCACTGAGGAGGCAGCCTCGACCTCAACTTCCGGTCGCCGCACAGCCATCACAGGTCAGCTCTGGAACTGGACTAAATATTGTAGTGGTTACATTTATCGTCTGATAACACCAAGTTCCTTTAAGTTTAAACCTATTCTACCTTCATACAGCAACCAAGCGTAGTTTCCAAAGTAAGCTGTTGATAAAGGTGGGAAATCAATTTTGATAATTGTTTTCTGAAATTTTGATTTCACTTCTATAAAGAAATGTCCAATTGGAATAGTTCCAGCTACATAAGCTCCTATTGAATAAATTCTCTGATCTGTGGGTAATTCTCACTGTAGATTTAAATCATTTGAACACATTAATCATTTTAACATTTGAAGTCTACACTGATTAATTTCGGTTGAGTTTTATAACTCACTTATTACAGATATTAGATTTTGGGTTTTGTTTGTTGTTACCTTTCCCTTGGTTCCCTGTGTGGGTACTGTATATACTGTGATTGTAATCAGTACCACCAGAGTCAAAGTTACCACTCCAACGTCCACTCCGTCGGCCATCTCTCTGATCATGGTCGAACTGGGCGTTGATCTGCTCGCTCAGATTTATCAGTTATTTAGTGACATATTTGCTACAGCGACTCAACTTTCAAATGGTCGCCAAACATAGGTTATATAAGCTTTTAACATGTTCAATTCTTTTTAGATTCTATTCTGCGCTCAAATTTACCTTTTTTTATAGTGAGGAAGATGAACCCAGGAAGGCCTTGGCGTCATGAGTAGCGCTTGATATGCTCCTTCCCGCTGAGGTTCACTCAATTTTTTTCTCTTAATCACCCTGATCAGCACCCGGTCTCCTGGTTTCAGGTTCAGCAATGGGTCTCAGTCAGGTGTTCCTGGGAAGAGTTTAGCAGAAAATACCTCTCGTACAATTAGCAATATGGTCATATAATCAGCATTTTCACTCTTTCATCAGTAAAGGGTTTTCATTTAGGTTTAAATTCATCATTTCAAGAACATGTCTTAGATTACTAAACAATATTTAATGTCTTCACATTCATTTAGTTCAATAAAGTTCATATAAATGTTTTCAAATGGATATTTAGATTTTGGAAACATACTTTTTTCTCTTAGATTTCCCTGTGGATTATTTTTGCAATTAGAAATTAATTACAAAACTTTTTTTTTTGTTTGTTTTTTTTTTTTGTTTTTTTTTTGCATAACTTGTAAATTCATATTTTATAAAAACTTTACTTATCATTATACCAACCCCCCTGTTGAGACATTGCTATGCCTATGACTCAATAAAGCTCAATATCTGTAAAGGTTTTTTTTTTGGTAATATAATTTAAGCTCAGGTTGTAAGTAATTGTTTTCAGAATCACCTTTTATTTTTATCTCAATAAATGCCTCTTCAACTTCTTATGCCCATCTCAGTGGATCTGAAGTTTTGTTCATAAATTAGATTTGGAAAGGACATACTGGTAAAGAATAGTTTGAAATCTAGCTTCTACAAAAACGTTGTCATGCCCAAAAATTGATATAATTAGTCTCTTAGTTAATCATTATTGAATGATTCTCTAGTCTGCACAGCAGTGTTTTTATGCTTCTCTTGCAGGAGCCTGAGATAAGATGTAACTAGACATTTCACCGTTAATATTGTACAGGTTTCCAAAACTGTAATTTTATCTTTAGAAACTTTATGTTCTTTTTCCATCAAGAATTTTATCAATGTTAGCTCGTCTTCTTTACATTGTTATGTGATCTTTTACACTAGAAGACAATCTTGATCAAATCTGCAAATTATACAATTTACCTTTTAATGCAACACACGTCAAAATTGGCTGTTCAGATGAATAGATTTGGGGAAAAAAAATATTGCTAATGTCATTAACAAACATACCTGATTTTCTTTTGTTTCACATCGTTAAAAATATATATATATATCTGGATCAGGGATCTTGTGTAGCTACCCCATGGTTTTGTGTAGCACTGCCAATTCAGTTCAACTCAACAAGCAACTGGAAATTTTTTTTTCATTAAATTCGCAAAATACCTTTTGCGGTTAAGATCTATCTGCAAATTCAATCTTTGAATAAATTCAATTCATAATTTTTTTTGCTTTGTCTAATCACTTGAACACAACAAAGTGTGATATATTTTAGACTAAACTCAATTTATAAAAAGGAAAACTTATTTGTCTAGCCTTTATCACATAGATTTCTTGCTGTCCGTGGAATTCTTACCACTTAGCGTCGATTTATCTCAGTATTCAGCACATACATAAAATCACAATCCATTAGGTTTAATGGATACCTGATAGAAAAACTATTGAATAGTTTGTATTTTACCTTTCATTCGATCTGTTATTTTCATTGATTCTCAAGGTTTTCACTTTTACTTTACCATTTGCTGATTTATCAAAAATGAATTTGTCTGATTGTTTAGCATGTGGGATATCATGTTGGATGAATTTAAGTTTAATTTCTTGACGAGTAAAACAGCAATAGAGTCTAAATTAATTAATGTCAGTTTCAGTTAATTAATTATTATTATTATTTATTTTTTTTTTTAGTTTCATCTCTTTGAATTGTCTGTCTTGTGTTTGAGAATGTGTGTGTGAGAGAGAATCAGTTGGAGATTTGTGTGTTTTGAACAGATTGTTTTGTCTACAGCTTCTGCCTCTCTACACTCTCCTATCCGTCTCTCATTTTTCACATCTTCCTTCTTCAGTTTGACCACTCTCTGTATTTCTTTCTACAATTATACATGCAATATGAAATTTACTTCCACACACATATCATCTGTTTCTGTTGTTGTATCTATCTCCATTTTTAATGACTTTCTCTGTAATTGTCCCTATTATATCCTCTGTAACGTCTGCATCTACCTCTGCTTCTTCCTCTGTTCTGACCTTCTTCCGCCTGGAATAAAACACAAGTTTCGTCATTCTGAAACAACACAAGTATCTGCCCTTTTTTGTTTCCTTGTTTGCTTTTGAAAACACTCTCTGCATGTCTAGCGTAATCTAGCACATTAACCAGTCTTGCAGTTCGATGGTTAATCATGTGTTTGGTTATAAAGCTACTGATTTTCTGTTGAGTTCCTTTCATGAACGCATTCTTCAGTTGCTGTTCATAAGCCGAATCCAGAGTCCAATCCTGTGGTTTGTCCATGCAACTGTGATTATTAAATGTTTCTTGCAGTCTTGAATAGTAATGATCAACATCCTCATCTTCTTTTTGCACACATCTGTTTATTTCTACCCAATTTGGAATCATCTTATATTTGTCTGCTATTCTCTTGCAATTCATTTAGCTCAGCTTTCAATCTGTCTGAATCATACTGTAAGGGAGCTCCATCTGCATTATTAGGATTCCATGAGCCTGCAACAATGCACCAATTTGTCTGCAACACTTGTCTACAAGCTCTTTCCATCTCAGCACCATTCAATCTATAACTGTGATAGAGATTTTTTTATCTGAGTTTCAAATTCTTTAACATTAATTTTAGGATTTGGAATGCCTTCAGTGGCTTTTCTGACATCCTCATTAGTCCAAGGTCTGTAAACATACATTGTTGCACTCTCACCGTCTCCACATGGATTAGGGACTTGTATCATTGGAAGCACCTCACTGTCATCAGGATTTAGACTTTTTATTGGACTAGTATGAGATCTTACGATTGTCCAATTTTTTCTTGTGAGGCCTGATCTAGTGCCTGTGGAATCACTTCGTAATATTAGTGGATTAACATGCTTTGTGACATTCGCAGCAGCCTTCGCCAGATCACCAGTAGGATATATTTGTGACACACTGGGAGCAGTAGGCTGCTGGGGTGGATAAGGAGGTGGTAGTTCCCCCTGGTCAGACTGCTTGTGTCTAAAAACCAAATCGAGGTCTTCATTCTGAAGTAAAGCCAATGTGTTTTTTTTTCCTCTGGTTTCTCCACTCTTCCCCTTCTCTCTCCCTCCCGTCTTCTCCTTGCCTCCCTCAACCATGCCCTTGCTTGATAAATACCATCTTTTTGCATTAATTTTTTGTTTGTCTTGGTTTTCTTTTCAATGTCTTTTATCAGTTTTGTGCAACTCTCTTCATTTAGTTTTCCATTAAAACTATATTTATCTTTCCATTTTTTAAGATATTTGACTGTTTCGGGATCCTTTTCACACATGTATTTTGCATCTCCCTCATAGCATGCTTCCTCTTTTGCGACCCTGTTACCCATCGCGTACTCTCAATGTTTAACGTGCCGGCACGGAGTTGTTTTTTATAGTCTTAACTCAATATAAGTGACTCTCACGCAGCTCTGAATCAGCCTCAAAACAACAAGTTCACAGGTCTTTAAAAACACAAAGTCTTTATCACTGGTCTTACTGCTGTTCACTAATTCCTCAAAGAGCGCGTCTCAGACGGAGCCTCTGTGCTCGTCTCACACACTTCGCAAGTGTGTCACAGAAGATGCCTCTATGCACCTCTAACAGGGTCGCCTAACCCCCACTCAAGGAAAACCGCATCCAAGTCTACTTCAAATCATACTACCAGCATTTTCATACTGGCCTCTCAGCCTCTATGCGAGAAAAGTTCGAAAGCAGAACCCAAAACGGAATCCCCTAAGTTTAAACAGTTTTACCCATTCAAATTTAATTTAAATCGCGTCTTACCCGAATATTGAGATCGTGGGTCTGTGTGCTGTCTGATAATCCCGTCACTCTCCGCCGTCCTGGTCGGTCCTGGCCTCTTTGAACTTCGAATTTTAGCGAAGGAGGTCTTTTAATCCAGAGAGCATAGAAGTCTCTCCCCAAGCTTGGTTTCAGGCCCAGCTCCAGGCATCGGAGAGATGTTGGGAAAAGGCTCGAAGGACCAATATGTTTGAAAAATTCCAAAAGAAGAACACCGACACCACGAATCCAATTGATGTTAATTTTAATTCCCTATTTGACATACTAAGTTTGATACCTATTTTTGATCAAGGAGATTAAGAGCATATGGAGACGAAAAGCATCATAGAGAGAGAGAAGGAGAGAAGAACATCCGAATACCAGAATGGAACACTGAAGTTACACACTCTGACCGATCGCAAAAACATACACACACTACTGCCCGCTAAACTCAAAAAGTCTCACAGTTAAAGAGTTATCTTAACCCAAACAAGGGGTGGTTACAGGGACGTAGTCACAATAACGGAAAAGAGAATAGGAGAATAATAAAAGCAATGACTAAGCAAAATGTCACAGTGTCTCAGCTCACGGTAAACGCTGAGAACATCTCTGAAAGGAATGAGAAATAATAGAACTGAACAGACACAGTTATTAATGCATTTGATAAATCATACATTTAGTATCTACAAAAACATGGAGTCATGAAATCACATTTCATAATTTTTCTAACACAAAGTTTGACCCAAAAACAAAAGTTACTAAAAGCGCCACCTAATGGTCAAAATTCATAAAATTTTAAATAGCGCTCGATTTAAATTTTTTGAGTCAATTTCATGTCTTTGGTTTACATTTTGATGGCGCTTCTGCTCATGTTTTGCCTACTGGATGCTTGGCCCCGCATTACTGCTTGCAGTTATATTTCTTCCTTCTTCTTCTTCCGTAATGAAGTCAATGGGAGCCGTATGAACCGTTTGCAGGAAAGTTATGAAATTTGGCCCACTGACTGCCAAGCCTCTGACCTATAATCTGACCAAATTTGAAGTCTCCAAACCAAACCATCTAGCGCCACCAATAGGCCAAAGTTACACCCACGTTTATGCTAATAACTTTTGAACCGTAAGTCGAATAAACAAAATTCCACTTCCCACTGATTCCTTGGCTCAAGACGAATCGACCTGACCCTATGACGTCATTTTCCGTCATGCAAATTTTTCCGCCATTTTGAATTTTATGAAAAACCTACTTTTGCTAACTCCTCCGTGGCCGTTTGTCCAAACTTCACAAAATTCGCTCCACATCATCTACTGACTATGCCGAACAAAAGTTATTGCTTGGATTTTTGAATCGTCAAACCGTTATTGAATTATTCGCAAATGATCCTTACGCAAAACTCGCAAAAATGATTGTAAGGCAATAACTTCGCAACGCTTTAGCCTATGTACACCAAACTTTGTCTATGTTGTAACACCTATGATCTGAGGCTGCATGCAGTGTTTCGTCGCTCTGCCCCCTAGTGGTCCGGAGATATAAAAAATTGGCAATTCGGCCTGTATTTCCCAAACCGTTTGTCCAAAATTCATAAAATTGGTATCAGCGCGTTTGGAGCATCAAGCCGAGTCGGACCATGTCCATTTTTACTGTGTCGGCCATTTTGGGCGTCGGCCATTTTGATTTATGCCAAAAAATGCTGTATTTCAAACATACTTTACTTTGAAATTCTGAAAGTTGTTGTGCATGTTTGACACCCTGCCCTGAAGAGACTCAACAAATTTTACGCCAGCGCCACCTTTTGGTCAAAAGATATAAACGATTTTAGAAAAATGCTAATAACTTTTGCTAGTTTAGCCTATTGTCAAAAATCTCATCCAGTTTTGTTCCTTAGGTCGAGCTGAAAACATAGATATAAAATTTACCATAATTGATTGAACTTCCTGTCTGTCATGTTGAATTGGCTGAAAACCTTACTTTTTCTAACTCCACCCAGGCCGTTTGACTGATTCTCACCAAATTTGAATTGGAACATCCTTAGACCTTGCTGGCAAAAAGGTATTCGTAACGTGTTGATTGCTTTGGCCGTTTTCGATAAGAGCCATGACGATTGTGATGCCGTCGGGTCATGTGGTTTCCGAAGCTCTATCTCTGCAATTGTTTGCCATATTGACACCAAATTTGTTGTGAGTCATCAGTACCAAAGACTGACCCCAGAACAAAAGTTACTAGGGGCGCCATCTAATGGTCAAAATTCATAAAATTTTAGATAGTGCTCAATTCAACTTGTTTTTTATGCTACCATGCCTTGAGGTGATTTCATATGTCTTTGGTTTACATTTTGATGGTGCTTCTGCTCACGTTTTGCCTACTGGATGCTTGGCCCCGCATTACTGCTTGCAGTTATATTTATTATTATTCTTCCCTCTTCTTCTTCTTCTTCCTCTTCCGCCGCAAAGTCAATGGCAGCCCTATGAACCGCTTGAGGAAAAGTTATGAAATTTGGCCCACTCACTGCCAAGCCTCTGACCTATAAGCTGACCAAATTTGAAGTCTCCAAACCATACCATCTAGCGCCACCAATAGGCCAAAGTTACACCTACGTTTATGCTAATAACTTTTGAACCGTAAGTTGAATAAACAAAATTCCACTTCCCACTGATTCCTTGGCTCAAGACGAATCGACCTGACCCTATGACGTCATTTTCCGTCATGCAAATTTTTCCGCCATTTTGAATTTTATGAAAAACCTACTTTTGCTAACTCCTCCGTGGCCGTTTGTCCAAACTTCACGAAATTCGCTCCACATCATCTACTGACTATGCCAAACAAAAGTTATTTCTTGGATTTTTGAATCGTCAAACCGTTATCGAATTATTCGCGAATGATCCTTACGCAAAACTCACAAAAATGATTGTAAGGCTATAACTTCGCAACGCTTTAGCCTATGTTCACCAAACTTTGTCTATGTTGTAACACCTATAATTTGAGGCTGCATGCAGTGTTTCGTCGCTCTGCCCCCTAGTGGTCCGGAGATATAAAAAATTGGCAATTCGGCCTGTATTTCCCAAACCGTTTGTCCAAAATTCATAAAATTGGTATCAGCGTGTTTGGAGCATCAAGCCGAGTCGAACCATGTCCATTTTTACTGTGTCGGCCATTTTGGGCGTCGGCCATTTTGAATTATGCCAAAAAATGCTGTATTTCAAACATGCATTACTTTAAAGTTCTGAAAGTTGTTGTTCATGTTTGACACCATGCCCTGAAGGGACTCAACAAATTTTACGCCAGCGCCTCCTTGTGGTCAAAAGATATAAACGATTTTAGAAAAATGCTAATAACTTTTGCTAGCTTTAGCCTAGTGTCAAAAATCTCATCCAGTTTTGTTCCTTAGGTGGAGCTGAAAACAAAGATATAAAATTTACCATAATTGATTGAATTTCCTGTCTGCCATGTTGAATTGACTGAAAACCTTACTTTTTCTAACTCCACCCAGACCATTTGTCCGATTCTCACCAAATTTGAATCTGAACATCCTTAGACCTTGCTGGCACAAAGTTATTCGTAGCATTTTGATTGCTTTTACCGTTTTTAATAAAAGCCATGACGATTGTAATGCCATCTGGTCAAGTGGTTTCCGAAGCTGTATCTCTGCAACCGTTTGCCATATTGACACCAAATTTCTTGTGAGTCATCAGTACCAAAGGCTGACCCCTAAACAAACGTTACTAAGAGTGCCACCTAATGGTCAAAATTCATAAAATTTTAAATAGCGCTCGATTTCGAATTTTGAGTCGATTTCATGTCTTTTGTTTACATTTTGATGGCGCTTCTGCTCACGTTTTGCCTACTGGATGCTTGGCCCCGCATTACTGCTTGCAGTTATATTTAGGGGCCAAGCAGCAAAGCTGCGAAGGCACCTATTGTGTTTGTTCCGTTTCTTCTTATTATTATTATTAGGGGCCAAGCCACCGAAGGTGCGATGGCACCTATTGTATTTGTTGGCGTTCTTATTATTATTATTATTATTATTATTCCGCCATTGAAGTCAATGGCAGCCCCATGAACCGATTACGGGAAAGTTATGAAATTTGGCCCAAGGATTCAAATGGTCATCATAAGAAATCTGACCAAATCTGGACCCTCTAACTCAAACTCTATAGCGCCACCACTAGTCCAAAGTTTCACATATGTAAATGCCAATAACTCAAGAATTCTATGGTGTAAAAACAAAATTCTTTTTGCCACTGATTCCATGGCTCATGATGATTCTAATGATCTCAATGATCTCATGTTCTAATTATCCAATTAGCCGCCATTTTGAATAATTAAAATTGCAACTTTTTCGAACTCCTCCTAGACCGTTCATCCAGTTCCCATAAAACTCATGCAGTATCATCTACAGACCCTATTGAGCAAAAGTTATCAAAAGAAATTTATTTCGTCTTATGGTTTTAGAGAAATTAACGAATAAATAAAATATAAAACTAGCAAAAGTGGCCATGTGGCTATATCTCTTAAACCATTCGGTGGATTGAGACC